>CM062815.1:745211790-745720608 GCA_031772625.1 Pinus tabuliformis
CATTTTATTGGCCTGCTTAGGCATATTTCCCAATGATGTCCTGGCCCTTTGAGTCTCAAATTGAGCTAAGCCTATCAATTCTATTTGTTCATGTATATTCTGAATTGATTGCCATTGGTCAGTGACAGACTGGCCAATTTTGGCCCACAAAATTTTCTTGATTTCAGCTAGAGTTTTATCTAGAGTAAGCTCCTTCTCTAAGGCTTTTATTTTGTTGTCCAAGGCTTTTATTTCTCTTGTTTTTTCAGCCACTGTCATCTTGTACTTGTCATAGCTTGCCTCCAGCTTGGCCAACTTTTCTTTGGCCTCTTTCACCTCTGTCACCTAAACTTCTAGCTCTTAAACTGCTTTCATCATTTCTTCCGTACTCATGCTAGATTCTGGTGCTGTTGTTGTTGTTGCTGCTGCCACATCTGTAGTTGATGTAGCTGTTGTGGATGCTGGAATGATAGGAGGAATTGTTGTTGCTTGTGTGGGAGGAACAGTGGCAACTGTTGGAGCTGTTTCAGGTGGCTGGGAGGTCGACTCTCCCTGCTTGCCTTGCAATGCTTTCTCCAATTCTTGATCCATTTGAATTATTCTTTGATTCATCTTCATTAGCAGATCCATCATATCTTCACCTTCCTTTTCTTGTACAAGTTTTGTAGTTTGAGGGTGCATGGTTGCAAGTAACCTCAATTGTTTTCTGAGTGCAGCAATATCTTCTTCTTTTTTCTTTATGAGGGCTTGGATGCCTTTGGCATCCTTCTTAGGATCATGCCCTAGTTCCACAATGATTTCCTCCAATGTCTTTATTCTGTTATCTTTGGTCGAGGAAGACATTCTCTCCAAATCCAATTGAGTATTTGTATTTTTCATTGATTCCTTCAATTGATGGGCCAGCATTGCCTTGTCTGCTAGTGTAGCATAAACCATCTCACCTGCTTGCTTGTGTAACTCAATTTGGTCCATTAGGTGTACTTCCTTGGCGAGGACCTCTAAGTTTGTCTTTATGTAATTTGCAGTTGTTTTTGGTTGTGGTATCTTAGGCTTGAAATGACTTAAGATCATTTTCTCCTCCTTAAAGTCATAAGCTGCCATTAATCTATGTTGTTTGGAGGGTGTTGTCTTGAGAAATTGATCATACAGCTGTACTCTTAACAACTCATTTTTAGCCTTGATTTCCATGAAAGTTCCTTTAATACCAGGTGGTTGCTTGCTTTGCTGCCTTGAGGAAGACACCTCCATACCATGTTGCCTCTCTTGCTCTTGCTGGAATGAGCTAGTAGGTGTTTGCTGGCTAGTTTCTCTCTCCCTCCTTGGACTCTCTATGACTTCTTCACTAATTTCCTCCTCAACTTGAGGATCAACTCTCTGTCTTTTGGCTTCTGGTTGCTGTGTTGACCCACTTGCAGGTGTGGTCTCTTCCCTGTCCCGTTTCTTGCTTCTTTCCTCATTGAGAGGAGTTTGCAATGCTAGAATCTGTGGTGCCTCAGTCTACTGTGGAGGGGCTTGCCCTTGACTCTGCTCCTTTGAGGTGGTTGGCTATTCTGTCATTGTTTCCTGTTCTGCATCCATTAGCTCCTTGCCTTTTGCTGTTCCTGTTGCTGGTGTAGACCTTTCTTGGGCAACTTGTGAAGCTACAACAGTTGATGTGCCCTCTCCGACTTGTTGTGGCAGTTTGAATGTTACCTACTCAAAAGAATCCAAGTCAAGAGTCTTTTCCAAATCTTTGACATTTTGCTCCATTATTTCTTCCTGAGTGAACTCTTCAACTAGTGTGCCTTTCACCCACTCATCTTGGTTAGCAAATTGTTCAATCTGTGGGATTTTGCAATGTTCATAGGCTGACAACCTATATTTTATTTTTCTGGCATTGATAAAGCCATCTGGGTCGTAAGGGACCCACCAAAAACTTCTTTTTAACTTGAGTTTCTCCCCCAATATTTGATCAGCGTCTTGCCATCCTTCTTTTTTGTTCATGACAAAGGGGCCTAGTTGGTCTTTGAATTTTAACCGAGCCTTTTTCTTGGCACTATGAAAATGAGTTAAATCTGAATTGATGAGTTGCCTGTAATATTCCAAGGAAATCAGTCTCATTAGCACATATCTTGGCAGCGTTTAGGGACAGAGCTCACATCCATATATCCTAATGACAGTGTGATTCTAGTAAAAGTACCAGTCACCTATTTTGTAGTTCTTTGAAAGCTGCAATATTTTCTGCATGTCATAGGATAACCTAGCAGGAGGAGTTCTCATCAGTAGACAAGAGACTAGATAGACAAACAGGTCAATGAACTCACAGTAAGAGTAGGGAGAGCTGCAGAATTCATGAAACACTGAGGTCCAAAAAATCACAGACCTCTTTTCTCCTTTAGAGTCCAATCTTTTGATGGGGCATTGGAAACAGTCTAGCTGATAATACATGAATAGATGATAGATGTAAGATGAGTATTTGAAGACTCCCTCCCTATCCAGTTTCAGCAGTTGGTCATGTATCTTATTGGCAATGAATTTGGCATAGTTGTATTTGACAGCAGGGGGCTGTCCTGGGGTAAATGCAGACAGCAAGACCAATATAGTATGATCAATATGTTCACTTGTTTTGAAACCCAGCACATAGGATATCATATCTACTAGTAATTTTCCCACTTCATTGAAATCTATATAGAGAAAAGGAGGTGGCCCTATTGGCTGGCGATCTGCTCTCATGAATACTTTGGCAATTCGGGCTATCTCTGAGCTGGAGAGTTTAGGACCTTCATCAAGCAGGAATTTCATAGAGAGAGGGACCAGAAGCTGAGTTTGCTTGAAGTTTAGCATTTGATTGATGGAGTCAGGAGTTATATGGAAGAGGATGCTCCCAGATGGAGACTTGACTGCCCTTTGACTTGGCTCATAGTTTTCACAGCAGAGGCGAATAATTTCAGGGAAGACATTGACAGAAGGAAGGAAGTATATGGGCAAATTTGATTCCCAAATGCCATAAATGTCACTATTGTTCAAATGACTGTTCCTCAACTGACAGAATGTCTGCAGGTGGTTTCTGTCACCAACCAAGTCTTGAATTAAGTGGTCCCTATCAACCAAAGGTAATGCTTCCAGTTCCTTATGGGGTGCATTGAGAGGAGTGATATCCAGTGCTGCTGGAGTGGCCATTTTTAACTTCTCTATGTTTGTAGTTTGGAATTCAGGTGTATTCAACAGCAGAAAACAGGATATTGGCCCTGAAGCTCTTGTCAGGAAATTTGCAAATTGAGCTTATCTAGAACTGACCTCACTGTGTAAAATTTATGGTAAAAAACAAATGTTGCATAGTGTAGTAGGGTCTTTAAATGAATATGCTGGATTGCAAGCCCTGTGATCAGAATGCAAGGGAAATGGGCTTGAATTTTGATCGAAGGAGCAAAACCTTGCAGAGGGAAGTGGAAATTGAGGAACTCTTTTTAGTAAACAGGACAAAATAGTAGATACAGCGCGCAGGTTTAAGCACAAGACTAAGCTTTTGTTTTAAAGTGCGATTTGCCGTAAAAAAGGGTAAAATTGACCGTTTGTGGAAAGGATATTGAAAACAAGGATGGTGACAGTATATCTGCCAGGAGCTGGAAACTTAATTTCTGTGGTTTATTGGTTTTACAGGTTCATAGACAGAGAAACCTGGAAATGCATAGGGTTCGGGGTCAAATGGGTAAATACCTGCTTCAAATGGGTGCTAGATGCACGAGACGGACTGCAGGCCGAGCTGGGGGACGCGTAGTGGAATCGCTTTTAGCGGGTGACGGATTGAGCAGCTATGATGGCGAATTGATCGTAAATCGCATGCAGATCCTTTTACAAACGAGCCAATAAAAATAAACAAAAAACAGTCACTTTCGCGACTTTTAATGAATTTTGGGCATTTTAGCGCTTTTTGGCGCTTTTTAATGATGACATCATCCTGATGTATTTTTGTCGTGTAGTGGGTACAGAGGATGACATGGCGGCTGGCGTGTCCGATGAAATGGTGGTGGGGTGGTGATGTCAGCGGATGACCTGGCGCTAGTGCGAAGCGGTGGCAGGTGACGTGGATGCAACGTCATGCGGTGATGTGGGCTTGACGTCAGGGGGCAGGCGGTGGGTGGTAAGCGGTTTTTCCCCGCACCACTTTTGGCCGAGGGTGGTTTTGTAGGAGGGGGCTCCGATCACGCCGGGAGATTGACGCGTGGTAGGGGTACGGCAGCAATACCGCCCATCCCCCGAACGCTAACCTTCGGCAGATAAGAGCTTGCGATATCGCCGCCAGCCGTCAAATCTACTGCGCGGGATCGGACGGTCGTCGGGAGTTTAAAGCTGCGGGATTTGGAATGAGGGGGGCTGATGAAAAGAAATCTTGGGGCAAGCCCAAAATCCCTTTTCATGTAAAACCTCGAACCTGGGCTTGTGGGTTATGGGCCCACAAGTCTCGACGGAAGCGTTCTTAGGCATGAAACCTTTAAATCGTGGACTTACATTTCCACTATCGGGAGCTTTACACAAGCCTCAACCTCTTTTCTCGGTGTCGTCCATCATCGATTTATTATCACTGTCCTTAGAATACTTAATTTGTTTTCCATCAACAACATCATCACTTATCCTCTCAATCAGCTTGGGATAAGTTACAGCAATTTCGTTCAAAGGAATAAGTGCCAAAGCGATCATAACTAGTCGCCGGATTTATTCACTGAGACCACTCCCATACTGAAAGCCACAATTGTGCGGATGACCATGATAATTCCCCCGTAATTATCTATAACGATAATAAAGTTCTGTCCACGGCGCTGAAATTGGCTAAGCCAGTAATATGGAGGATTTAAAATATATGACACCGCCTTTGAATAACTGTTCCGCTGCGCCACTTCTTAACGCTGTCAACGACTGCTGATTCGATGGTCAATCACAAATCGGCTATTTCAACACCACCCTTATCATCAGTTTGACATCCAATTTTTACAATTCAATACCCATTTCTTCCCTGCGCTGCACGCTGTCTTCAACAAACAACCATACATAACATACTCAAGATAATTAGACCGCCATCGATCCTGAACAGATCGATGTCGATTGTCAATTTCACAACACAGGTTTTATTCAAAAGTAAAATACCAGTAATGGCATTCCTACACACGTTTACAACAGCGCTTCACACGTTTACAACAGCGCTTTCAACAGAACACTCATACAGAACAGTTAAACGTTATTTTGGATCTCCATCGATCCTATGACTGATCGATGGTCGATCAACAGGCTCACAACATAGAAATTAACTCATAGATTTAAATTACAAAAACCCATAACTCGACATCCAGAAATCGACATAGAATATAGTTTTGATTATATACAAAAGACCACTAATCTAAGGCATTGCAGCCTTAGCCAATAAATCCACACCGATTACATTGTATTTTTCCTCCTTTCATCTCACGCATACATACTTGCTTATAAAGTATTTACAAGGCGTGAATTAGTTAAGATCCACCAAATCTCTCCTGAAATCACTCAACAACTTACTTAAATCTCTCATTTTAAATCAATTTAAGAGCAGATCTTCCCATTGTTCAGTTTCGCTATCCACGTCCTCCTCGCTCAGCTTCGGATTCCTCTTTAATTAAGGAGGGGTTAGATGCTCCTGCATCAGACTCTCGAGGTAAAAAAAATATTATGACCTCCTGGTCATATTCTTCTCCTGGTACTTAGCAATTCTATCCACTGCATTCTTTCAGTAGAACTGCTTTCATGATCTTCTGTGAGCTGCAACCAACCTCTGCAGTAACAGTCTCCTCTGTTACACGATACCTCACCAAGCCCTCCGCACTCGGTCTTTTGGCATCCTTCTGGTTCTCTTCTATGGAACCAATTGAGCACACCTTGCTCTAAGTTGCTGAAAATATTTTCAACTTCTGTTGCCGCTCTCTGCACGACAGGAAGACCATAAACTCTCCAGTCTTCAACAACTGTACCTCTGCTCCTTCTATTTGCACTCTTCTCCCTTCTTGCAGGAAATCCTTTCCCCCCTCTGATACCACTTGATGAAAAGAAATTTTGGGGCAAGCCCAAAATCCCTTTTCATGTAAAACCTCGAACCTGGGCTTGTGGGTTATGGGCCCACAAGTCTCGATGGAAGCGTTCTTAGGCATGAAACCTTTAAATCGTGGACTTACATTTCCACTATCGGGAGCTTTACACAAGCCTCGACCTCTTTTCTCGGTGTCGTCCGTCATCGATTTACTATCACTGTCCTTAGAATACTTAATTCGTTTTTCATCAACAACATCATCACTTATCCTCTCAATCAGCTTGGGATAAGTTACGGAAATGTCATTCAAAGGAATAAGTGCCAAAGCGATCATAACTAGTTGCCGGATTTATTCACTGAGACCACTCCCATACTGAAAGCCACAATTGTGCGGATGACCATGATAATTCCCCGGTGATTATCTATAACGATAATAAAGTTTTGTCCACGGCGCTGAAATTGGCTAAGCCCAGTAATAAGGAGGATTTAAAGTATATGACACCGCCTTTGAATAGTTGTTCCGCTACGCCACTTCTTAACGTTGTCAACGACTGTTGATTCTATGGTCAATCACAAATCGGCTATTTCAACACCACCCTTATCATCAGTTTGACATCCAATTTTTACAATTCAATACCCATTTCTTCCCTGCGCTGCACGCTGTCTTCAACAAACAACCATACATAACATACTCAAGATAATTAGACCGCCATCGATCCTGAATAGATCGATGTCGATTGTCAATTTCACAACACAGGTTTTATTCAAAAGTCAAATACCAGTAATGGCATTCCTACACACGTTTACAACAGCGCTTCACACGTTTACAACAGCGCTTTCAACAGAACACTCATACAGAACAGTTAAACGTTATTTTGGATCTCCATCGATCCTATGACTGATCGATGGTCAATCAACAGGCTCACAACATAGAAATTAACTCATAGATTTAAATTACAAAAACCCATAACTCGACATCCAGAAATCGACATAGAATATAGTTTTGATTATATACAAAAGACCATTGATCTAAGGCGTTGCAGCCTTAGCCAATAAATCCACATCGATTACATTGTATTTTTCCTCCTTTCATCTCACGCATACATACTTGCTTATAAAGTATTTGCAAGGCGTGAATTAGTTAAGATCCACCAAATCTCTCCTGAAATCACTCAACAACTTACTTAAATCTCTCATTTTAAATCAATTTAAGAGCAGATCTTCCCATTGTTCAGTTTTGTTGTCCACGTCCTCCTCGCTCAGCTTTGGATTCCTCTTTAATTAAGGAGGGATTAGATGCTCCTGCATCAGGGGCCCACGCAATATTTAAATGTTTTAATAATGCGCTGAGGGGTATAAGACTTAGGTTATGGGTTTAGTGCAGGCGCCACGGTTTTTTGTTTAACCAACTGTTAAACAAATCCCATATAAACATGCACGCGGAGAGTTAACACAGGGTTTAGGTAGGAGGGTTTAACGTGGTTGTTTATCTAACCAGGAGTTAGATAAACCCAAAGGTTTTATGAACGCGGAAGGGTTAATATAAAGTCCCAAAAAGACTTAATATTTCCTGAACTTGTGTTATGTGGCTATAGTTGCCAAGGGTAAGAATATTTAGGTATTTTTTGGGATTTTTATATAGTTTTTTGTAAAATAGGGGTGGGGATATTGATAAAGGAACTATATAGTAAGTTAAGATGTCAATATGAATATATGGAATGAAACTGCATGAATAAATGCTAAGTTTATAGAGTAAAAACTTAGACATAGGGAAATTAAAGGGGTATAGAGTGATGATTTTTACACAAGAAATGTGGCTTCTTTTAACTAAGTAAACTCAGAGTTCAACTTAGCATTTCTCATAAAATGAAGTGAAATTGGACTATTGGGCAGATCCCAAGGTCCTTGAGGGGATGTTAGCAAATGATTTCTGGGGAATGAAAGGGGAAATTAGTCATGCTTCCACTATTCAACAACCAAACAACTGTCTTGGTACTTGTGTCACTGATGAGATGAGTCTTTCTTGACAAGACAAAAAGTGATCATAAACTTGTTTCTGCAACCTCAAACTGCCTACCCAGCCTACATCTAGCATTTTTTCTTCCTTTGGATTGGGTGCATTTGGACTAGCAAACCCTGATTTTCCTCTTTTCTTTTGACTGCCCTCCTATCTAAGTCTATCCTTATCTCTTCCAAGGGCCCAGATTAAGCAGTTGGGCTCCTTATTTTCTCTACCTATCTACTCATCTGCCAAGCTTGAACTGTTTGGACAGATATTCATTCTCTATTCTACAACAGCAAATTTAAATATGGAGTGGTCTAGATTGAACTGTTGGGCCATCCATCAAGTGTGATAAGCAACAGTATTTGCACATTGTGAACTTGCTTTGCACAAATAAGATAGTAGTGGCATTTTGACTAGCCACTCTCCTGGTCTTTTGGTTTGGGGTTCATCTTTATCATTTTTCTCTGACCAATTCATTATTCTTGCCCTTTGATTATTCTTTTAGGGCATACCCTCTTTTCATTTTTAATTTTCTTCATTTGTTTACAAAATATGGAACCTTTGCAGCATGAAAGGATGAACATATTTGGCCCTTCCACAGTCAATCATGAAAAATGAAACCTATTGGTATAGGAACCTAACAAGTAGGAGACTCACTCTATTGTTGCAACATTATATTTCATTTCAGCTTCGAAAGTACAGTGCACTTAAGTGAAAGTTGAAGGATGAAATGCATGCATGAGCATGATGTGCATGGACACAGAGATGTTGATGTTTTCCTTGTTTTGAACATGTACGTGTAATTAACTTGTAGGTTTGATTGCTTTGACATGCATGTGATGCAATGTTGACGTGGGAGAAGTTAACTTGGTCTCCAAGATGGAGATAATAATGAAGTGTTTCATCTTTTGAAAATAATCTTAATGGTTTTTTTTTTTTTGTATGCTTGACTTGAAGAGTCATTTGTTTAAAGGCATGTTTTGTGGGCTTGTTATCTAGTCCATAATTTGTATGCAGATGTAAGACATGGAGGTGTTCACAAGCTGTGAAATTTGTTTCTTTTGTTGAAGTAGGAGTTTAGGCCATCCAATTGTTGTCTGTATTTCTGTTGTTGTTGACAGCTTGTCAAAAAGATACAAATGAAAGTTTTGTGGAGCAGATGAACTTCACATTTTTTTGAGCCACCTTGGATCAATGATCAATGCAAAGAAGTTCAAACCACCTTCTATGACCATTTCAGCAGAAGTTCTGCAGGAAGGAATGGAGGAAGACAATTCTTCCCGGGAACACCAGCCCATCCAGGAAGGGAAGTGGTTAGAGACTTTGGTTCAGGGGCACTATGCAAGTCAAGTATGTGGAGGCTGAAAGAAGAGGGTGTTGTTACTCTCAGATACTATTCAGATCAGTATATCAGTCTTTTGGACACCAAAATTTCTTTTAATGGGAAGGCATTATCCAAAATGGATTTTGGGATAGACTCCTAAGTCTAAGTGTTCCTCACAAAGGAAAATGAAAGTCCAAGGAAGTTCCTAGACATAGCCCCATTGCAGAGATCTTTTCATTTTGAATCTACTTCAACTTGAATGGGCAAAAATGGACTTAGGATGCAGAAGTTATCACTTAAAGAAGATGCCCTTTATTCCTTAGAAAAAGAGGCAAAATCCCCTAAAAATGAGCAAAAACCCTTATAAAGGGAAATCACATCGGACCAGGGCAAAAGAGCGGACTTAAGCGAAAAGGGGAGAAACCCCTGATCGCCGATCCCCGACACATCGGATCGGAAGCAGAAACATATGCAATATCGAGACCCTGGATCTGGCGATTGCGATCATGCGATATGCCAATCGCCAATGATCGGATCGGCAAATCGGCATCGGCGATGCGTAGAACCCTGGGCCAAGTGACATTGCGATCATCAAAATCAGTGATCGATGATCGAAGACCCCCGATGTCGATAAAAAGGTTGGACCCGATAAGTTTTCAAAGCCCAATTGTATAAAATTCCAGGTCCGAGAATTCAGATTTTCACGTATTTCCCGTGTATTTTGGATTTTACCCAAAACACATATGCGATGCGATAAGCGATGAATCCGGACCCGAAAAGGTTTATAAATGCAAATGTATATTAGTTGAAGTTCACCATAAATCCATTCAACGGTATTTTTCAGTGTTTTAATGTACTTTTATAAATACAAAGGAAATGTGAATGGGGCGATATAATGGACCCGAAAGGGTTTTTTATGTAGCAAGATTTGTTTTGAGTTCCATAAAGGCGGAATTCGGGCGGACCTCAAGTGGAAAATGGTTTTGGGCTGGCTCCACTCGATCCCACGCAATGAACGACACGTGGCTTGGCGAAGGAATAGGGAAACCACCTTTTCGGGTGGGTAACCCCCATACTCCTAAGCGGCCCAAAACTGCATGGTGACCATTGGATCAGATATCCCGTAGATCAATGGTCGAGAGCGTGATAGCGGCCAAAGGCGGACCCGATGCAATATTAGGGTGGATGCAATATAATTTGAAGTCCGATAGGCTGTGTTTCGACAGATTTTCCTGTGTTTTATAGTGTTTCTCTATGTAAACAGGGAATGACTGTTTCTGGGGGATTTCAAGCGCCGATGGTTCCTTCCGTTACAAAACAGGTGGCCACCATCCCTGAAGGCGTTTAGAAATGATTGCTAACACTCAGAGGGGGATTCGAGCGGACAGAGGCCAGGAGCCAGAGAGCCCAGAAGAGGAAATGAATGGACAACATTGATTGGCTTAAAAGCCACGGGATGATAGAGACAGAGAAGCGGTGCTGAGATAGGAGCGCATAAAGCTAAGCCAAAGCAGGAAGCAAAGGCAAAGAGAGCCAGAGCTGAGCCAGAAAGCCAAGAGCTTCAAGAGACATGGATGAAATGGTGTCTAAACCCATGGTTTCTATGTAAAACCAATGGAGTTGAGCCAGGGAGCTTGTAAAAGGACTTTACCATAATCCCAAAGAGCCTAGTCGAGTTGACTAGAGCTCAAGGAGATGTAGCCCAAGAATTTTGGATGAAATCCACATTAATTTGTTGTCTTATGTGTGATGCTTGTTGCTACAATGTTCACTATTATATGCTTTATATTATTTTAAACAAAATCATTTACAACACATAAACAGTTTAAACAAACATAAGCATACACCCATTATTTCCAAGCACATATTTAATTCCGCACTGGTTAATCAATAAGACTTGGGAATATTTAAGCTTTGGAAGTGGGAGAGGTTCTTATAAGTTAGACAAGAACTCCTAATTGCCCCATTTTCAGACCATTTGTAGGAAGAAATTGAAGATGCATACTTGCCATAAAATCTCAACGCAAGAAGAATGTGTGGTATGTTATAGTGGGTGCTCAACGCATATGACCAACGACAAGAACAAATTTATATCTCTAAAATAAGGAAAGGATGGAATGGTGTCTTTTGGAAATGATGGATTTGCAAACGTTATAAGAATAGGCACAGTCAAGCTTTGAAACAAGGATTCTACAACAGAGGATGTGCTTCTCATTGAAAGATATGAATCATATTCTGTTGAGTGTAAGTAAAATGTGTGATCAGGGACATATGTTGCTCTTCGACTCAATTAAAGGTGAAATAAAAAGAGAGAAAATTGACCAACTGGTGGCTACTACACCTATGACTCCAAACGACATATATACTTTGGATGAGACTGCTAAAGGTTGTTTCTTGGAAAGAGAAGATGAAAGTTGGCTCTGGCACTAACGAATGGGACACATAAACTTTGAAAACCTTATCAAAATTGGTAAAAAGGAGGCTATTAGAGAAATGCCGCAAATTTTGAAACCAACCAGTGCCATATGTAAACATTGTAGGCATATGGAAAAGAGACAAGAGTTGAATTCAAGATGAAAGAACATTCTACAACAAAACCATTGGAATGGATACACATTGATCTATGTGGTCCGATGAAGACAAAAGCACTGAATAGTGAACAATACTTCATGTTAATTATTGATTACTATACCAGGATGAAAATAGTTAACTTCTTGAAGAAAAATTCTAACGCATTTGAATGTTTCAAAATCTACAAGGAAATGGTTGAAAATGAAATTGATTCGAAGATTAAATGTTTGAGATAGGATAACAGTGGATGATTGACATCCAAAGCATCTCAACATTTATGTGAGGAACATGTAATAAAAAGGAAGTTCTCAACAGCTAGGACACCACAACAAAATGGAGTTTTCGAAAGGAAAAATATAACTGTAGAAGAGATGGACTTAACAATGTTGAATGATTCAGATTGTGAACTTGTCTGGAGGAAAAAAAGCTCTACAACACTAATGGTCAGGCGGCCATGAGCTAGGCAATACTTTACCCCAAAAAACAGCAAAATGTTGAAAAGCAGTGGACCCAGACACTAGGAATTAGAGGAGAATGGCAAAGGAGGAGATGGGGGGAGATATCCCCTCCTATCGAGATGCGACGGTAGGGGAATGCCAGAATACCTGTAACCAAAAGTAGGAGGGAGAAACAAGAAAGCCAGGACCAGTGCTCGGAGCAAGATGGCAGACCGACAACAGAGGTAAATGTTTACCATGTGTGACAGAGAAACCAAGATTCATCATATCAATGAACAAACTAGAGAGATACAGAAGTTATATGAAATACCATGTGCTTATATGCAAGTTCATTGGAGTATGGCCGACAGAAAAGGACCTCACCAAATGGATTAGCAAAAATGGCAACCCCGAGGCCATATCGAGCTAAAGCTGGGAGCAAGAGGCTTCTTCACAGTAATATTCTCGAACCTGCAAGACAAAGAAAAAGTATTTGAAAATGGTCCTTACTTTCATTATAATGTTGGATTATTTATGAGATACTGGGAAGAATGTTATGACCCAGACAAGGAAAAAATTTTGGCAGCCCCGGTGTGGGTTAGGTTATTTGGCCTCCCAATGGACTTCTGAGACCCAGAGATTCTAGAGGGCATAAGAAACATAGTAGGTAGATTTGTCAAAATATCAAAAACAACAAAAAAAGGAATATATACCTCATATGCTAGAATATGTGTTTACAAGAATATAGCTAACCCCATCCCAAACATAGTAGGACTAGAATATCATGAAGAGGTCTGGTAGCAAACCCTAGACTATGAACATATTCCATTCAAATGTAGAAGATGTCATGAGTATGGCCACCTATTTAAGGAGTTCCCACTAAATATAGAAGAGGAAAAGTACAGGCATAAACAACAAAGGAAAAATCAAGAAGACAAGGACGGGTTTCAAGAAATAAAAAGCAAAAGAAGACAAGCAAGAGAGAATACCAATGGGGGGGGCAAAGAACAACAAGCCCAACCCAGCATAACAAACAACTTTGCAGTACTACAAGAAGAAGAAGAAGAAAACAATGAGGCCCAAACAATGGACTATCAAGGGGGAAAAGGAAAGGAAAGCAGCTCAAGCCAAGGTAAACTAAAACCTAAGAGGAAAGCCCAAAGCGAGCCGACAGAGAAGGAGGAGAAGGAAGACAGGGAGAAGATGGATAACACTACAATGGAAATAGATACAAGTAGGGGAGAAGAACTAAGCATGGAAGAAGAGGTTCTGAGGAAACTATTGAATGAATAGAGACATCTAGATGAATGATTCATTCCAGAAGACCAAAAATGACTATACAGAGAAACATTCCAGCAGTATCAAGTGAAACAGGGGCAGGGGAAGGTGGAGATGGCAAAACAACTAGGGCTCCAACAGGACAGCACACAAGACTACCCTAACAAAATGAAAGGCGGAAATAAAAGAGGCCGAAGAAACCTAGAGGAATCTATACAGATTATGGGAGAAAAGCTAGTAAATACAGGGAGGGTAGTACGGTTATCGGCGGTATTCCACCAAATTAACCAAGTAACCCAATGATAATCACATCCTGGAATATAAGAGGCCTTAATAGTAAATGCAAACAGACACTTAACAGATAGGCTAAGAAAAGAAAAACCTCAACTCATGCTGATACAAGAAACAAAAATCATAGGAGGGAGAATGGAGGAAATCCTAAATAAAATAAAACCAAAGTACGAATGCATGACTATAGATGCGAAAGGCAGTGTGGGAGGCATAGCAATACTGTGGAACCCAGCAGAGATCACAATAGATTACTGGGTGGGCATGAAAATAATCCTCACAGGGCGATTCTAGTTAATCAGAAACAAAGAATGGTTTCTAGTCTCTGCATTATATGTTCCTCATATTCTAGTGGAAAAATGAAACTTCCTCCTTCAAATACAATAGCTAGGAAAACTCCATGAGGAGAAACTTTGGCTAATAGCAGGGGACTTCAATTTGACAACATCAATAGAGGAGAAAAAAGGAGGTTTGCAAAGAGAAGAGTCGAAGATGGAGAGGTTCAGGGATCTTCAAGAAGAACTAAAATTGGTAGATATCCCAACCATAAATGGAAAATATATGTGGAACAATAGAAGGGGAGGAAGCAGACAGATAGCCTCTAGGCTAGATAGATTCTTAGCAACAGAACACTTCATTGGCAAAGATATATTCTATGAAGCAACAATCCTTTTGTGTTTAGGGTTAGATCACTGGCCTATTAAACTTGAAATCGCAATGAACCAAAAGAACTAGAATAGACCCTTTAGGTTCGAGGCTTTCTGGCTAAGAGAAACTACCTTTATAGATAAAATGAAGGAATGGTGGAAAGGGACTAAGAATGTGATAGAAGGAAGAAACCAAATGCACACCTTTCAACTCAGACTAAAATACCTAAAAGGGAGGATCAAGAAGTGGAACAAAGAATAATTTGGGAACATACAGAAGGAACAAGAGATACTTCAGATAAAGATGAAGCACATACAACAACAAATTATCGAGGGAGAAAGTGAAGAGCTTGTAGAAGAGGAGGGACTGTTGATAAAAAAATTGGAGGAAAGGAGACAACAAGAGGAAATCCTTTGGAAACAAAAATCAAGAATCCAATGGTTAAAAGAAGGAGAAAGAAATACGAAGTTCTTCCATAAAGCAATGGTACAACATAGACAACAGAACAAAATATTCTCCCTAATGGACCAGCAAGGCAATCAGCTCACTCAAAAGGAAGAAATGGAGAATCTGCTAGTTCAACATTTCAAAGGGCTTCTGACAGAACCAAATATTAGAAGGGAGGATAACATTCACAAAATTAGTCAACATATCCCTAATCTAGTAAGTAGAGATCAGAACCTGGCTCTACTAAGAGTAATATCTAAAGCGGAGGTGGAAGAGGTAATTAAAAATATGGCGAAGAACAAAGCACCAGGGCCTGATGGATTTACTGTAGAATTCTTCCAAGCGACTTGGACCTTCATGAGTGAAGACTTAGTGAAATTAGTAGAGGAATCTAGATGCACCAAAAGAATGCACCTGGCCCTGAACTCAACATTCCTAGCCCTGATCCCGAAGATAGAGCACTCGGAAGAACCACAAGGGTTCCGACCAATAGCTCTCTGCAATGTCATATACAAAATCTTAGCTACAATAATGGTTAATCGACTGAAACCCATACTACCTCGCTTGATATCCCAAGAGTAGCCGGGGTTTGTCAAACGCAGAAAAATAACAGACGGCATAGTGATGGCACAAGAAGCAATCCACTCCTTAAAAAAATCAAAAACCAAAGGGATGCTGGTAAAATTAGATTTGGCCAAAGCCTACGATAGACTGAACTGGGAGTATCTCCAAAAAATATTAAAGGCATTCAGCTTCAATGAAAGATGGATAAGTTGGGTAATGTCAATGGTAACCACTCCAGTTTTGTCAATTCTGCTTAACGGATCCCCTACAGAAGCTTTCAATGCTACCAGAGGGCTCAGGCAAGGTGACCCATTATCGCCCTTCTTGTTTATCCTTGCAGCAGAAGGTCTAGGAAGATACATCAAAGAAAAAGTCTACAGCGAACAATATACGGGCCTAAGACTCTGGGGGAATGACCTTCCACTAACCCACCAACAATTTGTAGACGACGTAATGTTATACAGATAGGCAACGCTCAAGGAAGCCAGGAAAATAATGGAAATTCTCACAGACTTCACAAGTGCCTCTGGGACAAAGATAAACAAAGAGAAGTCGGATATATATTTCTTCAACACCCCAGCACCCTCCCAAGCTTTCCTAGCAAGATCCATGGGATTCAGAATAGGGAATTTCCCCACAAAGTATCTAGGTATCCAGCTAAATGACTAGCAGAACAGAGTGGCCAATTGGAAAACCTTGATGGGAAAGATCCAATGGAAAATGCAAAACTGGACATTCAGAACGTTGAACATCCCAAGTCGCATAATACTGCTAAAATCAGTACTACAGTCCATCTCGATATACCAACCAGCCAAGCGACCCCTAAAACAGTCTGCTAGAAAATGGTAGACATGTTCAAAAAATTCTTATGGCAAGGACCCAGTACAACAAAAAAATGGGCGCTCCTATCCTAGAGCTGGCTCAGCAGATCCCTAAAAGAAGGAGGCCTTGGATTCCATGACCCCTACATCCTGAATTAGGTAATGGGAGAAAATTTGTGGTGGAGATGGATACAGGGAGGGGTAGATCTTTGGAAAAAACTATGGGAGAGAAAATATGATATGCCCAGGTCCCTCGAAGGAAAGCTGAGAAGCCAAAACGATAAGAGAGAAGCCAAAATGATAAGAAAGGCTCTGCAATTTGGAATCTAGCTAGTGCCAACAGGGATCTGATCAACAACCATAGCTTTTGGGAAGTCAGAGGAGGGGACAAAGCCAACTTCTGGGAAGAAGCGTGGCAACAGAGGGGAAAACTCAACAACCAACCGCAACTAGCAGAAATCCACCAATTCACCAACCTCCACGGGGGCAACACAGTACAAAACTACTGGTGCTTGGAACCAGAAGGATACTGGAGAAAGTGGAAACAACAACAGGATTGGCCAGAAGCACCAGAAATACCCCAATGGGAGCTTTATGACAAGGAAATGGCAACAAGGAAAATAGCGATAAAAGAAGGATCGGACATCCTAAGATGGGGCCACAGAATCAAAGGAATGTTTACAATAGGAGAAGGCTACCAATTAAAAGTAGAACACAATAGACATCTAGAAATAAATAAATGGGAAAGCATATGGAAAGTAAAAACATGGCCGAAGATAGCCTTCTTCGTCTGGATCCTGAGCCATGGGCGAGTATTAACATGGGACCAGCTACCAAGAAAAGGAATGCAAGGCCCTTTGATATGTGTCCTCTGTCGAGAACAGGAAGAAACAATGGAGCACCTTACCAATGCTTGCAATTTCAGCGATAACCTGTGGAAACAACACCAACAACTTTTTGAAATTAGTGATAGGAATCCAAACAACATGCAAACAACAATAGAGAACTGGAGGAAAAAACCGTACCAAAACAAGATCCTAAAGCGAGCCTAGAGATTCTCGCTTGGATTTATCTTGTGGAATATATGGAAAGAATGAAACACACTGATCTTCAAGGATGAAGGTAGAACAAAAACAAGAAAATGGAACCAAATAATCCAAAACATCAGAGAGACTATTCTTACAAAGAATTGGTTCGAGGAGGATTGGAAAAATAACCCGAAGGAAGCAAAGATAATGACCTGCATGAATCTAAAACCAAGCATGATGCATAAGCCTTCTAGGAAGCACCAAACCAATAAAGAGGAGGATGTTAACCAATTCAGAAGACCACAGAAGGATTTCATCAAACTAAACTTTGACGGCGCTGCTAAAGGGAATCCTGGCGAGGCAGGGACAGGAGGAGTATTCAGAGACGACAGGGGGAGGACACTCAGAATCTATGCGATGGACTGTGGCAACATGACAAATAATGAAGTAGAGCTTCATGCCCTTAAAAAAGGGCTGGAAATCGCAATAAGAGAGAAATATCAAAAGTTACAAGTTGAAGGCGATTCGAAAATGGCGATCGAAATAGTCAAAATGCTACTGCGAGGAACTCAATGGGAGAAGATTAGCTGAAGTTGGAGAACTGCATGGCTGGTACAGGAGATTGGTAAACTAACCAGACAGATAGACTACATCCTCCCCACACACATACGAAGGAAAGGCAATGCGGTAGCTGACAACCTGGCAAATTGGGGAAGCAGCCATGTAGGAAGAACTGTAGACATAAACGAGGAAGAGCTACATCAGATGGAGGAGATGGAAAACTTAGTAAAAATCCTGGAACAAGACAAGGAAGGGGAGGGGATCCCCCGATCGGGGTGTAACACAAGGGAGGAAGAGGGACTGGGGAGATGGGACCGGGAAGGGGGAGGAAGCATCCAAGTGTGTGAAAGGACAGGCGAGGGAAATGGAGTGAGAGGACAGGGGCGAAGGCAAGTGGACGAGCAGGGTAGAGAAGGAACAACCCCCGAGAGAAGGAGGGTGGAGACGAATAAGGAGGGCAACGAAGATGGCAGGGGGGTCAGTAGGAGGGCGGGCAGAAGGACACCAGCAAGTGGCATGGCTAGGGACGTGATCATACGGCAAGAGCAGCCGGGAGAAAGTGAGGGTTAATGCAAGGAGGTGGAAGTCAGGACGGAGGGTCACCATTCCAAGGTGACGGCGTAGGGATTAGTGCAGGGAATGATGATAGACATGTGGCAGCAAACAAAAAAGACAGAAAGGGGAGGGGAATAAATCATAAGGGAAAACAGGCCATAGACAAACACATGCAGAGGAAGGAGACAAGAACCGGAGAGAGGAAAGGTGGCTGAAGAACGACGTTGCAGCCTGCGGACGGAAGCGAAGCCAATCCTGTAAGTTGGTATGTTTATCCTCTAGCCCCTAGCTTCGTAAGGCATAGGATGAATTTATGCATTAATCTAGGAAATTTGTTTAGGAGAAGGTATGAGTCTGGTAGGGAGGCACCCAGGAACTCCTGGGATCCTGGTTGGCCGAAAACTGTAGAATGGGCAATGAAAATCCTGGGGAGTAAGCTAGGAAGGGAGGGAATAGATTCCAGGAAGGGAAAGGTTTCCACCACGGCAAATTCTCGAAACGAAACAAGGAAGAGCGAGACTATAATGATCCCTATTGGGAACTCTAAGAGAAAACCAGAAGAAAAAAAGGAAAAACCTCGGAGAGCAAGTAGAACCGAGAAAAGAGGGAAACAGGGAAACATAAGACCTCTAGGGGTGGAAAAACATAGGGTCAGCATTATGAGGGAAAACATATCCATGACCAAGACTCCCTGCGATGCAAGAAACAACAAACCAACCTACCCTAGAGGCGAACCTAAGCGGATGCCTCAGACAGGTTGTTTGCGTGACGTTTGTTGCCATGAGGGAAAAACTTCAAGAGCAGTAAGAATGGAAAGAACCCATAGCTATGAGAGGATTGGGGAAATTCTAAAAGAAATCTCAAAGAGCACAAGTTCCGGCACTGAAAGGGATAACAAAAGGGACACAGGTAAAAGGGAAATTGTTTTGTTTTATTATTATCAAACTGATAATCGTAATGGTTATGTGATAGGTCTCACCTCACACCACGCCCATCACAGTGAGGAAGACAGTGAACAAAAATAAGCAGCCAGCAGCAAGCACGCAAACAACATGGTGACCAAGAAGGGCAAGAGAGACAAAAAGATGGCAGAGGGAGCAAGCAGCTTGAACAAAGAGCAAAGGAAAAAAGGGAGAAAGTCAGGTCGTGAACATATAAAAACCCTCATTAATGCCTACATGGCAGGGAACTTGCCGGACATCAAAGCCCAAATTGTTGGATGGGAGCGATAACTAAATGAAAATATAAGGAACCAAGAAATCCCCATGGAGTGGGAGAGTATGGTTCCATATCCAGGGAACTCTCGAGGACGACACTCCCTCTTCAGACAGACAATACAACAGTATTGGGTCATGAAGAACATGGTGGCACGAGCCATGACCCTTAATTGGGAAAAAACAATTAGCAGAGGACCAGAGGTAAAGGAGGACACCAAGGAAAAGGATCCTGTCAGGGTAGAACTCCTCAGGGAAATTGCAACAGTCCAGATACAAACTTATAGAAACAACTTGGCTTTGGGAAGAATTGAGAAAACACTACAAGACATGAAGAGGAGCAAGATGCTTGGCTCCAGTGCCAAAGTGCCAGCCCTAGTAATATCCTCGGACAAGGATTGAAGTAGAAGTCCAGTACATTTCTGATAAAATTTTGA
The DNA here is from genome assembly GCA_031772625.1 of Pinus tabuliformis. Taxonomy (NCBI): domain Eukaryota; kingdom Viridiplantae; phylum Streptophyta; class Pinopsida; order Pinales; family Pinaceae; genus Pinus; species Pinus tabuliformis. Next base: position 745,231,979 of record CM062815.1, read on the forward strand.
TGAACAACTTTTACTTGTTTAATTTGAACAGTAGTATAGACAGTAAAGACAATGTTGCTAGATGGATAGAGAAAGACCTTTTCAAATTTTGGACAGGGTTTAATGCAGACAGGTGGCTATCTGGTTTCCTTCGGGAAAGTAAGCCACCTGGAGCAAATGGAAGTTATGATTTTGAATAGCTAATATAAACAGAGGAAGCACCACCAAGTTTACAAAAAAAAACAATGTTGAATGATTCAAAATTGGACAACCAATTTTGGGTTTAGGGAGTTGATACAACAATGGACATTTTGAACAGCGGATTTCTTAGGAGAAACTGTGATAAGACTCCATATGAACTATGGAGGGGAAGACCAACGAATGTCAAACATTTTCAAGTTTTTGGAAGTAAATGCTACATTAAAAGGGAAGACCAGAAGATAGGAAAATTTGACTCACAGGTAGATGAAGGCATATTTATTGGCTATTCACACAAAGAAAAGCATACATATGTTATAATTAAAGACTCAACCAGATAGTTGAAAGCATCAATGTAATGTTTGATGAAGCTCGTGGACCAAAAATTGAACAAGGAAGCTTATATTCAGCAGAAGCAAAGACACAAGGCACAACTAGAAAGGGTCAAAGAGGATGCTTTAGAGCAAGTGCAAACAAATGAGGAAACAAATGAAAACTAGGAAGAGAAAATAAACGACCAACATACACCTTCGAAGGATCCCAAGAAATGGTATCAAAAGAACCATCCTTCAAATCAGATAATTGGGGACATCAATGAAGGCATAGGTCTCAGAAGAAACTAATAGCTACACATGCCAGAACAAGCCCATCTTGTGCTCTTGGCCACATTTGAGCGTAGTAGCTTTGAAGACGCTAGTCACGATGAACATTGGGTAGAAACTATGAATGAAGAGTTGGATCAAATTGAAAAGAATGATACTTAGGAATTGGTTCCACAACCAAAGGACAAAAATGTCATAGGCACAAAATGGGTTTTCAGGAACATGCTAAATGAGGATGTACAAGTTACCAGGAACAAGGAAATATTGGTATACAAATGATATGCATAGGTTAAAGGAATAGATTTCAAAAAAAAAAATATCCTATTGCCAGAATGGAAGCCATCAAAATTTTCTTGGCCTATGCATGTTTGAGGAAGATCAAAGTATATTAGATGAACGTAAAATCATCTTTTCTGAATGGAGAATTAGAACAAGATGTATACATAAAACAACCTGAGGGATTCCTGCTTACTGACAAGAAAGATTATATTTGCAAGTTAAAGAAAGCAGTATATGGTCTCAAATAGGCCCCTAGAGCTTGGTATGCTGATCTTGACAGGTACTAGTAGAAACAAGGGTTTAAAAGAGGAAATGTTGATATCAACCTTTATGTAAAGGTTGAGCACGATGGTTTAACCATCATTGAAGAACATGTGGATGACATCATTTTTTGCAGCGATGATGGCAGGTTAAGCAAGAATTTTGCAGCAGATATGTAAAGTGATTTTGAGATGCCATTGCTTGGTGAATTGAACTTCTTCTCGAGACTTCAAATATCTTAGGAAGATAAGGGCATATTCATCTGTCAAACCAAGTATATTAAAGAAATGTTGAAGAGATTTTAGATGGAAGATTGCAAACCAGTCAACACCCCAATGGTGACAGGTTGCAAGTTGAGCATGGATGACTTATCCAAGGATGCAAACCAAAGAATGTATAGATCTATGATTGGTAGTCTTCTATATGTGACAATTTTCAAGCCAAATGTGATGCAAGCAATTAGACAGGTAGCATGTTTCCAAGCAGCACCAAAAGAATCCTATGTTGTTGTAGTGAAGAGAATCTTTCGATATCTCAAGGGAACAACAAATTTTGGCTTATGGTATCCAAAAGGAAATGAATTAAGTATCACAACTTATAGAGATGCAGATTGGGCAGGAAGCGTTATCGATCGCAAAGGCACCAATGGAGCATCTTTCTACCTAGGTGGTTGTCTTGTATCATGGTTGAGCAAGAAGCAGTATTCAATCTCTCTATCCACAGTAGAAGCATGATATATAGTAGCAACAACTGATTGTATTCAGGTCCTCTGGATGAAACAAACATTGCAGGATCTTCAGATAATGTTTGATGAGCCCATTCCACCATCACCATTAGAATCTCCAAGAATCTTGTCATGCATTCAAAAAAAATACATTCATATCAAGTATCACTTTGTTAGAGAGCAGGTTGTAGAGAGGAACATCAAAGTGGAATATATTGGGACAAAGGAACAAATAGCTAACATCTTCACCAAACCATTACCGCATGAGACGTTTGAGTATCTTCATCAAAAACTTGGGATTCTCCCAAGTGCACATTGAAATGCTCTTTACTTGGCCAATCAAACAGGGGGAGTGGAGGGAAGTTACAGGTCCACAGCAATAGGCAGATCGTCAAGGGGAGTCACCCTTTTCCATTGATGTCAAGGGGTGAGAGAAAGCATGTCAGGAAGATCAAAGGCGCGGAGTTAGGGGGAGTAGTGATCGTAGGGGGAGTGCATGTGTTTCCATCAATGTCGAAGGGGGATATTTTTAATATATGGTTGTCATTGATGTCAACCAAGCAGCACCAGAAGATGCCCCACCTTTTGTCAACTAATATGACATGATAATTCATGGTTTTTCGTGTCGAGATCATCCTTGACGGATTTTCCTTGTCGAACTGATTCTGGTGGTATGTGGTGCACCACGAGAAGCCTCGCGGTTTCTAAGTTATGCTTGTTTAAAGTTGAAGGACCAAATTTGTGGGCAAAAACCCCACAAGGAGATGATGTCGCAATCCTCTATTGGCCAACATATCTTTCACATCAAGGGAGTTGGGCTTTCCTAAATTTGAGGATCAACTTATTCTTGAAGGTTTTTTAAAACTTCATGAGGACCATGACTTCAAAAAAAAAAAACAAATCCTAACTCCTAAAAGGTAACAGCTACATCCTTGGGCTTCATCTAAAATGGAATTTAATTTTAAAAAGGAGGATTTCCCTCCTTTAATCCATACAACAGCTCATCTCTTGAAGCCCCTCCCAAATCTATAAAAAGGGCACTTGATCTATCATCGAAGTAAGCATGAAATGAACGTCTTTTGAATCAATTGATTTCTGAAATCTAACTCGGCCCCTGTGGAGATAACGAAAGATCAAAAGATAGGGTTTTGGGAGTTTTGTTTTGCATTTGTTTTGGTTTGGTACTTGGGTGATTGCTGATTTTACTCTAGGAAGGATGTCTTTGGCCTTCTAGGGCAATGAATTTTTAGCAAGGCTTATCATTATAGACCAACAAAAGTTAATATTGTTGGTGCATTCAATCTATTTATGTTGACAGTGGCTTCAAAGGGTTTTGTTTGGATCTGAAGCAACCATGTCTTTTATTTCTAAGATTCGACCCTCTCAAGGTCAACATCTTTGTGCACAAAGATTAAAATTTTGTTGAAAAACTATTTTGAAAGGTGAAGATCGAAGGTCTATAACTAGTATTTTGTACTTTCGGCCCTCTAAACTCTAAGTAAACATGTATCACTTCAGGAAAGGGAAGTTGTTTTTGATACAAACCAAGCAGGTCACTTGACCTTGATTCAAAAGTAGACCGAGCCTTCAAAATCCATTGAAGAATCTTGTAGCCCTGTGGTCATCACTATTAGATCAAAAGACTGTGAAGAGTTCGAATAATTTTGAAGAGGATAAAAGGGTGGTTGGAACAATGATTGACTCATTTCAATTGTGGATTGCAGTTAAGGCTTGTCATTTGTTGTTTTTGGCACATGAAGAGACAAGGTGTGTTGCATCATCCTGAAATTCAGCCTAAGGTTTCCTCAATAAGCCTACATCATCTGATCTTTGCATAAAGTACGATAATTTGTCTCTGAAATAGATGAGCTTGTAACACTTCAAAAGTCTGTGATCTTAAAGAACATGTTTTGGCTTAAATAGTTGTAGTACTCGACCTATTAAGATCAACTGAGGTATGTTTCAACACCACTGAAATCTGATGTGCATCAAAAGTTGAAACACTATATATATATATACCTGAAGCATTTGATTTGAAGTCACCCTGAAGTAAGACAACTTGACTAAAGACCTTAAAGCCGACTCTACAAGCAGCTAGTTCTAGAAGGATTGTGGTTTTGTCTGAGACTAACCCTTGTAGCATCAACATAATTTTCTTACAATTGATGCGAAGCTAGTTTGGGCTGAAGACTTAAGAAGCTTGACATGTTATGCTTGCTAACATTATAAGAAGATTGATTGAAGCATCAAATCAATTCAGTTACAATGTTCAACTAACCTTAAAGGGATCCTACAATGGTCAAGTGGCTAGTGACCTCTCATTGGTCCACAAACAAGCAAGTGAAAGTACAATATATGTATTGGTAATGCTTCTCAAAGTCATCAATTTGCAATAAACAATTGCAAGATCTAAATCAAAAGTCAAAAGTACAGTTGCACTCCATCAATAGGAAATCGTAATTATTGAACATCATCAAAGGGCTTTGTAGCAAACATTGGGGTTTCATTGAAGAAATGGAGGCAACATGGATCATCTCCATCATTTTGTAGCCTATTTGTAGATAGAAGAATTTTGGCACTAGCACAATGCTCAAGCATATAAGCATAAGTGAGTAATTATTCAGTGAGGGTTGAAGCAAAACTGATTCATCAATGCAAACAAGGATTTGAACAAAGGAACAGTTGAGCAACATTGGGTACAACATGATTGGGCAATAAACTAGTAAGAGTTTTTGGGTTTTGTTGGGATTTCTTTGTAATATTATTAGAAAAGCTCATTGTAAAATTGGGTCATTGTCCCTGGTACAAGAGCCCACAATAATTGATCTGATTTATTATCATTCTCAGGGAGGTGGGGTGGTGCTAGGCAAGTGATTGAAGTCACCTTCAAGTTGGATCCTTAAAACACTTCAGGGTGGGAGGGTGGTGCTAGGGTGAGTTGGAGCTTGCTAGGGTGTTGGAACATCCTTTCATCTAACTGCTGACAAAACCAAGGGATTGGAGTGGTATTCCAATTGGAGCTGGAAAATTGAACGCTTCTCTAGAGTAATAAGGAGTTGGGTCTTCCCATTCATTTGGAGTTGAAGCATTTTTTATGTACTCACAAAATCATTAGAAAAACATTCGGTGGTTTTTTCTCGGAGGGGGTTTTCCACCTAAAAATTCTTGTGTTCATTGTCTATTGCTCATTTACCATTTTGAATTGATGTTGAAGATTAACTAATGCTTTGAAAATGATTAATAAGTTATTAATTGCTAAGAAATATGCACCCCCCCTCTAAGTATTCCCAATAATTACCTTATGACTAGAACAAAAAATCCCACTAGAAATCAATTAAGGAGATTTGATAGTTCACTATTTTAGAGCTTGTTTTAAAATGAAAGTACATGGAAACCTTACATCTATGGAGATGTAAGTTCCAATACATAGTCCACCAAGTTGTGGTCGACCAACAACTTGGAGCAATTGTTGTGACAATGCAGGATAACTCCCTACACCAAGGGTGTTGTCACATTACAATGGATCATCCACACATTATGCAACATTTGTTCCACGTAGCACATCCAAACACAGTGTTAACACAATAAAGTAACCTTGAACGCTAATGTAAATTAGAAAAAGAACAATCTTACCAAAGGCCTTATACCCTTGCACACATCATACAAATGGGTGTATCTATGGACTTGATTACCCAAGACAAAAATAATAGAATGATTAAAAATTAAGTACTATGGATAGACACACCAAATTAGCATATAATACATTCCATGCAAATTAAATCAAAAATAAAAAAACATTGAGAATATCATTACCTCTCAAATATTTTCAAGTATAGGTGGAGTAAAATCAAAGGACTAATATAGATTCCAAAGTCAATTAAAAGCTTTGGAAAGGGATATGTTTAAAGCTTAGGAAGTAAAATTTCTAATACTGGAGACCATTGTCAAATGGATATATAACTAAAGAGAGAGAACCAAGTAATTAAGGCATGTTAAGTTCAGATGGTGCCAATGTGATTTTAGGCACATTTAAATAGGCATGCCCTTTACATTTTTCCATTTAGCTAGATACTGAGAAAGAGTAGACCTATTTTATGGACCAGAGGTTCTCAACCAAATTAAAAGGCTAAGAGAAAGGATGGTGCTTGTGGATCATCTCTACAAAAAATTAAAAAATATGATACTAAGCCACACAATTTTTTAATGTAGGTAAAAAAACATCATGTATCATAATTACCTTATGATTGGATCAACATATCCCACTAGAAATCAGTTAAGGGGATTTGACAATTCACTACTCTAGAGCTTGTGTTAAAATGAAAGTACAAGGAAACCTTATATCTATGGAGATATGAGTTCCAATACATAGTCCAGCAAGCTGTCATCCAACAACAACTTGGAGCAATTGTTGTGACAGTCGCCCAAGGTCAAACCCTAGCAAGCCTGCTCTTCCCTTGCAAGGGTTTGCTGGATGAGGGTTATCAATTATACTGAAGTTGTTGATGTAACTTTCGTGCAGATTATTTTATGGTGCTAGCAAGGTAGCAACAAACCTTGTGTGAGAGTGGGTAGAGATTGTTTCTAGGCTTATCATTCCTAAGAAGACAGGTTCTCATCTTTGAAAAGTTCTAATAAGTAGTTAAGATCTAGAGAACATATGCTTGAAAGGATAAAAATTGTCCTAATAATCCTAATGCGAGTGAAAATTGGCACCATTAATGACATCTTTTATTGTTGTAAATTTGAGAAGATCATGGCTCAAATACAATCCCACGCTTATTAGACATCGACATTCTTGATATGGCTTGGGAGGTCCAAGTGGGCTCTTTATGATGATAGTGTTGCAATAATTGAGAAAAATAATACATAAACATTAAAACAACATATATCGTGCTCTGTTAGACTTAGTTTCAATTTGATCAAATAAATGGAAAAACATGAAGTCAAAGAAGTAAATGGCATGTAACGTGAAGTCGGTTATTTGCAACCAAGTTATCAAAACTGGACTAGTTATTGAACCAGTAGACCCCCCAGACCGTGAACCAGTCAAAACCATATGAAAATCAGTAAAAAAACCAGACCAAAAAAACAGTGAACCAAAACCACATAAAATATTCAAATTTTAAAGAAACATATATATTCATGTGAATCCATATGAATCCGAACCTTTTATACACAAATAAGCAAAAGTTCCCATTTAATAGCATGTAAGGGTGCACATAACCAAAATAGCATCGAGTACAATCCATCTCTAAACCAAAAATACATCAGCGAACAAGCTCCACATGGCCTCTAACATCAAAAGAAAACAATGTGACAACAAATACTTGCATATCATCAAAATCACTGCCTATATTGGGATCTTTGTCATCAATATCACCCTCTAAACATTAAAATAAGATAGAAAAATCATGGCATGTCAAGATTTTGTTTGAGTGATGGGTATTTGTTTAGGTAAGCTCATGATAGAGGGGTTCAACAACCAATGTCACTAACATCAAGGTACATAGAGGGTTTGGTGCTCTTGATTAAATACTAGTTCCATACCCTCGCACATGAGAAAATCCAATGTGGCATTGCAATCGCCCCAATCTTGAAATCTTAGAAAATTGTTAAGTCTACTAGATTTTGAGTGAGATCTAAAATTCTATTTTCTCTGTATGAAATCCAATGGGGTCAAAATCACTCTCAAACATCGTGAGCCATTTCATGGTAATGTTAAAAATTTAAGTGAAAGGATGAAAATGCATTTAACTTTAAGAATTTAACATTACCATGAAATGCATAGCGATAGTAGGGTCATTTGCCTGAATATTAGGCACCCATTCTAGGCTAGTGCCCAACTAAGATAAACATTAAAAGAAAAAAAGAAAAACAGGCCCCACTTGTCGCGTTCTACGTGGCTTTACCATATCAAACCGGACAAAAACAGTTCAAGTCACCAGTTCGAACCAGTTTTTGCCTCAAAAAGGTCAGACCGGTCTGAACCGGCCGGTCTACTTCGGTCCTTATAACACTGTTTTCAACAAGAGATTAGGCTCATAAAAAGCTTCTTAAATATCCATATTATTTAAAGGTCTAATATTCAAATAGTCTCTGCCTATTAAACAAAAACAGAGATCAATAACCACAATATTCTTTGTTTTTTCTCCTTTTCAATAGAATAATGTCTAACATTTGCTATATGCAAATATATATTTTTATTCAAGTAATCTCTGCCTATTAAACAAAAACAGACATCTATAACCACAATATTCTTTGTTTTTTCTCCTTTTCAATAAAATAATGTCTAACTTTTGCTATATGCAAATATAAATTACTACAAAAGCTACGGTGTCTGTAGTTCTATATTTTGAATACTTAAATATATGTTTCCTTGATTTCTCAATAGCAAATTGTTCTTTACGGTCATCAAAGATAAATTTTACAGAAAATACACTCTGTAGTTCTATATTTTAGGTACTTAAATAACGGTTCTTAATAACAAATTGGTCCTTCTAGTCATGCTCAAGCTTGTCCATCATGCCATATGGTAGAATAGTTGACCATTATGGCAATTCTGAAATCCATTCAGGCAGCATCTGAGTGTATGGTCCCTGAAGAAAATGTGGCAGGATTATTTGGAGATTCATTCACCATCAATTTCAACACATCAGGTCTTGAATAGTGCCCAACAACATCAAAATCAAATTTTGCTCGTGCAATTTCACCCAAATCTGCAGTGAAGAAAACAAAATTCAGAATTTAATTTCACTATAAAGCAGCAAATACATCGTCCTATATTTTCATGCTCGTAATGGTATTGACTAGAAACATGTCAGTCGGCCAAACTGCCTATGATACATGAGCCATGATAATCTTATTACAAGCAATAAACTAATTTCTCTAAAATAGTCATGAAAAGAAGACTTCTATGGTTTTCTGGTCCACGTGGATGAAAGTAACCTGAAACGCACTACTGTTTTATGAAGATATTCTTCTAGACTATATGGTGTTTTTAGGTAGTTTTACCGAGATCTGCAGTAATTAGACCCTCCCCTTCAAAATTGGGCCCTGCCAATACAGTACCAGAAGGAGAAATGATAACACTTCCACCTGCACATACAACACTCTCTGGAGACATATTCTCCTCTGAACCTCCAAAGACATACTCTGGTGGAGGAGGTAAGTCTTTTCTTTTGCAAAACTGATTAGCTGACAGCACAAAACATCCACCCTCCAGACCTATATGACGCATTGATATTTGCCATGATTCTCTTGCATCAGCAGTTGGTGCACAATAAAGTTCCACCCCTGTACAAACAAATACAACGTAAGTATGAATTAAGATGATTTCATGACCTCCAGTGAGGTGCCCTGAACAAACAATCACTAAAGACGTAACAAATTGACAGGCACCTTAACAGGATTAAAGAACCGGAATCCTTTTATGATGTTATACATTCTAATTTTAAAAAGTTGTTAATGTCACCTCAAAACAGCAAAAGCCAAGATGCCAGTCTTAATTGTTCCCATTAATTCGACGAGTGAGCTCGATTTCAAATATTTGAAAAATAAAAGACAAGTATACACACTGCTTAACTACAGCACGTCCACAGGGTCTTGGATAGACGGTGATAGGGTTCGCTGTTAAGGCACTTCTAGATGTTAAGTCATCGGTTCAATCCCCCGCCCTATTCTTGGACATGACCATGATGTAGCGGCTAGCCTCACCAATACCAAACTTACCAAATAATATTACAAATAAAAAAAAACTTAACTACAGCACAGTTTGAAAACATAAGATGTCAAAGAGCAGTTCGCCAATGCAGATTTGACCATTTGAACTCCTGAAAACTGAAGACTATGAGGAACCAGGATACATCCATAAAAAACACTATCTTCTAGGAAGGGTTGCAGTGCAATGTGGCCTTATAATCTATATGACTTTCCTAAGGTTAATCTAACATGACTCAACCAGTGTACCAACAGTATAAAAGTGACACCATGTAAGCCCTTTTTAGCTTGTGGTTGTTATCTATGTAATGTATTGTAGGGGTTATTAATAAAGTGTTATATCCCTAGGTGGGATTTCGCTCATATCAACACTTCACGCTTGTTTGTGTATATGTATCATATATAATCCAACATGGATAAATATTTGACAAAAAGGTAGATTGTGAGACATTACCGATTGCTGCTCCTCAAATTTGCATGAGTAGTATATGTGTGATTTTCATCACATGACAAGTTTTCAAGGGTAACATTTTGTGATGTTGATGGCGTTAATTTTTCATCAATTTGTTCTATGCTGCAACTATTACTTCAACAATATCCAATAACATCCAATTTAACAATTCCACTTCTTCAATTATCCAATGACAGTAGAGCAATAGTAGATAGAACAATTAAACAAATGCACAATGAAAGACAGCCAAGAGACGAGACACAATATTTGGTCAATGACAAGGGAAAAACCCCACTAAGGGAAAACCCTTGCAAATCTTCTTCTATTAGATTGTCTTCAAATGTTCAGCAGAGAGAGTACATCATCCAAGAGTCAAAGTCAAACTTTGACTAGCCAATATCCAATGTCAATATCCAATATCAAAACAACTATCCAAACCAGAGACAAAGAGATGAAGTCAACAATGGTCAAATCTGATCTTCCTGTAATCTACCCAAGTCAACAGCAGTGCAGTCAGCCCTAACCAGTCTGCAGTCAACGGTCAACACAGTCCTTTAGGAGCTCAGTCTACTTCAGTCAAACTCAGCCTCAAATGCTGGTCAAAATCTGCCCAAAACAGTCCTCAAAACCTCAGTCAAACTCGGTCAAAAGAGAGAGAAAGCTGTCACAGTCTGCAATTTTCTGTGGTCAAACCAGAAAGTCAACGTCAGTCAAACTGCTCAGAATTCCTCGATTTGTGTGTCCTTCAATGCGGCCTGCAAAAATCGAACTTTTCCACCCAAAACCACAGTCAAATGAGGTCAACTTCACCCTGTCAATGCTGGTCAATACCCTGCAACAGACCTGCAACTGTCCTGCAACTCGACCCAATAACAGCCACCTGTCCATGGCATGAGAGAGAAATCCTTCCAATTTGAGTTGTACGAACCAATAGGAATAGGAGAGAGAAGATGTGATGTGAGATGATGAAATGCCAAAAGAGGTCAAAGGTCTCTTGTATTTATATGAATCGATGAGGGTGAAAAGACATGTCGTTTGGGCTTCATGAGCCTAGAGAAGATGTGATGTGAGATGATGAAATGCCAAAAGAGGTCAAAGGTCTCTTGTATTTATATGAATCGATGAGGGTGAAAAGACATGTCGTTTGGGCTTCATGAGCCTACATGATGTTGAAGCCAACCTTGACAATTTGCACGTGTGGGCTTTAATTCAAAAACACACTTCTCCTTGTCCGATTTGAGTGATCTTTAGGTCGATTTTGGTCCTCTCGAAAAGAGGAATTTAATGCTATAATTATCTCCATCAAATGAGCTGTCCAAAGTGGAATTTGACCCTAGTTGCATAATTTAACAGATGGACCTTCTATTCATAATTTTTATCTTCTTACTTCACCATTATGTTGCATGAGATGTCGATTCAGTAGATTATGCGGTGGATCCCCTTCATTCATATCAATTTTTCATGGTCACACTTGATGGAGCTACACTTGATTAATTATACTTTGGAGCTACAGGTGCCACATTATGAGGGTCCTAAAATGCCTTTACACATTCTTTAATGGTTTTATGGAGCCACACATGTTTATTGGAGGAATTCTTGCACATCTTTTGAGGGTTCTTATACTTGGAGGTTGGATCTTGGATATCTTATGATCCACTTCACTTGAGCATTCCACCTTTTGTGGCATCTATTACACTCTTTTCTCTGATCATGATGAGGATGTCCACCTGAGGAGACTATTTGCACGCATCTCAATGCCATTTGTTTAGGGCATCCACATATTGAGGATATCTATTTGATCTTTGATCGCTGCTTCTACCTTGGATGATGGCATGTACCACATCAAGATTATGTGCACATTCCTCGTCACATTTCACAAGACAACTTGGTCATGGAGACCAAACTTGTGGATAGAGTTAGATATTAGCACATATCTTGATGGATTTATTCATGAAGCAATTGTCCACATATTGAGGTCATTTTGTACATTGTCCATGTTGTTTCATGCTTAGTTCATATGTGGATACATCTCTTGGAGGGCACACATGTAAATAAACATCTATATACTATTTTTGGAGGTTGTTACATGGTCCACGCCTCAACTAAAAGAGGCACCCCACTACTTAGCTTTATTATTGGACACTATTAGAAGTTAGAACTAACTCCATTATTATATTATCGTATGACATGTCTATTGAAGTTAGTTACTTGCTTCATTGTATTTGTTTTCCTTGAGTGTTTTATTATAACCTCTTGGAGGAAAATGTAGAACTCAACAAACTTATTGCTACTTTGAGTAATCAAGTTTTTGAAAGAAGCATTTTATTGTTATTCCTTGGAGAGATTAGTGGATCTAGGAAAACAACTTATTGTTTATTGTAAAGGGGGATGGAGCTTAAACCTATATAAGAGTTTTATCTCTCCATTTGTAAGGTGTGAGTGAAAGAGCTCCCAAGCTACAAAATAGAATTGACTCATCTTTGTCCAAGCTTTGTGTGTATTGTATGTATAAATTTGTTATATGTGTGGCAATCTCATTCTAGGAACGCCATTGGAATCTTTGTTTTGTAGGTTTGTGGATGTTAGAGTCAATTCAAAGACCATAGAGGAATAATGTTGCCACGTTGAAGACGGTTGGGTACTCCTAAATTCTTTTTGTGTTGCTTACTTGATCTCATTAAATCAACGCAGCTGTAGATAATCTTTGCTAGGGGCCACCCTTAGAATTGTATTGACAAGAGGATTTAGAAAAACCTTCCCACCTATCAAACTTGTGATCTTAGTGACTATATTGGGGCTGTTGTTGGGCATGTCACATTGGCTTCCTACGATACCCTAATATTCATTAAGAACAACACTCTACAATTGCATCCATGACCTATAGACCAAACAAACAAAGACATTGATCTTCTCTTTCATCCACCACCCCAAAAATACAAAATCTCAAGCACACATTTCCTTTTGTTTTCTATTGCTAAGTTCTTGCTTTCTCCCACTTCATACTACACACATTGAGCTTAGGTGATTTATAAGGAAGCCCTGCCTTGGGCTAGCATTCATTTAAGTCTAAAGTGAGAAAGGCAAGGCTATTGAGGTGACAACATGTAACTTGCCTAAGTTGCCTTGGGGATTTTAGAATGTGTACTTAGGGACTTTTGCACCAAGAAGGAACCTAAGAGCTAACATTTTGGCGACATTTCGAATGACAAATACCAATTTCCTAAATATTTGTAGATTAACTACATTCTTTGATAAGGGTTTTACTTGAAGATATTTGCTTTATCTAACGAGTCCATGAAGAAGCCCTTTTCCTTGCATATCTTGAAGACTTATTGCATGTAGTGTGAAGCAAGCAATATTGTGAAGGTAATGGAGGTTCACCCTCGTGAATCCACTCCACTCCATTCATCTATGAGGTATTGTTAAATTTTAGTTAACAATGGTATGTTCTACGCTTAGCACAATTACTTGAATGTTCCTTAAGCAGCCCAATAGCAATTTCCAGTAGCAATCACATTAACCAGTAATCACATTGACAATAAAAGTAGATAGAACATGAAACAAAATGCAGAAGACAAGCCAAGACAAGAGGACACCAAATTTGGCGGATGCCATGGAAAATACCCTAATATGGGGAAAACCCTTTGATAAATTTTTCTTATTATTATATCAAAATTTTCAGCAGAGAGAGAGAGTACAATAGTCAAATTGACTTGCACAATTCAAAGTCAAAACAAAACTGTCAATTTCTATAGTCAAACTTCAGCCCTAACCAAAAAGTCAATGTTGGTAAAAACAACAATAAATTATCCTCAAAACAACTCGGTCTTCCCCAGTCAAATTCGGCCTCCAGCAATGGTCAAATTCAGCCCAAAACAATCTCAGAGTTTGCGTTCAAACTTGGTCAACCTGTAATTTTGGTCTGAGGTCAAAGTGCACAAAATGCCTCGGTTTTGTGCCAAAAGATGTGGCTTGCTAAGACAAAATAACCCCAAAAAATCGAAGTCAAATGATGCCTGCAAGGTCACGGTCAACATTGGTCAAACTAAAGAATTTCCTATGATTTTTGGCCCTGAAATTTCATCCTCCTTGATCCACGCGTGTGAGAGAAAAGAGTGCCCAATGTAGTACAAACCAATGAGAGAAGGAGAGAGAATGTGTGAGTGATGAAGATGCCAAATGAGGTGAGAGATCACTTGTATTTATACAATTCGTTGTGGGTGAAGAGACACGTCCATTGGGCTTCTTGAGTCTACATGTTGATGAGGCTGACCTGAACAATTTGCACATGTGGGCATAAATTCAAAATCACACTTCCGCTTGTCCAAATTAGATAATCTTTAGATCAATTTTGGTCCTATCGAAAAGAGGAATTCAATGCAATTATCATCTCCATCAAATGAGTTGTCCAAAGTGGAATTTGGCCCTAGTTGCCTATTTTAACACTCCCTCTCAACTAGAGAGAATTCCACCTGCCAATCCATCCATCATCGATCATCATTCCCTCCTGTAGTCATGTACCATCTCTATATCTCATCTCATCTCTACTTTGCTAAACACTAATATGAATAATGAAGCAATTTCAATCGAGAGTGAGTCACAAAACCTTACCACTCTCCACTGACAAAAGTTAGTCCATAGGTAGAACCTTAATCAGACTTGATCCCAGATCAAGTTGTTGAACACAATGCATCCTAGACATAGGGAGTACGACAGTACACGATGCGTCCACCAATAGTGCTATGGTTCCTATTCACTTTTCCCAACTCATTGGCTAGATGAGAGGTACTTCCCATGAGTCCCGGACTACATGGGTAGGACGTATGCCGAGGCATCAGCAGGAAAAGGTGAACCACTCATCTTGCTCATATGCCATAGGAGAAGGTGAACCACTCATCCTATCCATATGTCAATCATAGGGGAAGGTGAACCACCCACCCTACACACGTGTCATGACTCATCATACGTAGGGGAAGGTGAACCACTCACCCTACACACGTGTCAACCATCATGGGGTATCATAGTGGAAGGTGAACCACTCCCCCTATGGTCGCTCATAGCTCCAAGAAGTACCCCAAGCCCCCAGGAGCTTGTAGAGCTCAGTGTCCAACTCAAGCGGGACCCTCATGGGAGGGGGTCTTTCCACAACTCCAAGTCTCTCTCGAAAGGCTAAGAATTTGACCTTCCCTAAGGGCTTCGTGAGGATGTCTGCGACCTGCTCATCAGTCCTAATGTGTTGGAGCCTTATTGCTCCCCGTTGTACCATTTCTCGGATAAATATGTACCTGATATCAATGTGATTGGAGCAGTCGTGGAACACGATATTCTTTGAAAGGTGAATCCCACTCTGGTTGTCGTAGAAGATCATGGTGGTATCCAGCACATGCTCAAATAGCTCACTAAATAGCTTCCTCAACCAAACAACCTCACAACAAGCCATACTCGCTGCAATGTATTCAGCCTCGGCGGTGCTTAGGGCAACCGATTTTTACTTCCTGCTCATCCAAGAAACTGAAGCAGACCCGAATGAGAAGCAACATCCAGATGTGCTTTTAACATCCACCACACTGCCAACCCAGACAACATCAGTATATCCATGTAGTCTCAAATTTCCAACGGTGTATCTCAGTCCATAGTTGATTGTGTTACGGAGATATCTCAGGAGATTCTTAGCAGCAATCCAATGTATGTGATGAGGATCGACCATAAATTGACTCAACGTATTCACAGCGAAGCATATGTTAGGATGGGAGTTCACCAAGAACATTAGGGCCCCCACAAGTTGTCTGTATTCAGAAGGGTTTGCCAATTCGGGCCCAACAACACTCCCACATAGCTTCTTCAAGTTGAGTTCCATCGGAGTAGACACAGAGTTGCAATCCACCATCCCACATCTCTCAAGCAACTTCACAATGTATTTTTCTTAAGAAAGGAAAATCTCACCTAAGTTTTGCCAGACTTCCAGGCCTAGGAAGTAGTGCATCAGTGCTAGGTCCTTCATCTCAAACTCGGAGACCAACTCCCTCTTGCATTGATAAATGAGAGGGTCTACACCTATTAGAAAAAAATCATCCACATAAAGGACCAAAATGAGAGGCATGTCCTTTTCAACCTTGAAGTATAGGTTAGGATCAACATCGCTCCTTGTAAATCCCAACTTCATAAGGTAGCTATCAATCCTCTCATACCAAGCCCTAGGAGATTGCTTCAACCCATAGAGGGCCTTCTTCAACCTGCATATGTGTGTCCTTCGATCTTGAACTTCGAATCCCTGAGATTATTCCAAGTAGACTTCCTCCTTAAGAGAGTCATGCAAGAAAGCAGTCTTAACGTCCATTTGATGTAGGCTCCATCCTTGAGAGGCGCGGGAGCAATAACAAATCAGATAGTGATATATCGGGCAACTGGTGCAAATATCTCGTCATTGTCCAATCCTTCATTTTGAGAGAAGCCTCGAGCAACAAATTTGGCCTTATATTTCTTAGCACTCCCATCTGCTCCATGTTTTATTTTGTAAATCCATTTAGAGGTGACCAAGGACTTGTCCTTGGGTCTAGGCACCACGTCTCAAACATCATTCTTCAAGATAGATTTATATTCCTCATTCATTGCATCCTTCCAGACTATGTTCTTTATGGATTCTTCGAACGTACATGGCTTAGTTTGAATAATAGTACTCATAGCAGCTAAGTACCCTTGATACCTATTTAGCATCTTACTTTCATGAAATGTCACTCTTGGAGCAATATGCCTTTCGGCATCTTCGAGAGTATCTTTAAGCCACAAAGGTCTTTTCCTTGAGGTATAGGGGTCATTAGGAGGTGGATCAATGGGATCCATCAAGCATAGGCTCATCTGTCAGAGGTTCATCCTACTTTTCTACTGCATCATCATTGTCATTCCTTGGAATGGGAAGATCTTTGGCTTTCCCAAGGGCAATGTCTTCATCGAAGGTGACATCATGGCTTACTTCCACATCTCATTGACTAGGCACATAGATTCTATATGCCTTTAAATTTTCACTGTAGCCCACAAATGTACCTTTCTTCCCAAATGCTTCCAACTTGTTTCTTTTCTCTTTAGGCACATGAAAATACACGGGACAACCAAATATTCTAAAATGAGAAACATTAGGTTTCTTACCAGTGAAAACTTCTTTGGGTGTCTTGAAATCCAGTGCTTGATGCAAGCTCCTATTTTGAACATACACGGCAGTGTTGGCAACTTCTCCCCATAAGAACTTCGGTAGACCTTGATCATGGAGCATGGCACGGGTGGCTTCCATGATTGTTCAATTCTTCCTTTCAACAACTCCATTTTGCTCAGGAGTGTATGGAACAGTTGTCTCCCTCTTAATGCCAGCCTCTCTGCAAAAGTCATTAAATTCATTTGATTCATATTCGGTTCCATTGTCGGTCCTCAATATTTTGATCTTCTTCCCTATTTGATTCTCCACCAAGGCTTTGAAATAACGGAACCATAAGAACACTTCATCCTTCTTCTTCAAGAAATAGATCCATGTTTTGCAAGAGAAGTCATCCACAAAAATTGTATAGTATAAGTATCCTCCGAATGATGTTACGAGCAACATACCAAATAGGTCAGAATGGACCAATTGAAGAATATTGGTAGTTTGGCTTTCAATTGAAGGGAATGGTCCCCTTGTAAGTTTCCCAGATGCACAACCCTGACAAACTCCTTCATGATTCATGGGCATACCTATGACCATCTTCCTTACCCCAGGTAAGGCTTTGTGATGAAGGTGAAAAAATCTTTGGTGCCATAATTCAGATTGAAAAGAAGTATCGCAAGTCAAGGCTGCTAAAGGACTTCCTCCAACTTGATAGAGACCATCAACCCTAAATCCAAGTGTGAATGCATCTTTAGGGTTTCTTTGCCAAATACGTACCTTTCCATTAATGAATGCTACCTTGAAGCCTTTATCTTCCATCACAGAATTAGACACCAGGTTCTTCAAATTGGATACATACAATACTTCTTGTAGACGAATGGTTTGACCTTGATTCAAGTGAAGAGTAATAGTACCTATCACTTTCAAGGGATAGGTGGCATTATATCCAAGTATGATCTCCAAATTAGTCTTCTTTTCAATCAAATTTGAGAGGGCCTCCTTCTACCTAGTGAAGTGCCTTGAAGCTTCACTATCAATCAACCAATGATCCAAAGTATCTGGAGGAGAGACATTAGATAGAGCAAAAATAAGATAAAACTCCTTTTGTTTTTATACAACATTACTTTACTTATACCTAGAATTTCTCGCTCTTTTGGGAGGTCGACCATTTCCATATCGAGTAGCAGGAGAATTCCTCTTTCCTTTATTGTTGAACCTGTTGTTCCTTTGATTGCCATTGCCTTTGAAACTGTTGTTGTTGTTTTCGTCATCCCTTGAAGAATCCTTCTTGTGAGGACAATCTCTAGCATAGTGGTCGAACATGTTACAATTGTAGCACCTTTCTTTTCCTTCGTCTTTGAATCCTTGACCTTGTCTTCTTGGACCAACATTATTTTTCCTCTTAGCATGAGCGGAGAAAGCAGTGGGTTCATTTCCATCTGAAGGCTTGTCTCTCTTCATCATCCTCGTCTCTTCTTGAGTGCATCTAGCCCATAATTCATCGAAACTAGGAGTCCTGTCATTGTTGAGAATGGTGGTGTTAAACACATCCCATGTTATTGAAAGACCTCCAAGTGCAATGAGGGTGAGCTCCCTGTCATCAATAACTTCTCCAATAGATAGTAGGTCATTCTTGATTTGTGTTATTTTCATAAAGAAAGAGTGGATAGACTCCCCTTTATCCATCTTGATGTCCTTCAACTTGTTATTGAGAAAGAGGATTTGATTTGCACTGTTTAATTTGAACAACCCAACCAATTTATCATACATCTGCTTAGATGTTACCAAATCAGAAATATAGGCAACCAAATGGTTTTGAATGGAGTTTATGATAATTCTTTTAGCAGGCTCTACCACTCGTCCTTGCACATAGTCCATGGCATCATGCTCTTCCAAAGTCAAATCCAAAGTCATCTTCCATGCATGATTGTCAAATTTGTACTTGAGCTTAACCTCAAATTTGAAGTAAGATGTAGTAGCCATTGAGGCTAGTGCAATAATCTTGTCTATCAGATCTCCCTTAGTGATTTTTTTTCTCTCTTGCTTGGGCTTTGTCTTCACCTGTGCTCTAATACCATGTTAAATTTTAGTTAACAATGGTATGTTCTATGCTTAGCACAATTGCTTCAATGTTTCTTAAGGAGCCCATTAGCAATTTCCAGTAGCAATCACATTAACCATTAATCATATTAGCAGTAAAAGTAGATAGAACATGAAACAAAATGCAAAAGACAAGCCAAGACAAGAGGACATAAGATTTGGCAGATGCCAAGGAAAAAACCCCAATGTGGGGAAAACCCTTTGACCAATTTTTCTTATTATTATGTAGAGAGAGAGTACAATAGTCATGTTGACCACTACGTGTCAACGACTCATAGCAAGACACCCCCTTTTTTATCGCAAAAGGGATAGCACCTGATTGACGTGTCCATGCCATTCGACTATCATCATCAGCCCGATCATGTTATGTTGTAAACCCAATATGCATGTGTAAATTGCAAATAATCTTAGCAGATCTGTGTCATGTATGTATTTTCCTAAGTAAACCTAATCTTCTAGTGATGATCTACGTTCCGAAAGGTTTTTTGTCTCACCAACCCATGGTCAGCAAAGTTTTCCTTCAGCCTAACTCCAAAGCCGGAATGGATTTTATCATTAGAATCTCAGGGGAGTCCTAGTGTATTAGATCGAGTCTATGTAAAAGTGATTTGGAATAATCCTAACTATTTGGTTAGGTTATTACAAATTGCTTGATCTGCTAGATTATATTTGTGTTGCAGAACTGGGTGGTCTATGAGGGTCTATGCCAAATGGGTTTTCCCCCTTGAGATGTAAAAATGTAAAAATCATGATGTAAAGTGTCTTGAGGGTTGGAAAATGTTTTATCCCCTCATAAGTCCTAAGTCCTAGGTCCTAGGTAATTTTTTCCAAAGGCTAAGTTCGAGGGTCCAATAAAAATAATAAATAATAATAAAATAATAATAAAATTAAAAAAAATAAAATAATAAAAAGTCAAAGTTTTGAGGAAATAAATGCAAAATTCTAATTTATAATATATTAAAATGCATTTAGAATTTCGATGGATGAGATTAAAAGAGATTTTGATCCTCATCGACAGTCGAGATCACTTTGACATGGATCACTAGAACTAGCCGCTGGAAAATTTTCCTTTAAATAGGGTGTCAGGGGTCATTTGAGATCATTCGATTTGTGAGCCTTGTGCTAAAGAAAGCTCTCTTGTAGTCATTTTTCATATGCAATAAAGAAAGACTTTGGGGTTGAAATTTTGCTGGTGTTACTCTTTCAGAAATGTTGTAAGATGTTTTATTTTTGTGCATGATTTTAATTTCAACCATTGATGATAGATTTATGAAGAGTGGTTTTAAACACAGGTATCTTGTTTAGTCGCTAGGGTTTGAATGGTAATTAAATTTCTGAATATGATGGCAGGTATCTCCATTAGATTTGGATTTTAGTATCGTTTTCTCCCTCTTTGTTAATGGTTGAATTAAGTTGTGAAGGATATCTTTGATTTTGAATTTATCGGGCATTCGGGGAAGTTCTCTGCTGAACCAGCCAACTCCCGAAAGGGCGTTTTCTGAAGAGCCCAACTGGTTTTGATCCCAGGCTTATCATTAAAAAATTTCTGGTGAATGCATGAAGGGTTTTCTGAAGCACCTCATACTAAATCTAAAATTTAAAAAAAAAAATATTTTGTGGATTATTGACAAATCTGGCTACTTAGAATCGTTAGTTTGTGAATACTGTAATTATTTAGTTAAATTTTGGGTTTTCTCCTTGCATATTTTGCCTCTGGGTTTTCAATTTTTGCAGGTTGCTGATTTGAGGAAGAGATTCTTGTTGGAAGCCAGATCTAGGCCCTGGGGGGTAAAATCTTGCCTCACAACCAGTTTTTACAGGGGCACTGTTTTGTTGTCTGAGGGTTTCAACTTCAGTCATTTTCAGATCTGGAAGACTTTGAGAGGGTTTTCATCAACAAAGCTAAAGTTAAGTGGCCCAAATAATTTTATTAGGGTCTCTGGAAAGTATTTTCTTTAGTTGCTAGCTGCCTGGTGGGATTTCGCTGTGCATTTCGAAATTTTGTTTAGGGCCCCAGCCCTGCTATCTGCTCCAATTTTCATAGACCCCACAGCGCTGCCATCTGTTGTTGCCCATCTGCATTTCCCCCGTAGCAAATCCTCATCCACGCTGCCCAAGCCAATCCTGTCACAGCCTTGTCACTTTATCACTTCCCCATTCTGTTGCAGTTCTCATCCCAAGCCATCGACCTACCCATCGGGTATCTCTACCTGCAAACAAGTTGCATCCCTTAGTTGTCGTCCTGCTCTTCCTCCGGACGTCGGCTTTCATTGTTATTCACGCGTTTTGCCTCAAGGTTGCTTTCTCATTCTACCCACAGCTCAATCCCTCGTCTAGCTCCACGCAGCCAAGACTCCGCTTCACCCTCACTCTCCTGCAGCTCCCTCTGGCAACCCGAGTCTCCTATCTTCCCTGCGGTCCTCATCCCTCTACGTGCCTCCCTTCTGTCGTTTCCCAAACCTGCATCCTTGTCTCTTTGTCATTTTCACGCTGGCCACTCCTTCACCTAGCCGCAACTCCCTCCAGGACTCCTCATATTCACTCCTTTCGGCCCTCACGCAGTCTCTTTGCCACGCTCTCCTCGTCTCTAACCCTCACCGTCCAATCCGCAGCCTCTGCTATCCCATTCTTCTCTGTTGTTCCACGCATCTTTCTTCTCTACGTCCACTGCGTTCATCAGTTCATCCATTCCACCTGTACGTTGCCTCCATCAATGCTGACCTGCTGTCCCCTCTTGGCTGCTTGCTGCCATTGCTCGTCCGCTCTCCGGAACCCCCACGCTAACCTGCAAACTTGTCAAAGCTGCCATCGCTGCCCTCCTCCTGTCGATTACCTATGTAGCAACACCAAACAAACATTCGATTTTTTTTTATCTATGCATGCGTAGGGTTTAGCTTTAGTTTAGTTCTTTTGTATTTATTTAGGAGTTAGAGTGTATATAATTCTTTAGGCTTAGACTTTAGTTCTAGAGATATATTTAAGTTCAGTTTTTGTTTTCTTTTTTGATCTTAAAATAAATCATAAAAAATATATAATAAATAAAAAAAATTTAAAAATAAAAAAAAAAAGGTATTGATTTTTTCTGTTTCATTTAGATTTTAGCAAATTTCCTTTAGTTTTAAATTTCATTTCATCTGTATATATTTAGTGTTTGTTTTAAATTTCATTTTCTTTTAGTTTAGATTTAGATACTTTGGTTTATTTTGATAAAGAAAAAATCATAAAAAATAAAAATAAAAAATTTAATTGTGTCGAAACATTTTTGTCACATTTAGTCTTGGCATATTCACTCAACGATTTGTCGCATTTATAATTTTGGGTGTATCCTTTTCGCTAAGGCTAAAATAATTTAAGTATGGGATTAATGTTTGTCATTTTTATATAGTCAAACGCACTTAAATTTTATCTAAAGATTAACAATATGAAAGTGGTAACTAGTTACGATTTTTTCCCAGGGGAAAAAAAAAGAAAGTGGTAACTAGTTAGCATTTAAATTTTATGGTTATTTAAAGCATTTGATCTTTGGAAGTTTAATTGCTAAAGCTTTGTGCATCTTTTGAATATCTTGCATCTGGTGAAATTAATCATTGCTTGGATTATATAATGCTCGTTACATGTTGGATATTTTGTAAATATTTTCAAGCAATTGTTAAATTACTTCATAAGCAGCAACAACTAATTAATTACTTGGTTTTCATTAACTCCATAAGGCACTGGTCTTAAGCATTTAAAGATCTAATCAAATGCTAAAATCGATCAAGTGCTTATTTTTGCCTCGCTGTGTCTCCCAACCCAGCTGGTTCCCAGTTGGTCTTCCTTTATCTCATAGGATCTACCCCGCTTAGCCTGCTACAGGGAGACGGCTTAAACAAAGAGATTGGGGATCAGGGTGACAGCCCCCAGTCTGAGCATTGTCGCGCTGCCTAGACAATCTGTGAGACAAGAAGTCAAACTGACTTGCCCAATTCAAAGTCAAAACAGCCCTGTCAATTTCAGCAGTCAACTGCAGTCAAACTTCATCCCTAACCAGAAAGTCAACACTGGTCAAAACAACAATAAATTATCCTCAAAACAACTTGGTCTTCCCCAGTCAAACTCAGCCTCCAGCAGTAGTCAAATTCAACACAAAACAACCACGGAATCTGCTTTCAAACTTAGTCAACCCTGCAATCAACCTATAATTTTGGTCTGCAGTCAAAGTGGACAGAATGCCTCGGTTTCTATGCCAAAAGATGCGGCCTAGTGAGACAAAAATAACCGTAGAAAATCAAAGTCAAATGATGCTTGGAAGGTCACGATCAATGCTGGTAACACTGGTCAAACTGCAGAATTTTTTGTGATTTTCAGCCCTGTAATTCAGCCTGAAATTTTGTCCTCCTTGATCCACACGTGTGAGAGAGAAGAGTGCCCAATGTAGTGCGAACTAATGAGAGAAGGAGAGAGAATGTGGGTGATGAAGATGCCAAATGAGGTGAGAGGTCACTTGTATTTATACAATTCGTTGTGGGTGAAGAGACAAATCCATTGAGCTTCTTAAGCCTACATGTTGATGAGGCCAACTTGAACAATTGGCACATGTGTGGGCATAAATTCAAAATCACACTTCCGCTTGTCCAAATTAGATGATCTTTAAATCAATTTTGGTCCTCTTGAAAAGAGGAATTCAATGCAATCATCATCTCCATCAAATGAATTGTCCAAAGTGGAATTTGGCCCTAGTTCCCAATTTTAACAGGTATGAAGATTTTTGCAAATTGAATTTGATCCATGGTTGCTAGAATATTATGATCAACTTGATTTCTTGAGCATCTCAGTGTTTCACTTAGTCAAGAACAACCTGCAAGAAATTCAATCCCACTAGGAGGATCTACTCGTTCGAGATGCCCTACAACGATAGGATTAATAGTCTACAATTTGTTATGAATAATATATAGATATAAATAATAATAAATATCATTACTTAGTTTAGGGATCTTAAGCAGGCCCTCACTCTCATTCGTAACGTCATTCTCATTCATACATTTTAATATATACTCTTGTATCTTCAATGAAGATCTTCATATTCCAAGTCCTCTGGCGTATTTATCTCTGAGTATACGAACTTTTTTCGCTACATTGGTATTAGAGCATTCCTTTGAGTATACGAACTTTGTTCATTACATTGGTATCAGAGTTGTTCGATCCTTTGGCTGCTCAACCGCTACATACAGCCAGTCCGATCCAGCTTTTGGCCATCTACTCTTCGTCAACATTATTGCTATTGCAATTCAAGCGTTTCGCTGCACAGTTTCTAGAGTTTCTCAATTTTTGCCAATTGGCCCTTGGCCATAAATAAAAAAAATAAAAAAGATTCCATATTTATAGTCGGAAACAAAAAGAAAAAAAGAAGTTTAAAAAAAATATACATATATATATATGGAAAAATAATATAAAAAAAAGTTATAAAGGGAAAAAAACTTAAAGAAGGTTATATTCAAAAATATATATGTACATATATAAAGAAATGTTTTGTAAAAAGAAAAACAATATTATTAAAAAATCAAAAATCAAAAAAAAAAATTCAAAATTACCTGGCCCTCGTACTTGTCGCCTCCCATACGACTGGTCAACCGTTGGTGCAACGTAGACGACCACAGCCACCAAAGAACTTCTCGGATCCCCTTTCAATTTCTTTACGCCGCCACTTTGGATGATTCTCCCTGCTGCCAACTGTTGTCCAATCTGTGACCGCCGCCACAACCACCATCCACCCCTTACATAGACCAACTGCCTCCGCCATTACACAGTCGTTGCCACCAGATGCTCTCTGACCACTTCGCATGGCCGCCATTTGTATCAGCCACAGCGACAGTTCAGATATCCCGTCAATCGTTGCTCATTCCATCGTTGCCTAAACATACCTAGTTGTAGCGTCTGCTTGTTCCGTTGTTCCACCGCCACAACATCGTCCAACGCATTGCAATTCTTCTTACAGCCTCTGCCTCGGTCATTCCCCTGCTACGTTTTTACTGTCTTCACTGGCGGTCATTGATTGATTCTCTCACTGCCTGCTCAACCGTCACAACTAGTCATCGTGTCTCTGTGTACCTCGTCATCTGACAGTCATTGACTCTTGACCGTCGTTTCTCATTTCCAAACGCCGCATATAATCACACGTAGTATGGTAAAGGTGTAACGATATATATTACACATTGAAAAGGGAATTAAAAACGCAAGGTGAAATCTGTACATTGCCAAAGGTTATTCATTGTCGTTGAACAGTGGTCAGGAAATAGTCGCGACCTTATTAAGGAAATTCGAGAAGTCAATTTTTTTTAAGTGGAGGTAATTAAAAAGTCGATAAAAGGTGTTCCAAGTTATAATACATAAATAAAAGTGAAAGTTTCGAAACCTCAAGTCAAAATATAGAAATGAGGGTTATGGTGGAATAAAAGGAGTACACAATATTAATTGAAGTGAGCCTTAATATCAAAGAAAATTTTTGGTATTATATAAAGGAGTGAAGTGATATTTAAAAAAAAATACTAAGGCTAAGTGAATTTCATAAATAAAATAAATTAAGGAATTATAGAAGTAATTATTAAAAAAAAAATACTTTATATAAAGTGGAAAAAAGGTGAAAAGCTATAAAAGGTTTACTTTTTAAAGTTCACGTTGATTTAAAGGGTTTGTAAATTCAAAAGTACAAGTTACAAAAAAGGGTATTATTACATTTATAAAAAAGAAGAAGTATTATAAATAATACCTAAAAAGTATTATTTTAAAGTTAAAAAAAAAGGGTTACTCTTAAAACCCAAGCATCCCGAAAAAGAAAAATGGAAACTAGTAATAAAGATTTCCTAAAACTTTTAATATATATGTCAGTGCGCTATTTAAAATCAAATGATCAATTGCAGGAAATGATGCTATCATCTCTATTAATCCTACTCAAAATAATAATTATGTTAATATTGAATGTACTAATCAATTAGTGATTCCTGAATCAAATATAATTGAAACGTATTTTGTTGACACAAGTGACAAACAATACCACAAGCAATCTACAACTAAGTATTGGAGACTATACTTTTGTCGCACAATTCATCGTTAAAACCTTATTTTGCAACAATAGTGATATAATTCTAGGTTCGCCCTGCATCGAATCATCTTTTATCCTAAATATGAAGAATTTTTTTTACATTTTCATACAAAAAGAAAAGGATAACAATACAAGATGTTACAATGAAGCCAGATTCCATAACACTATAATATATGCAAGATATCCCAAAAGTAATTTCTCAAGAAAGTAAAAAAGTAATACATAATATGCAAAGGGAAATTGAAAAAATCACCACTAACAAAAATGAAGAACTTACTCACCTCAAGAGCTACAATGAGAAATTATTAACACAAATTAAGAAACTTAAAAATAACAAGAAAATGTTGAAAAGCAAACTAGAAGAACTCAACACAAAACATATCGAAGCCTCTAGACATCTTGACCAAGTTGAAGAAAGAGGAATGAATATTGATCCAATCAATATCAGAACTCAAGAAGATGACAACCCAGTTGAAGTAAAAACATATTCAGAATGAAAAACCCAAGTGAAGGTTTTGTAACCAACTCGACTACATCAAGATTTGAAATAAATCGAAATCTCGCCACACAAATGATAAGGAAAGGACAAACCAAAAGAACTCCTTGTCTACATCTGAATCACAAGAATAGACATCTCAATCAATTTACGAATTCGTATCACTCAAAACATAAACAACAAACTTATGTTCTGAAAAACTCTGAAGTTTGCACAATTCAATCCGGTGATAACAATTCATCACTAGTTTCTAGCAACAGCAAGATTCCACAAAGGATTAATTTAGGATGGTCTGATCCATTCTCATTCCAACAATTTTGTTTATCACTCAGAGCATCATATCAACTTGTATCAACGAAGATGACAAGTTCGAGATGAGAAGACGTTCGAAACAGAAAAAAGAGATCAAGTTTTTTCATCGGCAAGCTTTGAGAACAAAGCTTTTTGAAGAGGAAGGTAATGTTATGAATAAAATATAGATATAAATAATGTAAATATAAATAATAATAAACACCATAAATAATGATTAATTAGTAATAAGTTAATGAAGAGGTATGTACCTAAGGACATGACCATTCATAAGGGGACACCTACCTAGGGTATATAAGCAGACCCTCACTCTCATTTGTAACATTATTCTCATTCATACATTTTACTATATATTCTTGTATCTTCAATGGAGATCTTCATAATCCAAGTCTTTTGGAGTATTTAACTCTGAGTATACGAACAATCTAGTCAAACATTCACCCTAAGAGCTCGTCCAACACATGGAAAGTGTATTCTTAATACTAACTAAGGGTGAGGTGAAGGCTTTGGGCCTAGATCTTCCCTTCCACATGGCAGTCCGTCCCTCAATGTATCACTATAGTAATATTCTAATAATCAAAATGTACCTACAAGTTAGCTCTCTAAAACACAAATTATAGGCAAAGTTAAGAAGAAAAAGCATAAAATAATCAACTCAATACAATAGTATCTTTGGAAATGGTTTCTTTATTGTATGGCATCAAATGATCTCACAGTCAACAACCTCAAATGGTGGAGGAGCTATCAATTTATAGTTTTCTTTGCTAATGACTAGTTTCATTTTTCCATTAAAAAAATATTATTTGACTTGTCATCCACAAGTTCTAGACTAAGTCAACCTGTTGAGAGAAATATTTTTGCATGATGTTTGCCCACTAAAGGAGTTTTATTTGACTCACACAACAAAAGAGAGTCCAACAACCCAAAGATGAAGAATAGTAGTTAATTCTACCCCAACATTCCACTAGAAGATCTCAACTTTCCACTCATATTAAATAGTAACTCGACTTGACCATAGAATTCAACTTGATTCTCTTAGAACTTGAACTAGTTGAAGATGTTTCCTTTGACTTGCAACAAATATTAGTTCCCCTACATTTTGATTTCAATTCGCCTATGCATCAAGAGTGTTCCACTTGATTAGGGTACTACTTAGCTGTAACTTCTCATAAGCCCTATTGGCTCCAAAAGTCCACTATATTACCACATTATCATGGTCAATGCCACCTCATCATGCCCAAGTGGAGCATCTCTAATGCCCTCGATGTACCTAAGAAACTGAAACATTGGTTTCGTTCCTCTCCTCCTATAGGCTAGTTTTGACGTAATGCATGTCAAAAATATCCCCATGTTATCGTTGTTTTGTTGCCCAGAGACTTGTAGTACCCAATGTTATCAAAATCGGACCAGAAGCGATGGAATTGGCTGGTTTGACCAGTTTGGGGACCAAACTGGTTCGATTCGAGGTTCAAAATCAGAAATGGACGGTTCGACACCGAACCAGCCAGTTCCGCCTAAGTTGATCAAAGATGTTTGCAACACATTTTTTTAAAGAAAAAACGGAATTTTTGAGTGGGGTTAGCCTAATATTCAAGCCTATGGCCTTGTATTATTAAGCATTTCATGGTAATGTTAAATTCTTAACGTAAAAGTGACATTCTCATGTATCTTTCATTAGTGAAGCCCAATGAACCCTAAGGAGACCCCACTTGCACTTGGAAAAGTTAATTTTTACACATGAAAAATATTATTTTTATTACTAGTCCAAGTCAACTCAAATTTGTCAAGTCAACCTAAGAGGAGAAATTTGACCTCCTAAACCATATATAAATTAAACAAGGTTGACATCACTTGGAGATAGCATCATCACACATCAATCTTCTTCATTTGATTCAATCTCATCTAAAAATTGCAAGCCCAAGTTCAGACGTGTGAGAGGAGAGAGAAATTATGTTTGATTGAGATGAAATCTCTGTTTTTTGCATCTTTAACCAACGTTGACTGTGGGTGATTTGACTTGACTTGGTTTGACTGATTTTGGATCCATTCTAGAAGGCTGCATTGACTGAGTTGTTGACCTAAGTTTTCTGGGCACATTGACCATCTTTGACTATAGATCTGAGGCTAGGGTTGACCACAAGCCAACTGTTGACTTTGACCAAACTGTTGTAGGAATT
Organism: Pinus tabuliformis; assembly: GCA_031772625.1. NCBI lineage: Eukaryota > Viridiplantae > Streptophyta > Pinopsida > Pinales > Pinaceae > Pinus > Pinus tabuliformis. The sequence continues at coordinate 745,261,481 of CM062815.1, forward strand.
TTGGATTTGTTTTGACCAAGTTCAACTGAGGAAAAGAGGTTGCATTCTTTGACTAGTTAACCGAACCATTTGAAGTTATTTTGATCATTGACCTTGGAGTAGTTAAGGATGCATTTACTACTAATGACTTTGACTTTGACAAAGCTAGAAAATTGCAGGATTGGTAGTTGACCAGATTTGACTTTTATGCTCATCTTTGATTGGTTATTGGATTGTTGACTTGGATAGTCAAGGATTTGACTTTGACTTGTTGAATGTACTTGGACTATATATCTCTATTGAACATTTGATGAACATCTAATAGAAGAAGAATCTGGTTGGGTTTTCCCCCTTGTGGGATTTTTCCCTGGTCTTTGACCTAAATCTCTGTGTCTCATTGATCTTGGTTGTCTTCTATTGTGCATATTTTTTATTGTTCTATCTACAATTGCTTATTGTTATTGGGTGATTGAAACTAAATTGGAAAAGTGGCTGCTACTAAAATAAGAAATTGTTAAAGTGATTGTTTCAACATAGAACATTGTGAAAAATTAACACTATCCTTGGTTCTTCCACCCAATTAGATTATGGAATGGAAATAGCACATAGTAAACCATTTGTGTCTTCCTATTTCCTTGAGAGTGCATCTGCCACTATATTTTGTTTTCCCTTTTCATAGATCATTTCAAAGTCATAATCCAACATTTTAAGCTCTCCATCAATGCCCCTCTGCATATACCATTCTCAAAACATTTTCCTTACTGGGCAATTCGTCAACACAGTGATTGTTCACAAGTATTTTATTCAATAAAACAAAATTTGGTCTTAATAGCATTGGTTTTGCATGCACGACTACTAATGGAAAACATGAGTTCCACGAAACCTTACAAACCCATTGTTTTACCCAGCAAAACAGATGGGTAACAGTTACATTGGCTCTATGATTTCACCTAGCTCTTGTACTTTCTTAGGTTAGAGTAGTAGGAGAAATAAGCTCTTCAAAGCATTATGGTAGAAGAATAAGCTCTCTAGCATGAACATATATTTCATTTCATATATGTTTAGCATTGTTTGCTTATGCCTTTCTTTCTTATAAAGTCAATTGTGATGTAATAAATTGTATCAACATTTGGATGTGGTGCTTAGGGATTAGACATGGATCCATTCCGCCACATGGCTATATTCCATTTGCTTGGAGAGTCTTCTCGATAGGTACATTAGAGATTTTGGGGTCCTCACACACTCTTTTTTAAATAGTACATGTCCCCAAGTTGGATCCAGTGTTACCCTCATATTTGCAACGTGGCATGAGTGACAAATGTGTGGTTTTCATCACATATCTTTTTAGAGGAAACAAGTTGGGGTGCGTTATTTTTTGTAGCATCGGATGGTGTTCTAGTCTCAAACTTCATGGAGAGGCTAAAACACATGAGTTCTTCAGAACCCATAAATTGCTTCTGGAAATTGCACCTAGAAACAACTCAATTAAATTAATTAGTCGATAATTAAAAAATGCTTAAGTCTAACTTAGGGAAATCGATTAATTAATATAAATTAATTGAGAAATGTGAGAATTCTCTAGAAACTCACATGGATCGACTTAGAGATGATCTCAGCCATCGATTAGGATTTAATCGTGGTCGTTGAAGACTCAACTGGAGATTATAAGAGGAGGTCGATGGGGTAGATGGATAACACACCAGTTGCAAATACTCAGTGATCAAGGCAGATTGATTTTCCAGTAGCAAGTGATTCAACAGTGAGATTGAGCCAGTGATCGAGTAGTAGGTGGCAGAGGGGCAGAGTAGCAGATCTTCAGAAGATATTTCTGGTTCCAGAAGAATTAGCTGAGATAGGGACGAGATTTCCTCAAGGAGCTACACAAGGCCTGCGCAGAGGGTTTCTGGGGAGAGTTCAATTCAACCCAAGGAGGAGTCGATTCAGTGGTTGAGGGCCGAGACAAATTCCAGGAGACCAAGCAAGTCACTTTTTGAGGTAGAGACAGGCAGAGTTGCAAGATTCGATGAGTTCCGCAGGCAGAGCAGATAGAGCCTATGCAAGCACTGCGCAAAGGCTCATGAAGGGGCATTTCGCACAACCCAGTTTGGCAAGTTTTCGGAGCAGAATCAGTTGTGGTGTTGAGGTATTTGCCTCAATTTTATTTTGCTAGATTGGATTGCTAGTTGGGCATCCATAGATTGTACTCCGAATTTTTGAACCCTCATTGGCTGCACCAATTTTCCCACATTGGGTTTTTCCAGGGACAATTGTCCAAAAATAACAGTGCTAATCCTCAAGTACCATGCTCTCGAAGCCTGCTTCAGACCAAATAAGGCTTTCTTAAACATGCATACAAGAGACTTTCTCACATTCACCTCAAATCCCTATGGTTGCTCAATATAAGCCTCCTCCAATATGACTCCATTGAGAAAGTTGGTCTCCACATCCATCTAGTGGATCTTCCACCCCATCTCTACAACATTGGAGATCATTGCTCAAATTGAGGTGTATCGAGCCACTGGTGCGAAGGTCTCTTCATAATCAACTCCCACTACCTGTGAGAACCCCAGTGCCACAAATCAAGCTTTGAACTTCTCCAGGCTGCCATCCACAACATGATTGATCTTGTAAATGTTGACTTCCCCTTAAGTCTCGGCACTATCTCCTAAACATCATTCTTCATGATAGAGGTATTTTCTTCCACCATGCCATCCCTCTAGATCTGCTGACTCGTAGCCTCCTCATAGTTAGATGGTTCCCTCTCTACAACACAAGCCACATAGCCACCTAGCCTCTTTAGTGGTTTGTTCTCCCTAACTGACCACTTAGGTCTTCCCACTAACTCCTATGCTTGCTTTAGGGTCTCATAAAGCTATCTTGGCTTCCTCTTCCTTGAAGTATCCTCCTAAACTATTGTGGGAATATCCTCTCATGGACTCGGTAATCCTAATGAGGGTGCTCATGTGGCCTGTAGTGAACCTATATTCTGGGAATTTGTGCCCTGTGATCTTGAATTCTTTGAACCTGTCACCCTAGAAGTAGATGATTCTCTTAACCCCTATGAACCTCTTGAAGATCATGAAACTTGTGGTGTACTCGCCTATTGAGGAGCCTACTGCTCTACATGATCATCATCCTGTGACCTCCTCAAGGCCCTCTCCTCAAACATCACATCCCGCCTCAGAACTAATTTCCTTTCGACAGGGATATATATATATATATATATATATGGGATAGGCCTTGGAGGTCTTGTTGTAACCCACAAAGATGCCCTTCTTTGTGGTGGGTTCCAACTTTGTCCGCTTCTCTTCAATGACAAGTGAATAAGGCACCCAAAAATCCTAAAGTGACCAATCCCAAGCCTTTTCCCAGAAAAAGCCTCCTCAGGAGTCTTACTCCCCAACACACTCTATGGACTCTTATTCTGTAGATATACCACAACGTTACAAGCCGTAACCCATAAAACGAGAGGTAGCCTCTGATTATGTAACATGGCTCTCACTGCCCTGATGGCCCTATTCTTCCTCTTTGCCACTGATCCAGGTGGATATTGGTGGCCACCTACCTATTCCACTTGGACCCCCTACCATTGTTTCTTCCAGTTTCCTTAATTGTAGCACAGTTACTATTTTTGGCAGTCTTTCGTGTCCTAAACTTCTGGAGCCATTTTGAGGCCTTAAATGATGTTTTTTGCAAAACAAGCTTACAGTCGAAAGTTGTCATCCTTGAATAGATCTTTCTAACGAGGTATCGTGCGTGTCAAATGAAGATCGTATGCCAAAGTTACGGCCCCGAGAAGTTGATGTACCAATTTACCTCAACGGGGCCCACAGTTTTGGTCCTTCATCTCCTAGGGTTATGTTTTTGGATGTTTAGGATGTCTCATTGTTTCTCAATAGTAAATAGGCCTTCGAGCCTCATTGTAACACAGTTTAGAAGACATGTAGCCGCCACATCTCTTCTCAGAGATAAGCTACCATTGCCTGAGCTAGTTTATTTCCATTTTGCATGTAAACAATTTTCAGTACTTTGTTATTAATGAATTGGAGTTATGTTTTTGCTACATCTTTGTGTTTATGTTTATAGTTGTATTTCATTTCGTTTCTTCATAAATCCAGATCAATGTTATCAGAGCGGTCTGCTCTTTCTTTATTTTTCTGTGCATGTCCCCACCAAGGTTGGGGTATATTAAGTTAGGGCTCGAACTGGTTGAACTTTTGCAAGATCGGCCTTGCCAACCCCGACGACCTCCCATGGCGAAAGAAAAGAAAGACGGGCAAGCAGGAAATCCTTTCAAAATATTGCTCGAAGAAGCCCTCGAGTGACAAAGGAAAACGATGATGGACAACTTTGCCCAAATCCTTCAGCAGCTACCCACAAGCAACGCATATTCATCCAGCAGCCGCTCTGGGGATGCCACTCTGTTTAAGGTAAAATTCAACTTTGATATTCCCATATTTGAAGGCCAGATAGATGCAGATGTTGTAGATAAATGGTTAAATATGTTGGAACGATATTTTTCGATTCATGATTTTTCCAATAGGGAAAAGATTACTTTTGCACTCCTCAAAGTCGTCCCCCACGTCAAGGACTGGCAAACCTACTGTAAGAAGATAGACGAGAGGGAATCATGAATATTTTTCATACCCTTTCCACGAAGTTGGGTATCAAGGATTCTGAGCAACAGCTAGTACTCGAGTACCGCGGATGTCTACACAAGTACATTCAGGACGATATGGGGTTCTTGGAAATCTCCTCGCTTGGCGCCGCCTATCGATATGTTGTCAAGATCAAACAAAAATTTAAACATAAGAAGCGAGACTTTGGATCTGCGAATCCGAAGCAAGGGAAAAGCGCCCCCAAACCATAGAACAAAGGATAAAACTAAGGCGGGGTAACGCAAGACAACTCATCGAAGCCGCAACAACACCATGAAGACAAAGAAGGACACATGAAAATGGTGCGGATTCCATAAGAGCCCCACCCACAACACAAGTGAATGTCAAACCAAGCAGTCATTGGCGACTGCGCTGAAGGCTTCTGAGTCATATGCATGTTCTGAGTTCGAGTCAGAACCCAACAAGGGGAATGAAAAAGGGAAGCAGATTATTGATGTGGAGCCCAGTGCCACCATTGCCACCACCAAGATTCAGAAGGTTGAGCCCGAAAATCCAGAGGAGGGGGAGCATCTCTTCCACTCACAGATGTGGGTGAAGGGTTCTCTGTTGCAGTGCATTGTCGACAACAAGAACTGAAAGAACCTCATTTTAGCATAAGTCGTGAAGCAGTTGGGCCTACCGACCACACTACACCTATAGTCCTACACTATCGGGTGGCTTCACCAAGGACGAGATCTTTGCGTCAGCCAGCAATGTCGCCTTCCCTACAGCATCAAGCCCTTCACGAATGAGGTATTGTGTGATGTTGCTCCTCTTGAAGTTTGAGATGTATTATTAGGCCAACCATACTTGTGGAAGCATCATGTTGTGTATGAGTCTAGGCCTCACACTGTTATTATTACTTTGGGTAATAAGCTATACAGGATACCAGACGTGGCACCGCCTACCGCCATCTCTTTGATCTCTACAAAGCAATGTAGTAAGATCATTTCCCAGACCAGGAAATTTGTCGTCCTTATGATTTTCTAGTCAAGGCAAGAAGAAGATTGTGGCCACATCCACAACCTCCAGACAGGGCTCCTCTGCACGACAGTAGCAAATGGACAAGGTCGTGGAGGAGTATAGGGACATCTTCACCTCACCCACAAGGGTACCCCTACACTGTCACGTCACGCATTCCATCGATCTGACCCCGGACGCACCACTACCCAATGGACCAATCTACCGACACTCTATTTTGGAAAATGATGAAATCAAGAGGCAAATTCAAGAGTTGACGCAGAAAGGGAAAATCGGGCCAAGTTCATCACCCTGTGGGAGCCCAATCGTGTTGGTATAGAAGAAGGACGAAACCTGAAGGATCTGTATTGACCATTGAGCATTGAATAAGATTATTGTTTGGAATAGGTATCCAATCCCACGGATTGATGACCTTTTGGACCAGCTCAAGGGGGCCAAATATTTCAGCAATATTTACTTGAAGTTCGGTAATCAAACCCTCCGATGTGTGGAAGACTACCTTCAAATCCAATGAGAGCCTTTTCGAATGGGCTGGTCATGCCTTTTAGGTTGACAAATGCCCCCACAACCTTCATGAGGTTGATAGATGACATCTTGCGTCCCTTCACCAACTCATTCGTGGTAGTGTATTTATACAACATCCTAATGTTCACCTACATCATATTCGACAAGTCCTCCAAACTCTGTGACAACACAAATTGTGTGTCAATTTGGAGAGGTGCACTTTTGGTATGACCCAAGTTCAATAATTGGGGTACATCATTGATGAGTGGGGTGTGCATGTGGACCCAACCAAGATACAAGTTATTCAAAAATGGCCAGCCCCAACCACTCTAACAGAACTCTGGGTCTTGCCAATTTCTATTGTAGGTTCATGTTGGGATTCTCTCATATCACTCGGCCTTTGAGTCAAGTAACCAAGGGCGGAGCAAAAGCAAAGTTCTTTTGGTCTGAATCCCAACAAAAGGTGTTTATCGAGTTGAAGAATCATCTTTGCTCTATGCCAATGCTCGCATTACCAGACCTGCAGCAACCATTTGAAATTGAGATAGATGCCTCTGACTATGCTATTGGTACAATTCTTACCCAGCAGGGCGATTTGGTGGTATATCACAGTAAGACACTTTCAAATACAATTTGAAAGCATCCCACCTATGACAGAGATGTATTCCATTGTGCAGGTCATCGACAATAGAAGCATTACATTCTGGGGAAGGAAACAATCATCTACACAAACCACCAACCCCTGCAGCTCATACAGACACAAGGAAAGTTGCAAAACGATCGTCATCGAAAATGGTCCACATATCTGCAACAGTTCCATTTAAACATCAAGTACAAGAAGGGCAACACAATAATGTTGTACACTGCCTCAGCTGACTGTCGGTTATGGCACTGACCACTATGTTTGACTCTTGTGGACACGAGACTTCGGATTGACCACATTGTACAAGAGTGATCCAAAATTTGGCACCACATACCAGATTCTCCTGGAGGGCAAGCAAGTTCCAGACTTCCACCTCCAGGACGCACCGTTATGCCACCTCCAACACCTCTGTGTTCCTTCAAGCAAGTGCACCAAGATGACTTTGGAGGTGCACTACAATCGGGTCGCTAGACATTTTGCGGTAGAAAATAGTGGCAATGCTGCAAAAGTACTTTTATTGGTCGAACCTGTGACAAGATGTTGGGAAGTACATCAAATCTTGCACTGTCTGCGCCATTGCCAAAGCTACAATCAAGAAGCAAGGCTTGTATACTCCTTTGCCTACTCTTAGACGGCTCTAGGAATCCATCTCCATGGATTACATGTCGGGCCTTCCTTCTACCAAGCATATCAATGACTGCGTTTTCGTGGTCGTCGACATATTCTCTAAGATGGCCATTCTAGTGGCCTTCAATAAGAGTATCACGGTAGAAACTACTGTCAAACTCTTCTTTGAACGAGTATGGGTACACTTTGGGATCCCACAGTCCATTATCTCAAATTAGGACAGCAGGTTCCTAAGTACATTCTAGTCAAGCCTCTGGTCGTTGTTGGATACCAAGCTCACTAAGTCCACGACCTTCCACCCCCAAACTTATGGCCAAACAGAGGTCGTCAATAGGATGATCGTGCACATCCTGCGCATGTACAACTTGAAGCATCCATGCACATGGGATGAAAGCCTCCCCTATGTCCAACAAAACTACAACAAAGCTCTCCACAACTCAACTAGCCACAGCCCCTTTCAGGTGGGGTTGGGATTCCAGCCACTATGTCCCATTGATGTTGCCATACCACTTGCATCTACTCAAACAGATTCAGTTCATGTCCTGTCTGAAGCTAACAAACCTACCATCTTCATTGAACACATTCAACACATCCACCAACAGGTTCATGACATCTTAGAGAAGTCCAATGCCAAGTACAAACAGTGACATGATCAACATCGTTTGCCACACAAGTTTCAGGGGAGCAACAAAGTTTGGTTATATTTGCAGAAAGAATGCCTTACCAGAGCCCATTGGAAGCTCAAACCACTCTGATATGGGCCTTACACCATCACCAAGGTTGTGGGAGACAATGCTTTTGAGCTCAGCATTCCCCCATTCCTTGGCATGCACCCAGTGTTCAATGTGGACTGCCTTCGACAATACTTTCCACCATTACTGGACACATCAAACATTGCAAAACAGATCACCAACAGAGCTAAACCCAGACTGCTTGGAACAGGCCACAACTGATCAGATCATGGACACGCAAATCAAGAACACTCGCCAGCAAAAGATCCAACTGTATCGGGTTGTCAAAGCTGGCCAACTCCTGCACCAAGGCAAGTGGCTCACCAAGGACCAAGTTCAGTAGAAATTTCCCCATCTCATGGAGGCACTCAACACAATGGGGACCATTTCTTCCTAAGGGGGCAGGATTGATCCAGGTGGATATTGGTGGCTACTCGCTTATTGTTTCAAGTCTACAAGGAAACTGGAAGAAACAATACCTCGTGTATTTTTACATTCAAGTCTACAAGCTAAAAGTTTTTATGCTTCAACGGTATCAGAGCCATGGAACACAATATAGTGATGCGAGTCTTTGAACGTTGTTCACAGCACAATGTGCCATTACATTCTCGTCCTGATTGCGTTGAGCAATTTAATAAAATTCAAGAAGCATTTTAGCATTTAGAAAAAACATGTGCAGAAGTTAAAGCATGTCAAAAGGAAATCGATAATAAGGAAGATGATGAAGATGTGAAGATCACTAATTCTGACTTTGATGATAAAAGAGAAGTGAAAATGGATAATTCTGATAATGGAGAGAAAGATATGAAGTCACATAGTCAAAGTGGAGGAAACAATGCCAATTATGGTGAAGCTCACTAAACACTAGAAGATGTAACACTAGTGGCAAGACTCACTACTAAAGAAAACTCTATGTCAAATCTAGTGGCAAACTCATCCACCTCGCTTGATGCTACAACACCCTTCTTCTTCCCCTTCTTCTTGCAGCCTTGCACCCACTACGAAACCCCTTCTTGGGTTTCTTCTTCCCCTTCTTCTTGCAGCCTTGCACCCACTACGAAACCCCTTCTTGGGTTTCTTCTTTCCCTTAGCTACGAGGGCAACATTCTCCTCCTCATCAACCCCACCACGTGGCTGCCACTGGTCTCCTCCTAGATGAAATCATCGAACCTCCTCCTCCAATATGGAAGGTGCTCTCTAACCACAATGCCATCAATAAATGCATCCCACTTCTTGGGAAAACCATTCAATGTCGTCCTGACCAACTGGTAGGGAGAGTCTCTCCTACTATAGCCAACTTATCTCTCACCTGTGTGATCTTGGTAAGTTATGAGGTAACTGTGTCAATCTTGGTCATCTTGGTGTTTCTTAGTTTCTCATGTAACACCATCTTCCTATTCTCATTAGTGCTCTGCTAAAATTTTATCAAGGAACCACACATCTCCTAAGAAGGCTTCTTCCCTAATACATGAGGTATAAGGTGGTCTTTAATTGCATCAAGGAAGGATCCTCTTAGCCTTGACACTGCGCTTGTTGAATTCTGCCAACTGAACAAGAACAATAGGTGGTTGTACTGCACTCTCGACAATATCCCACAACTCAAACTCCTCAAGCAACAAGACTATCCTCTCCTTCCAGGGACCAAAATTTTCAGCCCCACTCAACCTATTCTCCACCCTCAAACCAATAGCCATCTGACCCTCTCAACCAACACATCTTCGCAACACTGAAAATGAGCAAACACTCTCCCTCTCAACCACAAATATTTGGGTATATAGGTATTTTTATGCTTGTTGGTCACACTTTATCAGCCATGTAGGTTCTCTTGGTGCTCTAATACCATGTAGAAAAGTTGTGTCCTATAGCCCGACCCGGTTTGAAGTTGTTTTGCACATCAAGTTTAATGCTCAAACCCCATGGTTAATTGTTGATATTCAAACTTAAATATAAAAGCAATTAAAACACTAGAAGCTATCACCGATCTTTCACTTTCAACTGATAAATTTCACAAACATAAACACAATTTGGACTCTAATATTTGGTTAACCAAACCTTGGAAAATCCACAAAGGGATAACTAGTTGGAAGAAAAAATTTATTTGCTTATCTCAGAGAATTTTTACAACATTAAATACAACACGAGGGTGCTTATCTCCCTCAAAGCAATAGCCATCTGACCCTCTCAACCAAAACAACTTCGCAACACTGAAAATGAGCAAACACTCTCCCTCTCAACCACAAATCTCTAGGTATATAGGTATTTTTATGCTTGTTGGTCACACTTTATCAGCCATGTAGGTTCTCTTGGTGCTCTGATACCATGTAGAAAAGTTGTGTCCTATAGCCCGACCCGGTTTGAAGTTGTTTTGCACATCAAGTTTAATGCTCAAACCCCATGGTTAATTGTTGATATTCAAACTTAAATATAAAAGCAATTAAAACACTAGAATCTATCATTGATCTTTCACTTTCAACCGATAAATTTCACAAACATAAACACAATTTGGACTCTGATATTTGGTTAACCAAACCTTGGAAAATCCACAAAGGGATAACTAGTTGGAAGAAGAAATTGATTTGCTTATCTCAGAGAATTTTTACAACATTAAATACATCACGAGGGTGCTTATCTTCCTCATTGGAATTCGGCCCATCTCTTAGAGAATCATGACACTATCTGGAAATTTGTGCCATTGTCCAGTAATCTCTATCCTCGATTTTCGTGCTATTGCAAATTTGCTTGGGAGCGGGAGCAAGGAGTGATATTTTCAAAAGCTCCCAGGTCGGGAGCGAATCGGGATCAAATTTTTATATAATTTGATGCATATATGTTAACAAAAGCATGTAGAATGATGAATTAGATATAAAAAGCATTAAAACATGTATTAAGCCATATAAAATCAATCATATAGAAGTTATAATCTTCACCAACCACATGTCCACAAGTTAGAAGTTCTCATTTATATAGCATGTAAGGGTGCACATAACCAAAATAGCATCAAGTGCAATCTATCTTTAAACCGAAAAATACATCAACAAATAGGCTCTAGATGGCCTCAAGCATCCAAAAAAATCATGCTACAACAAATACCTACATATCATTAAAATCATTGCCTATCTTGGGATCTTTGTCATTAATATCACCCTCTACGCAATTAACACAAGATAGAAAAAACATAGCATGTCAAGTCGAAATTTTGCTTGAGTGATGTGTACATTTTTAGTAGGGTCATGATAGAGGAGTTCGACAACCAATGTCACTAACATGAAGGTACATAGAGGGCTTGGTGCTCTTGATTAAATACGAGTTCCATGTGAGTACATGACAAAATCCAATGGAAACATTGCAATCCCCCCAATCCTAAAATCCTGAAAAACTGATAAGTCTGTTGGATTTTGAATGAGATCTAAAATTTTGCTTTCTCCATATGAAATCCATTGAGGTCGAAACCACTTTCAAACATCCCGAGTCATTGCATGGTATTGTTAAAAATTTAAGTAAAAGGATGGAAAATGAAAGATAAAGGAGAATGTCACCTTTACTTTAAAAATGTCACAATGCCATGAATTGCATATCAATACTAGGGCCATCGGCTTGAATATTAGGTTGCCTACTCAAAAACTCTTGTTTCTTTGAAAAAAAATTACAAATGGAACATCTTTGTGAAAATAAATGTGAAAAAGCTAGGGAGCAATTTTTTTTGAGGGAGCGCGCTTCGGGATCGGATTTGACAAGGGAGGGGCTCCCCCGCGTCCCTTTGTCAGAATATTTAGCCCTTGAAAATTGTGCCACAAGCTAATTGTGTACCCATGAAATTCATGATATTAGACTAGTAATTCTAGATCAATTTTCACACCCTTGTACTTGAATTTTCTCCTAGATTTTCGAGCCTCTAACAAACTTCTTTTGCCCCAAAAATCGAGCCACAGACCCGTAAATTTCTCCTAGAAATTCGAGCATGTCATACCTACAATTAATGCATTGTAGCAGCGTCAAAATTTGCACTAGATTTCGGGAGTGCGCTCCTGGGTCGCTCCCTCTCAGAGCACGCTTCGGGAGCACATTATGTTAGTTTTTGGTAGCATCGGATGTGCTCTAGCCATGAAAATTGGTGGAGAGGCTAAGGCACATGAGTTCTAAATAACCCAGAAACCTTTTGGTGAAATTCCACCTGGATTGTATTTTATTAAAATAATTAATATTTTTAATGGGGTTCCTAAGTCTAAACTTAGGAAAATTAAAATATTAATGGGTATTAATCAAAATATGGGTGAGAATGATCTAGAAGGAAGATCAAGACAAGTTTTAATCTTAGCCATTGATTAGAGACTTAATTTCGGTCGTTGAAGTCTCAACAAGAAAAGCATAAGAAGGAGGCTTGGGGTTCATTTAGAAACACACATGGAGACAACGAAATGATCTAGAGTTCGCTTTCTGGGGTTTGGAAGCTGAGAATTTCGAACTAAGTGATCATTCTGCAACAAAGGGGTAGGGATAGTTCGGGAGTACTAACAGAAAAAGATAGAGAAGCTAGTGGAGGCAGCGCAGTAGCCAGAAGGACTAACGTTGGGCCAATCTGGGCCCACATAGACCTGACACAAAGCCAGAAGGGCCAACGCAGAAGCTAATGCTGCCCTCATGCAGAAAGTCAGAACTGTCGGGGAACTACAGGAACAGCCAAGAAGGTTGACGCAGTAGGCAGAAGAGACAACGCAGAGCTGACGTAGAGCCTGTAAGGCTAACACAGGGCCAACCCAAAGGTAGTTGTAGTTAGCCAGTGTTGCTGCTAGATCAACCGGAATTTGCGGAGTGAAGTGAGGTAAAACTCACTCAGTTTCCGCCATTGTATTTTCTATGTCATTGGATTGTCGCGAGGGCATCCAACATTTGTATTCATAATTACTGCTTAATAATAAAAAACCCTCAGAGTTGCTGCACTGGTTTTCCCGCATTGGGTTTTTCCGGGGACTATTTTGTCCTATGTATCTTGTTCTTTGCTCAGTTTTATGTTTCATGTATTCAAATATTAAAGAAGTGTAGGCTGCAGAAGTAATTTGCTTCAGTATTCAGAGAATAACTTGATAATGTATATTAAAATCAAATAGGTGAAGTAGATTCAGATTTGCTGCAGTAGGGATTCCTTGAGTGTAGGAATTTTCACAGATTCGAGGGGGGGTGCTCGTTCGTAGCCCTCTGTCAGACCCTTATAATCTTGTGATGAAATCAGGATTTGGAGATATGATGTACTGTTGGGCTGTTCATTCAATAGAAGGTTGTCCCACCTTATCTACTTCATTTTTGAATTCATGTTATGGTTTCATTTTCTTTTTGCCATAAATTTATGGTTGTGATGGTGCATCTAGTGTAAGGGCTCTCACTTATTCTTGAATAACCCAAAAATCTGTCTTGGCCTAATCATCACATCAGGGAACATCTTAATTATGTCTTCTTTGTAATATTCAAATTCTTCTGTTCATAGATCTTGACTCCATCACCCAACTGAAAAGGCATTGGTTTTGGTCCACCATCCCATATATTTCTAAAGTTTATCTTACAACTTTTCTAAGGATCCCACCCTTGTGTCAGAGAAGATCCAACCTAAAGCAACAGGAACACAAGATTCCCCTTTGTGTCAGAGGAGAGCGAACCTAAAGTGAAAGGAAGAGTTGTAGTGACAACGGGCAACCTTCCTAAGTGCTTCTAGATTTGCACTTAGTTTTGGGAATTTAAATATCTTGAGGGGAGATTTGGGAAGTAACAAATGGCATACTCAAACCCATTTTGTTACTAGTAGTTCAAATAAACAAGGAATCCTGCATACCAAATAAGCTTCTAATAATACTATTCTAAGCTGGTAGGACACCTCATATGAACTTGGTATAACATCGTTATTTTCCAGCAATAATAGAAGTTTTTACATTTAACAGGGAGGAGATTGTTAGTAGTTAAAATTACTAATTAGTTACTAAATAGTAAATACAAAATACATATTCCTAAGTACCCATCCAAAGTGTAAAATGTTGATGTATACATGTGTACATTACAATTTTTCCCTATTAATTAGGCAAGGAATATGCACTCAACTTCTAACTGTTCTGCATGTCATCAAATAAAGCAATATAGAAGTGTAAGAATAAAGAATTACATCCCTAGCTCTATCTGGAACCTCTTTAGTAAGCAGCAACAGCATCTAAACTAAATATGCATTTAATATTTCCAGTATACAAATGAGCTGGAACTGATGCAAATTCTAAGCTAACAACAAAATTTCTTGTATAGTAATGAAATAATGTAAAGATTATTGAAAGTTGAAACACGTGACTCAGCTTGTCCTCCAATGATAACATAATCCCAAAGATAGAAAGCATTTGGCTGTGTCATTCATATATATGACAAGCAAAAAAAATAATAATCAATGTTGTAAATCAAGTTAAAACATCAAAGCTTTTAATTTATAATACATTATGCTAACTGTGAGTGACCTTATTACATAAATTACATTTTTTTTTATTTTCCCCTTGGAGGAAGGAGAATAAATAGAAATGCATCATCCATGGTATGGTTTTCTCATAACATTACTCAGTTCCTTATTCATATGTCTTTAACCCATGGATATTAGTTTGCAAGTGAAACTCTTGTTGTTTAGAAAGATATTCTTATTAATCACCAAAAAATTGTTAATATTTTATGAAAATTCAAATTGCAACTAACTGAGACTGGTTTTGCAGTTTACCTTTAGCATACATAGCTGTTCTCAAAAGAGGCATTCGGTTTTCCCAGCATAGGACTGCACCCAGACGCCCAATTGAAGTGTCATACACAGGCAAGGTGGATCCATCACCAAAACCCCAAATCAGACGCTCCAAAGATGTTGGCATCAGTTTACGGTGCTTCCCTAGGAATCTTCCTTGAGGATCAAAGAAAAGAACTGTGCAATACAGTGTGAAACCTGCTCGCTCTATCACTCCCATTACTACATGCACTTTATATTTTGCAGCTACAGCTGCTATCCTCTCCACTTCTGGACCTGTATATCAGAGAGTGTAGATGGAAAACACAATCAGCACATTAAGATCATATCTTTTTCAACATGTCTGTTGCTTTCACTATTCAGAAGAGCAGAAATTACCCCAGAAAAATTACTTTGGCAATATGTGTAAACAAATTTAAACATTCAAAACATTCCACATATTTGCAAATTTGCAATTATGGTACTCTATAAACAAATTACAAAAAGAAACATTACCAGTAAATGTATTCTTGGTCATTGGAGTCATGATTCAGTGATGAAGATGGTGGCATGTTAGGCTACCCACCAAGGTTCAATTACCCAAAGACAGTGACAAAGAGGTGGGGCTCGATACAAGTCCTTGGTGAATTTGATGAAATAGTAACCCCTTGTTGCAACAGCATAGGGGAACAGAAGTTCTTGAGTTCCATGGCTCACGGCTCGCCCGTTGAGAGCCAATTTCACATGCAAAAGGACTGCTAGTGATGCCCAACCTTTTTTTGGGCCAGTTGCAATGCCTTTGGGCTAGTTGTAATGCGTTTCTAGAGTATAAAGAAAACACTTGGGAAGTATAAAGAAACTCACTTGCACACTCTGCATGTCGCACGCGAGCTCCTACAGAGGCAAATTAAGGTCCTTCTAGTCAAGACACAAGACTAGAAGTACCTTCCGAGCTACAAAACTCAACACTCTCTCTTAGCGAGGGAGATACTTCTAGAAGAACCTCCTCCACCTGGATCTATCTCCAACACCACCACATTATCCACTACTGTAGCTGCTCCCTCTAAACTAGAAGACTTCCCTGCTACCTACTTCAGAATCTAATCTGAAGACCTGTTCCTTTCAACCATGCTCCTAAGATCTTGCTCCTAAGCATCTAACAATGTCATATCATTCCAACTGAGGGTCTTGGTAGTTCCTGAATAAACACTCTTCCTTGCCACCAACTCCCTCTCAATCATTGACATTGTTCATGTATCCAAAATCCCCTTGGATATACCCACAAGTTGTCCCAACAACTTGTATGACTGCCCCTGTCTGATGCCAACCGCTACCGCTACATCCAAGGTTGCTCCCTCTAAATATAAAAGCACTTGTCCATCCTAGAAAAAAACTCTATATCCATCATCCTCTAAGGTTGATACTGAGAGCATGTGTACCATCAACCCTGGAACAAATAACATCCTTGTCACCTCCAAAAATCCTCCTGACTCTAGTTGGAATCTGACACATCCAACCCCCTTCACTGCATGCGTGGTGCTAGCTCCACAACTCACATGGAAGCCTGAGCCTGTCTCTGAAACACTATGGACCACTGACCTCATTCCTGTCTTGTGACTAGATGCTCTACTGTCCACTAGCCATGTGTTGAAGAATGTAACTAGGTTCGGTCTTCATAATTGTATTTGAGTCATAATGAAATGTATTTATCAAAATAAATAAAGAAAAAAATTATTATTATTATTATTATGAATTATTAAAGCATGGGTTTCATGCTTGGGTCATCATGTTTTAGGACAAAGCCCCCATTGAGGACTTCTAGGTTTTATATTAAGTCATTAGAGTCACTGTCCATTTAATGAGACCCTTCTTGGGCTTTTGAATCATGTAAAGAGAATTATTATTGAGTAAAATAAGTCACTTGTCACCTCCACACCAAGTCGGCCCTTACCTCCACACCAAGTTCGATCCATTTGCTCACTCACTCAACAAGTTCGATACACAACAAGGAGGAGCAGAAAAAGTGTGAAGTTACTAGAGAAGAAGGAGAATTGCAGGAGAAGGACAAGATCAAATTTTCTAGGCTATCTCTCTCTCTTGTGCGAAGTTACTGGGCTACTGCTGGGGTCGAAGTTCTGCTGCTAGAGAGGTCGAAGTTCTGTTGTTGGAGAGGTCGAAGTTCTGCTACTGGAGAGGTCGAAATTCTACTACTTCAAGATCGAAGTACTAGGTCGAAGTTGTTGTTGGAAGATTATCATCTGCAGAAGAAAGGAAGGGTTGACTTGGTGATTGGAGGAAGTCTATGTCTAGGTCAAGAAGTCTTGGATCATCTCGTGAAACTATTTAAGGAAGAGTCATTGACTGGGTTTTGTTGAAAAATGTAACTAGGTTTGGTCTTCATTATTGTACTTGAGTCAAACGTAATATATTTGTTGAAAGAAAGTGAAAAGTATATTATTATTATTTATTTGACTTATTAAAGCATGGGTTTCATGCTTGGGTCAAATGTCATAGGTCAAGCCTCCATTCAAGGCTTTAGGATAATTGTCAAAGTCAATTTTTGTTTGAGAACTCTTCTTCCTCCATCAAGATCTCCTTGTTGTTGGCTTCAAAGAATCCTCATCAAGTCAGCAACCCTCGAGGGAACTCATGTTGGCTCAAACTAAGTGACACTGCTCTTCAAAAATATCATGTCGGCTCATTTATGGACAAACTACTATATATACCAGGCTAAGGTTTTCGCATTACCCACAACAGAAGCTCACCTAAATTACAGAAGTACAAGTTCGGTTATCACAGTGAAAAGTTCGGTTATCTCAGAAGTTTGGTTATTACAGTGAGAAGTTCGGTCTACAGAAGCTCGAATTAGGCACAGAAATATATATACCAGGCTAAGGTTTTCGCATTACCCACAACAGAAGCTCGCATAAATTACAGAAGTACAAGTTCGGTTATCACAGTGAGAAGTTCAGTCTACATAAGCCCGGATTAGGCACATAAATGATTTTGCTGTAAGGCACAATTTGGTGTTTCAGTGCTATCACAGGTTGGTGCTATTACAAGATGGTTTCGGTGCTACAGTGACAAAGTCTCACAGTGATAAGAAATCAGTGCTCTCACAGCTAAAAGGATGACTTGATGGAGGATGTCTTGGTCGAGTTGTAAGGGTCTTGGTTGTTTCATCTTTTGAATCTACTGAAGGAAGAATTTGTGACTGGTTTTCCCCTCGAGGGGCATTTTTCCCTGGCAGCGTGCCTACATCTTGTGTCTTCTTCTATTTATTGTTTGGCATTAGTCTTGATGATAATAAAAGATAAATCAAAGGATTTAATAATAATAACAAGAAAATCACAAGTTAATGTCATAATAAGGGAAATCGTTTAACTGCCAAACTTAAGGATTTCCCAACATGGTATCAGAGGTATGGTCAAGGTCAAAGGCAGTTTGAAGATCACCTATATACCTTTGAAGTATTCTCAGTAAAAGGATCTGTTTGCATTGAAAATTAAGATCAAGAACATATCTTGAAAGAATGGATAGTTGATTACGGTAAGCTAGTTCATTCACCATATTAAAAACACCTTGTAGAAAAAGGAGGATCCCTCAAGGTGACAAGCTCGGAATAACTCTGAATTAAAGTTTGGTTATCACAAAAGTATTCTCGATGCAATGACAGAAAGACAGTCTTGTGAAGAAGCTCAGATTGGTTGCTGAAATGATGAATGGATAAACTTCATAACAATCATAGTTTCAGGGCTCTTACAATGAATACAGTTTGGTTATATCTCAGTGTTGTTACATATAGGAAGTCTATGTTCTTTAGTATCTCGGTGCTATCTCAATCACCATATCAACTCGTGACCTCAACTCAGTGCTATTTCAGTGATGCTAATACAGCGTATGAGACTCGGTTCTATCACAGTAGTGATATCACTGTAAGAAAGGTTCAATGTTGTTACAAGAGTGAGGACTTCGCATCACATACTCAGAAATTCGAAAAAGGCACTTCCGAGTTTTGGTGGCACTACAAGGATAAGCTAACTACATTTTGGTGCTACTATAGATTTGGTATTACCACAGTTCAGTACCTCCACAGTAACCACAATTTCGGTGATATTACAAGGTGATTTGGTGCTACTTCAGTATCACAGTTTGGGTGCCAATGAAATTCAGTGCCACTACAGTGACTTCAGTTTAGAGCCATCACAATGACCTCAGTTCAGTAGTATCACAGTGACATCAGTTTGGTGCTTTTAATAAGGTCTCGGTGGTGTTACAATGATAAGGTCAAAGCAGTGAAAAATATTATGTCTTCTACTCGTTGAAGATACATAACTTGGCACATATATATCAAGAATCTGAATTCAAGCACAAGGGACCAGCTTAATGTAAATCAAGTAACTATTGTCAAAATTGCACAAATCAGAGGGGTATGTAATTCACAAGGTACGTATGCTCATAATAAGCATTTGAATTTCTATTATCACTAATGGTCCATATAATCCTTGTTTCTAACTAGTCTAGGATTTAGAGTGCACTTTCTAGTTAACATATTAAGAACCTTAAATCCTTATCTTCTAGGGTTTACATGTAATCTAGGATGTCAAATAAAAGGTCCTATTGATGTTTGAAAGAATGACCAACTTATCATAAGATTCCCTCCTCCATGATTATGTAGAAAATCTAACTTAAGAAATTAAATCATGTTCTACGTATCACATGGTTTGCTTGTAAGTATGTATTACAGGATCTTGGCCTGGTACAAAGAAAACACTTCAATGAATCCTTACCAAGTTTGTCAAGAAACATCTCCAAGTATGTTTGTATATCTTATAAAATTCTCTTTATCTTATTTTTGAAGTTTGCATTACATTACTAACATCATTATCTCTAACTATCTTGAATCATAGAGATTCTTGTTTACGGAGATTCATGTCTCGATAAATCTACCCCTCTACATCCTTAATTGATTTTATAGAACCTTAGACAGGTTCTCCGGAAAACCCTAACCTAAGGGTATGCTAATGTTAATGTCTAAAACCTTAAAACTACTTAGGGTTATTGTAAAATGCTATTTGAAGTTTTTGTTGATGATGTAATGCTTGGGATATCAGTATGATCATGAAATCTTAACTGTTAGGGTTGAATGATATGTGTCAAAGACCCCGAACCTTTAAAAATTTTGGTATTGTAGGGTTCAGTGTTGCGGGGGAGCGCCCCCCCCCCCCCTCGATCCCGCTCCCAATCCGCGCTCCGGGCGGGAGCGACTCGGGAGCGGGTCGAGAGCGCGCTCCCGAAATCGCTCCCGAAAAGGGAGCGATTTCGGGAGCGCGCTCCCTAAAAAAAATTTCGCTCCCTGCCTTTTCGGGAGCGTTTTCGGGAGCGTTTTGCCTTTTTTGCATTTTTTTTTTTTGTAGTAATGTTCGAAATGCAATTTTTTTTGAAAGAAACAAATAGTTTTTGAGTGGGGCAACTTAATGATCAAGTCTAGGCCCTAGTATTGATATGCTATTCATGGTAATGTTAAATTCTTAAAGTAAAAGTGACATTTTCTTTAATTTTCATTTTCATCCTTTTACTTAAATTTTTAACATTACCATGAAATGACTCAGGATGTTTGAGAGTGGTTTCGTCCTCATTGGATTTCATATGGAGAAAGTAGAATTTTAGATTTCATTCAAAATCCAGCAGACTTATCAGTTTTTCAGGATTTCAGGATTGGGGGATTGCAATGTTTCCATTGAATTTTGTCATGTATTAGGGTATGGAACTCATATTTAATCAAGAGTACCAATCCCTCTATGTACCTTGATGTTAGTGACATTGGTTGTCGAACTCCTCTATCATGACCCTTCTAAAAATGTACGCATCACTCAAACAAAATCTTGACTTGACATGCTATGCTTTTTCTATCTTATGTTAATGCTTAGAGGGTGATATTAATGACAAAGATCCCTATACAGATACAAAGGTAATGACAAAGATACCTCTGGATATTAATGCTTGGAGGGTGATATTAATGACAAAGATCCTGATTTTGCAACAAGACTAAAAAATTAGACATTTTTCGTGGTGGCAAGAGGCCCAAGCATAAGAAATAGATAATAGATTTACTTCTCTTTTCTAGTTTCTAGTAGCTTTTATAACTATTGACTCTTTCATATTTATTATGATATTTTTTTAACAATATATGACAATTTAAGTTTGAAGTTGGCAATTATAACTCATTAGTAATGAATTATGAATATGATGCTTCATGAAAGTTGAAAGTTGTTTCATTTCATTTCATTTTATAACATTTCATTTCATGTTAGATATTATTTGTTGTAATGGTTACACTTAGCTTACAAGTACAACTTTGGTGATCAATGATGATAAATGTTATATATTGAATTTTAAAAGCTTGAAACTTTAAGATTGATGAATCATGAGACTCAATATGTTGTATGTTACTATGTTACTAACTTGCGGACGTGGTTGATGAAGATTATAACTTCTAGATGATTGTTGTTATATGGTTCAATCCAATGTTTTACAAAACGGACTCGGATTCGGACTCGGCCGAGGATCGACTCGGAAACGGAAACGGAAACGGCAATGACTCGGCCGGCTCGATTTCAATGACTCGGTCGTTGTAAAAAATACATTAAATATTTATTTTTTTTATAAAAAAACATAATTTTAAATATTTTCATTCAAGTTTCCAAACACACAACATTATAATATACATGGAAGACAACATATGATCAAAGTAGGCTCATGAACCAATCCATTATATCAAAATGGTACGGTGTACCCAAGGGCCAATGGCAATAGTAAATACATAGTCAACTGTAGTCTGTCATACATGATCAAAGACTCAAGAGTCAAAACAAAATACAAATAACCAAGGAGGCTAGTAGCTACTGGCTACTGCCAGAGGAGCCAAGATCATCTCGACCAATCTCTGGATCATCATCATCAGAGGCAGAGCCAGACAAGGGGCCCCTTAAATAGAGTTTGGGAGGGGGAAATGGACCCCAAATGCATTTAACTAATCACATAAACCTTTTCATGTCCACAAACCCTAACTAAATCAGCCAAAAATCAGCAAAAAATTAATTTTTTTTAAGTTAAAACGCTGCCCAGCGGGTTCCAAACGGTACGGCCGTTTTTTGACGTGACCCGGCCGGGTTGACCGGGTCATAGGGCCGAGTTGAAATTTTTTTGGGTGACCCGGAACGAAACGGCCGTTTCGGAGTCAACCCGGCCGTTTCGTAAAACAATGGTTCAATCTATGTTTTTTTATGTTTTTTATGTCTATTTCATCATTCTACATGTTTTTGTTGACATATATGTATCAAAAATTAAAAAATATAAAAATATATATATTTTTAAAAAATCGCTCCCCGATTCGCTCCCAAACCGGGAGCTTCTGAAAATGGTCGCTCCCGCTCCCCGCTCCCAAGTAACATTGGTAGGGTTTGCTTTGCTATTAAACCCTAGATCTTTAGGGTTTGGTTGGGTCTATAAGCAAAAACTTTGTTATGTATTTAGAGTCCTAGGAATGAAACCCTATGTATGTGTCCACTAGTTGATACCCTAGCTTGATCTAGGTTGATATATGTCTAAAATATTAATATTGCCTAACATATGATGTGCTTATGATATGCTTATGAATTCCTAGATATATGTGTTGACCTAAGTATTAATGGTCATGAGTCCTAGGGTTTGCCCTAGTCAATGTTTGATGGTCTAGGATGATGTTGTTTGGAAAGTCTAGGGTTTAGCAGCTAAACCCTCATAATAGTTAAAATTCTCTAGTATGAATAATCGTCTGGAATTGATGAATCTATATAGTGATTGCTAAGAATTTGAAGATGGAAATCTAGGGTTTACATCAAACCCTAATATATGTTAGTCATGATGCTAATTAAGTTGTGATTGGTTTTGATTGATTGAAGCTCATGTATGAAATCTTAGTGAAGAGTCTAAAACATGAATTTTGAAAGTTGTTAGATTCATTGATTTGATTTGCTTCTACGGTTTGCTATATGAAGGAACTTGTCGTTGAAAGAATATTGAAACCCTAGATATAATATCTTGATGAGTTGTGGATGTGATTTAGGGTTTGTAACAAAACCTGGGCAAGAAGTTGAAGTATTGAAGTATAGTCTCTTGCTAATTATGTTTGTAAATGCTTTCGTTGTTATAAGATTTTGATATGGCTAACTTCATGCTTCTATAATTTTGGGTGTACTTGTGTTAGAATTTGGTAACTAGGGCCAAATTCCACTTTGGACAGCTCCTCTGGGGAAGATAATTGTAGCATTAAATTCCTCTTTTCGAGAGGACCAAAATTGACCTAAAGATCATCAAATTTGGTTAAGGAGAAGCGTGATTTTGAATTTATGATTCTATCATGTAAAATTAACTAGGTCAACCTCACCTATATGTCGGCTCAATAAGCCCAAAAGTCACGTCTCTTCAACCCCATCGGATTGCATATAAAGAGGAGCCTTCTCCCTCATTTTAAAAACATCAAATGACCTGGGAAATTCTTCTGAAGCAGCCACAGATTGGAGAAGATTGGAGATCAAACTGTTTGGGTCTATTTATCTTCCACAGGTCCGAGTTAAGAGTTGGTTGCTAGTCGCAGGCTTGAGGACTGATCTGGGTGATGTTTTGGCATAATCCTTGGATAAGGGACACTCCTACAGCTAGTCGCATTCATTGATTGGAGCCACAGGTGGGCCGCAGGCCTGATTGTCTTGGAACAGAAAGGTCGTAAAGCATTATGGGCTACTGGTAGGCTGCAAGTCTGTTTCTAACTTTCTCCTGATCAGATAGGTGTATGACATGGAGGGCTAAATTCTAGCCTAAGTTGGTAGCGAAGAAGAACAGAAATAATTGAAGGAAAACCACAGTGATTAAGGAGGTCTGGGAGTGAAGAAAAGAGGGTTGTAACCGGCTGATAGCAAACCCTTACACGTGATCAGAATTGCAGATTAATTGTTACAAATTGGCAAGTCATTCTTATTGTACTCTCTTTTTCTCTTCTGAACATTTGATTTTAATAATAGGAAGAGTTGATGAAGGGTTTTCCCCGTCGGGTTTTTCCCTAGCTTGAGCCATATACTTGTGTTCTCTTGCCTTGACTTGTCTTCTGATTCGATCGTATATGTTCTTTCTTAAGTTGCTATCCATGTGATAATGATTCAGTGATAATTAAAGTGTAATGGACTAACAAATGGGCTAATATGGTATTTGAAGTAACTAAGCAAGAACGTGTTAACCTAAATTTAACATGGTATCAAAAGCTAAGGAGAGGTCAAGCCCAAGCAAGATTTGTTTGGGAGACTTTTTCAGGAGGATGACTGCAACTCTCGGATACTAGAACAAAATGTCTCGTACAGTAAGCCTGTTTGCAAAATTGAATTACACGAGAAGACCGGATTTTTGGACACCAAATCTAGCCTCCATTTCAAAAGGTCTTATGTGCTTCTTGGCCTAAAAGAAGAGATTTGTTATGATGATATTGCACTCCATTTGAAAAGAAAAAAGGATATAAAAGCCTGGAATAAAGACTGCAAGGGACCAAGGCATCAAACCTTACTATCCCTTGGCCTCATCAAGATCAGTTAGTTATTTTGGAAGACAATTTCATCCTCCCTGAAATCCTTTGGACCTGTGGAATCATCACTTAAACTTCATGGAGATCGAGAATAGTTCTGGGCATATCTTCATGGGTTTTGGTAGGATTTTGTTGGCGCATATTACAGGCAGCTCTGAGGGAATTTGTATGATTGCAATGGTGATTTCTCCCTCCTTTGAATATGATCTTAAGATTGATCGTGTAACTTGAGGAGAACTTCTGGTTGCCTTTAAAACACTTCGCTGGAAATTAAGGTGACAGTCTTTAAGGTGGATACGAAGGGTGTTTTTTGAAGACTGTCCAATCATCTGCGAAGGTTGTCATATTCATTAATATTTCTGATTAGAAGATTTGATCTATGTGGTCTTGATTACCCGCTGCGGCATAAATATTTGACAGAACCTGGAGCAGTGTTTTTTTTACGTTTTAGTATGGTTTGGATCCCGGTTCAGGGTTACAGGGAAAACTATAGATACAGCTGGTTGAGGAGGTCTGGTAAGTAGGCTGAGAGGTCTAGAAAGGACCCTCTTCTCTAGTCACTGCGACTCAAATTATTAGCCCGGGCGAACAAGGGTGTGTCCTTGTCCTAGAAGGCAGTTTTTCCCAATGTTGCAAACATCAGCATCGGGATAAAATCGACAAGGGTCCGAAAAACCAAAAAAATCGTAAAAATCAGGAAAATATCGGCAAACATCGGCAAAATTAAGATACCATAAAAATATTTTAAAAATCGGCAAACATCGGCTAGGCCAAAAAATCGTGATTTCGACATAAAATCGGGATGTTATCGAGATGTTCGCAATACTGGTTTTTCCAGTATTGGTATGAACAAAATGTTGATGATCAGATTGAATATTGTAGGATGTCTTGTGAAGATGACCAAGACTTACAACATATCTTAGATACCTTGGAATCAACAGATAGAAGAAGGGTCAGTTCTGAGGTTTCTGTTTATAAATTATAAAAAGCGAACTCCACAGTGAAACGAATCGGACCTCTGGAAGTCTCTTATATATTAGAGGTTTTTTTTAAGAAGGAATGTACAATTATCATCTTTGTGACACATAATCTGAACATGTATATTTTCCAATTCTGAACAGCATGACAAAAAAATTATGAATTTCATCTGTGTCATCAATTAATCCTATATCGATTTTAGGGCATTGTAAGCAAGAATCTTCTCATAACCTTCTGAGCACAAGGTCCTAGCTATCCTTCAAAATTCTGATCATTCAAGCCCGGCAACTACATTTCAAGAGGAATCTAATTCATGCCTATGTCTCAAAGTAAAAGGAGCCAAGACTCCTATAAAAGTAATCTACGCTCATCACTTTGCTCCCATTGATGAGGATTAACCTACAGTGAGAAGAATAATTGGAGTCGTATGGACTAAGGAAGATTCTCTGTCTTCAGCCCTCATACATATTTATACACGAGGTCAGATCAAGATTTGTTTTTATTTTCAGTAACAATGTTGTCATTAAATGTACTCACATCAGTGAATATTTCGATACAAGGAAAGCTCAAGGCATACAGTGAAATTTATCTGGAAGCACTGTAACATGTTCATTAAAAGAAGCAGCATTTTATAGTTGTGGCAAAGATGTGTTCGAGCTGAGAATGAAGTGCGGGTCAGCAGACTAGTGAGCACTATTATTGATATAATTGGCAGGAACCTTTAGTAGCACATTTTGCATGAGAAGACATCTTCAAGGGTTACAGGTGCACATTGTCAGGTCTTGATGAACAGTCGGTTTGCTTTGCATCATTGCTGAGAGATTATGATGTCACCAATATCCTTATGTCAGAGATTTCTTCTCATCATAAATCCAAGGAGTTAGATGAATCATCCACTGGCTTGTCGCTGATTTTAGGCTTCTGCTAGTAACAAGTATCAGAATCTTGAAGCAGAAATCAGTTTTCCAACAAGAGTTCCATCGCCATATCTACAATATTTCATGGCATGCATAGCTTGGATTCTTTTTGAACTATTTAGATTCCAGAGTGTGGCAGAAAATGTTAAGTATGATGTAAATGACAAGATACGACTCTGAATCAACGGAAGCAAGGCGACTCTAGGTCCTCTCTAGAAGTTGGATAAATCTATGATCTCCCAGTTTAGTCCTGAAGCATGTCAATAGTTCAGAATCCTAGAAAGAAAATAATGATGAAGGTTGCAATCTGAACAATGTTGAAAATACCTTATCTTAAAAGGAATCAGGACCTGACCCTTACAGCAGCCTCCTCATTAAATAAGGAAACTGAGAAGGCCCTGATCTTGAATCTTTGAAGGAGGATGGTTGGACCTTTGCACAATGGATTAATAGCCGTCGTAAAGCAGCTGGATAATTGAAAGGACTTCTTCAGCCTGGTTGTAATAGAACCATAAAGATGATTTTCTCTCTGATCTGAAGAAAAACATTTCTGAAATTCTCTAACTCGATTGCAAAGTCTCATTTTAAAGATGAGGATCAAATTGATGATCTCTGCATAACTATCTGAAGCAAGGCTTCAGAGAGAGCCATAAAATCCTCGGTAAAACTGTATAGATGACTATGGCTCATGAACCCAAAGCAGAATGACAGGAAAAAGTAGCTATGACTTGGGCAAGGTCACTTTCCCATATTTAGAGGGTGCAATGATTAAAATACAGTTTTAATGATGTCTGTTACAAGACTTTCAAAACCTGATGAAATGGAGAAACCGTTGATCCCTGGTTTTCTTGTGCCTCATTTATTGATAACTGCTTGCCACTTGTTATGATCAAAAATATGCTGCCACAATATGAGACTCCATGAATATTCTGATACTGTCTCAGTTAGCAGAGTGATGTTATATTACTTGATTTTGTTACTCTAAGAGCACCATTGAAGCTGAATGCATGGGTTACTATGAAGCCACTCTATTGAAGAAACTCTTCAGTGAGCCATTTATGCACACTGCCATTATATATTGCAAAACAAGATTCTGAGAATCCGATATTTCACATACTACTGCATATCATATATGGTACAGCAAAGGTCACTCCTGTTTTAAGCCATGTTTGAATGGACAGATCTCATGATAAGCAGGTTGTCTGATGGACACTGTGCACCCTGGAAAGACAAGCTTAGGCCATGATCTCCTTGGGTAAGAAGGAGTAAGATCAGTCAAATATTTTCTTCATCAAGATATGCAAGAAGCAGGGGATTGCTTAGTGCTGCCAAGATCTTTGCTGTAAATTAATATATATACATCTATATGTTGCTGAATGGAGCTGTGAGGCTCCCATTGATGTAGTCTTGACTTTCAGAAAGCAGCTTGGCACTATTCCCTATATGAAGGGATCCTTGGTTGAAGATTGAGCTTTGGGAGCTCCTGGGGGCTTGGGGTACTTATTGCTATGAGCGACCATAGGGTGAGTGGTTCGCCTTCCTTAATTGGTGTGTTGTGTACAGGGTGAGTGGTTCACCTTCCCCTATGATTGTGGACACATGTATGTAGGGTGAGTGGTTCACCTTCCCCTATTGTTGATGACATATGCATAGGATGAGTGGTTCACCTTCTCCTATGGCATATGAGCAGGATGAGTGGCTCACCTTATTCTGTGGATGCCCCAGTGAGAGATGCATATAGGCATCTGTTGAAATGTCAGTCAGACGTGGTTCATCCTTTCCCCACATGTAGGATGCTCATTCCCTACGATTGGTGGTTGACATGTCAGTGGGACGTGGTTCATCATTTCTCCGCATGTAGGATACCAATATTATCAACACTGGTCTAAGCCACCCCAAGATAGGTTGACTGCCCACTGCTCAAGAATCCAAGTCACTGTGAGATAGGTATACTGCACCACAGTCACAGTCGATCAGATGAGACACTACAATCCTTTGTTGTTGCACCAATCAACACTGCTGCACCTTTGTCCGAGCCATTGTCTGCACCTTAGTCCAAGCTACGATCAACACCTTGTTCAAGCCATTGTGCATACATAGTCCGAGCTACAAGTGGAGGTACTGATCACAGTTTGCAGTAAATGATTACAAGGTCTGAGGATCTTGCTTACAGTCTAAGCCACAGTTTCATATAACCCAATCCGAACTGGATTTTTTACCACAATTGAGTGTAGTCACATCACCAATCCAAGCACCGAGCCACTGTAGCTGCAGTCCGAGGTCAAGAAATACAGCAAGGGTATACTTCTGTCCGAGCACAGTTAGTTCATAAGAATTTTAATGCTGTCCTGAAGGTGTTGTCCTAACCCTTGCTTATTTTCTTCAATTATGTGCCTTATCTTCCTTGTTCATGAGCTGTGAACTGAGGCTCATATTCTGTCTTGGATGACCAAATTAATGGAAAAAGAATGAGCTCCGAAACCTTATAAATAGTGGTATTTTGCAAGCCAAAACGAAAAGACACATCTAAGTATGGAGGCCAACTTGTGTCTTTGAGCATAGGTCGGCTCAACATTAATTATATTTTTCATAGATTAAAAATTCAATATCTCACAAACTACTGGGAGTTTCGGGACAAATAAGGGCTCATTAGAAAGGAAAAAATATACTCTACAGGATGGTATAGGACCCATGTTGATAGGCTACCTCCAAGATGCCAAAATTTATTTTTCTTTGTAACTGTCCTTGAATTTTTTATGTGCAGAAGGTGATTAGGACAGCAAGGCTTTTCTATTGTTTGGGACATCATGGCTTCGTCATTGTTTGGCTCAACAATATTATTATGAGTGACATCATGAGTGTATCCAATAATGTCATCATGAATGTATCCAACATGAGTGTATCATCCTGTATCCCCAACAATGTCATTATATACTTGTGCAGTGATAAGTCATAGTGCAACATAAATTTCCCATTAGGAGAGCTCCAAGGCAATTTTCCAATCATGTCATCAAGACCATCATCAAGTGTGGTCATTCATCAAGTGTATGACATCATCAAGTGTAGTACTTCATATGTCATCAAGGGCTTCTAGATCATCAATCAAGGCATATGATTGACACTTGGCACCTGGCACTTCTTAAGACTTCTTCATTAGTGACTCGACATATTAATTGACGGCATTCTTATCAAACAAGAGTTATGACATCATCATCTGGAACCAGGCATCTATTGTCTTCAACCTTATCATCTCATTCTAGGGTTTCATGATATTCATTAGGCATCTCAAGAATATTTGCCATCTCGGCCAATGCCATATTGACATCAATGACAACCTTGACTAACAATCTCCCCCTTTGTCATTGATGGCAATATTCTTGCCCTTCCAACATTTTCTCCCCCTTTGACATCAATGGAAAACGGGGTGCCCAAGTACTCCCCTATTAAGATGCTTCTCTTCATCATATTTTCTTCATCAATAATAGTTCTTCATAGGTATGTTGCTCCCCCTGTTATGGTGCTCTTCCTTCTGGCAATGTGGTCCATGATAGATGTGTTTACATTTCTTCATGTGATGAACCAACTCACCCTACCTTTATAAACTCCTTTATCTCAAGAAATATTGCTTGCTTTGTGATCAAATGGAAGAAATCTTCAACAATAGTCCATCGGATGAGTAAGGGATCATGTTCTTCAATGGAGTTTCTCCCGAGAGATGATCTATCAAAGGATGATTGTCCATGAGTGACTCATCAAGGATTTCATAGGGCCCTTTCACGGATAGCTTCTGCAAGAATGATCCCAAGCTCCCCCTAACTGTATGGTCTCCTCTTTGGCAGAGTTTCACAAACTAGTTGTCTCTTTTCTCTTGGTCATTATGAAGAATTAAATGAGCAAATTTTCTTGGGGAGGATATTGTGATTGGATGATGAATGGTGAATCTGTGGTGATTTTTGCAAATTTATTGTAAGTATCTTGTTCCATCTTGTATTGGTTGTAGAATTAGGTTTTCATTGAAATTTCCATACAGTGTATTGAATATTTTATGGCTTTAACATCTCCTTTACAAGATTATCATCAAGTTTCCATCAAAAAACCTGAGTACAGCATTCTCCAATTTGATTGAAAATCACTAGGGTTTGTGGAGTAGAGACACCTCATTGCAGCTTTTCCTCTCTCTGATAAGTCATTCCATTAGTCCTCTTCCCAGACCTTACCTTAGACTCCATTGGCCCCTTGATTGAGAAAGGATCTAGACGACTATTCTATCAATCATCCTAAAATAACAAAATTTAGAACCCTAAATTTATTTTTTTATGTTTTTTAGGGTAAATTAGGGTTACGTTACCACAAATTTGTAATTTATAGCATAAATTACCTTGGACCCTAGATTCCTAGGGTTAGACTTTGCATGTACTAAATTAGAAAATCATAAGTATCATTCGTAACACATTTTTGGAGATTAATTACTGCTGAAATCTAGGGTTTTTATTGTTGTTTTGTGTTTTCAGCCATAGAAATTTGTTGTAATCTACTTATTAGTTTATTCTTTAAATAACCTTTTGATTCAGCTTGTTATTATCAATTTCAGGCTATTTTTCTTATTGTTGTTGTAAATTTTGCATGTTGTAATTGTGTTGCTAGAAGCCCTAGTTTATAACAGTAATTGGTAATTTAAAGATAGCATGTGTTTTGGAACCTCTTTGAACCTCTCCACAACTTACTAAGCCCTCTAGATTTAGCCATAGGGTCTTTTGAACTCTTTACTTTAATTACATCTCATCTCATATGAAACCTCACTTACTGAATATTAAACTTGGGTGATTTTGTTAGCAGAACCCTACGAAAGTATTTATCTTCGGAACACTTGCTTATCTAATCTGTAAGATCTGCTGGGGAAGCCTCCCTTGTGGGGATAATATTCAACCATAAAATAGGGGAGAACAATTGCTAAGTTGACAGTGGTGATTGATCCCATTGTTGCTCTTAAATCTAGAGTTCTTAGTGAGGCATTGCATGAGGCACTAGATTTTATAATAACAGGACCCACAAATCTAACAACTAAGAAAAGTTTGAAGCTCTCACTTTGGAATTGACTAATGCCCTCAAACTCAGTTTTAAGAAAGTTGTCTTTGAACAGAGTGAAAGCAATTTATTGACCATATGAACGGTAAGATTCAGAGTCTGTCATGGGGCATTGTAAGCAGAATATATTGATGCAGGGTTTGAACTGCTTTGAATCATTTTGATTTGGACATGTGAGAAATTCACTTAGCAAAGTAGTAGATTGGTAAGCCAACCAAACCATCATCAATTTTCTATCCTCATCAAAGTCTTTCAAGGCTCTGAAAATGATAGAAGAAGGCAATTCTAATTAATGTCAATTGGTGGAACCTTATCTTCCACTTATTGTTGTTCCCCTCCAAATTATTCTCCCGGATGGGAGGGATCCTTACACAAGCCCTAATTAATGGCTCATCCCAGACTGGAATTTACTCATACATTTATGCTTTGTACTATATTTGTTTTTTTTATATCAGTTGTTACGCTCAAACTGTATATTAGGAGGATAGAATTTTTGTTTTGGTTGTTTTAGTTTGTCATGGTCGTATATGCAAAACCATATCTCCATACTGGTCTGGAAGCCCAGGCTTTGGCGAAGAAATGGATATGTACTAGATTCTATCTTTTGAGGAGCTTTATATATAATTACAAAAACAAATTCTTATCAAAAACAATTTAAAAATAAATTAAAATTAAAAAATTAAATTAAATATAATAAAGAAAAATGACCTTTATGTCAAGGGCTTCATAAGTGAGGGAAGATGGGCCCCCTAGTCATTAGTTCCATAAAGAGAAAATTATTTAGTTCTCTGATAACCATTCCCTGATTAATGTATTCTTTCTTGATTAGATGGATCTTGGGAGTGATCAGAATCCAGATTATGAGGATGGAACGTAGCACATATCATCTAATTGGAAATATTCCTGAATCATGACTATCTAGAAAAAGAATCTTCTCCTTCCTACAAACATTCACCTCTATAGCTTCTAGCATAATACAGCCCATCAGTTGAAGCTGAAAATTCTTATTCATCGGCAAAAGATTGTGATCTGTAAACTTTATCACGGAGTTCATAAATTTGTTTCTTTATAAAAGACCAAATCAAAATGACCAAGTTTTTCAATGTCATTGTGGTCGGCAGAGAAGATTGTGGTATCATGGTATGTTAGCCCACCCACCATGGTTCAACTCCTCTGGAAATTGGAGTCAGCAGTTGAAGCCAGTTGCAAATCATGGGTAGACTTGATGGAATAGTACCCCTATTATTGAGGCAGCTTACCTAGATGGAAGTGCTTGTTATAGTTGACTCACCATTTCACCTGCACATACGAGCCACTTGTGGTACCTGGCCACTTCGAGCCAATCATAATGCCTTCAGGCCAGTTGTAATGCTTCTCGAGTTTAAAGGAAATACTTTCAAAAAAATGTCTAAGATGTTAAATAAGAGAGAAGTTTATGGCTATGAAATGTTCCCCCCTTTTTGGAAGGGAGACAACACAAGAACATCTACCCTGACTTATATGGTGCCTCAAAAAGGACAAAGTATTACATCATAAATGTTGACCATGCAACTATTTGACATAGGTATTGTTTGTTAGTTTTTGGTAGCATCAGAAGTGCTCTAGCCTTGAAAATTGGCGAAGAGGCTAAGGCACATTAGTTCTAAAGAACCCAGAAACCGTTTGATGAAATTCCACCCGGATTATATTTTATTAAAATAATTAATATTTTTAATGGAGTTCCTAATTCTGAACTTAGGGAAATTAAAATATTAATAGGTATTAACCAAAGTATGGGTGAGAATGATCTAGAAGGCGGATCAAGTCATGTTTTAATCTTAGTCGTTGATTAGAGACTTAATCTCGGCCATTGAAGACTCAACAGGAAAAGTATAAAATAGAGGCTTGGGGTTCATTTGGAAACACACACAGAGAGACTGAGGAAATCGATTTTCTGAGGTGAGAAGTTCTCAAGAGGAAATCAATTGGGGATATCTTGCAAAAGATGGGCAATGAGAATCCGAGAGAAGGACTTTCTAAAGAATACTGACAGAGAGGCAGAGAGAGCTTGCAGAGAGGCAACGCAATAGCCGTGAGAGCTGATGCATAAAAGTTGTCTACCACACAGAATCCAGAACTATCAGGAACTGCTAGAACTGCCAGAACTGCCGGGAAAGTTGACGCAAAGGGAAGAAGCCGAAACTGCCGAGAACAGCTGGAACTATCGGGAATTGTCGGAACAATCAGGAAAGCTGACGCATAGGGTAGAAACCGGCACTGCTAGGAACTATCAGGAAAGCTGACACAGAGGGCAGAAGTCGGAACTGCTGAGAACAACTGCAACTGTCCGGAACAGTCGAGAAAGCTGACGCAGAGGGCAGAAGAGGTGACGCAGAAATAGTC
Organism: Pinus tabuliformis; assembly: GCA_031772625.1. Classification (NCBI taxonomy): domain Eukaryota; kingdom Viridiplantae; phylum Streptophyta; class Pinopsida; order Pinales; family Pinaceae; genus Pinus; species Pinus tabuliformis. The sequence continues at coordinate 745,295,309 of CM062815.1, forward strand.
GAGGTTAGCTAGTCTTGTACCGGATCAACCAGAATTCTGCCTGATGAAGTGAAGTAAAACTCACTCTGATTTTCCGCCAGTATTTTCTCTATAAAATATTGCTAGCTGAGCATCCTAGATTTGTATTCAAATATTTCTCCTGCATAATGATAAAACCCTCAGAGTTGTTGCACCGATTTTCCCGCATTGGGTTTTCCTGGGGACTATCGTGTCCAAAAATAAGTGTGTCCTATGTATCTTGTTCTTTGCTCTGTTTTCTGTTTCATGAGATCAAATATTTAATTAGTGTAGGTTGCAGAAGTAATTTGCTTCAGTATTCAGAAGAATAACTTGATGAATGTAATTTAAAAATCAAGTAGGTGAAGTAGATTCAGATTTGCTGCAATAGGGGTTCCTTCGAGTCTAGGAATTTTCACATGGTATTAGAGGATTGATTTTGAAACAAAAAGAGCAGATCCAATGTTGAGCAGTGAGGCCGAAAGCTGCACTTAGCAACAATTCGAATCCCCTTGAAGGGATTGCGTAGTCCTTGTTGGGAAGCAAATCCGAGGAAATCTCTCTCTGAGTGAGATGACAGAGAGGTACGATTTCCAATTCGTGAGTTTGCAGAGGCAGAGGGAGTGACGCAAAGCCTCAGCGCAGTGCTTGAAGGGCGCAGTTTCTACAGGGGCAGAAATATGTCGGAAAAGAGCAAAACACATAGAAGGGGAATTTTCTCCTCAGAGGACTTCCAGCCAAGGAGTCTGAATCTTCACTTGTTGAACAACAGTGGAGAGGGGCAGATCTACAAGCTCCAGCAGGGAGTGCGTAGGTCGGTCTAGTGTTGTGCAGAGGAGAGAGGAGGTCATTCAACATTTGGCAAAGATGGCAACCGCATCTCCAAGAGGGAGGTGGGGAGATTTAGAGTTGTAGTTCGAAAGAGCTACAGATGGGCAAGATCCTTGAGGAGTCCACCTCTTGGATCAATTCCTTGCTACGGGAGCCCAAGATTCAGCAGTAGCAAGATGGACTTAGTGTCAGATGATGCAGTGGAGTGTTTGGAGGACAGATGCAGTAGCTGGGGAACAAAGACTGATCAGCGCAAAGCAAAGTTGGCAGCAGTGTAGTTGGCATAGTGCAGGAGTTCAGCAACAATGCAGAAGATTCAAAGGGTCAGAATCAGCAGCAGCAGCAGCACAGTGTTGGTGACAGCAACAGTGCAGAAAGGAGGTACTTCAGAAACAGAGCAGCGTGCAGGTGGACATTGTTGCTAAAGCACTTTCCTCACTAAAAGGGAGTGTTAGTTTTTGGTAGCATTCGAAGTGCTCTAACCTTGAAAATTGGTGGAGAGGCTAAGGCACGTGAGTTTTAAAGAACCCAGAAACCATTTGGTGAAATTCCATCCGGATTATTTTTATTAAAATAATTAATATTTTTAATAGAATTCCTAAGTCTAAACTTATGGAAATTAAAATATTAATGGGTATTAATCAAAATATGGGTGAGAATGATCTAAAAGGCAGATCAAATCATGTTTTAATCTTAGTCGTTGATTAGAGACTTAATCTCGGCCATTGAAGACTCAACAGGAAAAGTATAAAATGGAGGCTTGGGGTTCATTTGGAAACACACACACAGAGATTGAGGAAATCGATTTTCTGAGGTGAGAAATTCTCAAGAGGAAATCAATTGGGGATAGGGGCAGTGAGAATCCGGAAGGACTTTTCGAAGAATACTAATAGAGAGGCGGAGAGAGCTTGCAGAGAGGCAGCGCAATAGCCAGAAGAGCTGACGTAGAAAAGTTGTCTAACACGCAGAATCCAGAACTGCCAGGAACTACCGAAACAGCCGGGAAAATTGACACAAAGGGCAAAAGTCGAAACTGTCGGGAATACCTGGAACAGCCGGGAAAGCTGACGCGGAGGGGCAAAGCCGGCACTGCTGGGAACTGTCGGAACTACTGGGAAAGCTGACACAGAGGGGGCAAAAGACGGAAGTGTCAGGAACAGCCGAAATTGCCGGAAACTGTTGAGATTTTCTGTTTGGAGTAAAATAGGCAAAAATCTCTGTAGGTGACAACAATAGAAATTCAGTTCCTAGATTAGCTCCAGGTTGTTGGGAGATGATTAATGCCTCCTATATTTGATGTGAGTGAGTTAATGAGGTTGTTAGATTCTCTTTGCTATATAACAGGCAATCATTCGGATTGTTTGCTATGAGGGTGAGAGTTTTGTGAGGATTTCATTTTGTAATCTCCTGATTTGATTAATAAGGTTGTCGATGCCTATGTTGTGTGGACGTAGCCCAGATTGGTTGGGTGAACCACGTTAATTCCTGTGTTGCCTGTGCATGAATTTTATGGCTGTGTATATGCTTTTATGTTTGTTGTGCATCTGATCTCCAACAATTGGTATCAGAGCATGTTGGAGACAAGATTGGACTTGCATACTGGAGGTGGAGCTGAGGTCGTTTATTTGTTGCCTGGAGGTGCTGCCTGGAGGCGCTGTGTGTGTGTAAGTGATCTGCATAACGTGGAGCGCTGGAGCGGGAAGGTGTTACCTGGTTTTGCTGGAGTGCGTGCGTGTTAAATGAGTTGACTGCGTGCGTGTATGGAATGGTCATGCGTGGATCGTATTACTGGATTTGCTGCGTATGTGTTTTTATTTTAATTGCGGTGCATCTGTGTGTGGATTCCAAGGTGTTGTTGGCACATAACGGAATTACAAACAACGTCACCAGAACGGCGTGGCACGTTGGCACGTTGCTGGAGGAGCTACGCGGCACGATTTACACCATTTTTATGGAGGAATATCTATAACCTGCGTTGATATATATTTCAAAACGGCGTGGATCTACAGCGTGGGTATGTATTTATAAACTGCGAGTGGTGAGATTATATATTATTGTTTTTAAATTACGTTGGCTGCATGTTAATGACCACGTGACATAGATATATAAAAACTTTTGTTGTGGAGGCATTAAACGATGAAGTAACACCCCATAACGGAGCAGCGTGGATATGTTATAACCTGCGTGGAGATTGTTTTTTTTTTTTTTTTTCGCCGGATATACATTGCGCGGCGAGTTATGTGTATGCTGTAAATAAATTCAGGGCTGGTGACATTTTATTTTTGTTTCTATCAACTAAGCGTGCTGGTAGTTAATCTTGTTTTCTTTCAACTCAGTTTTCATGGAATATCTTATAAATACCAGGAACACAATGAAGTCTCAATTATATGGTCAAGACATGAGCAGAGATGAAACTCATTTGAACTTATTCTTTATTCATATGGTATTTAAAGATCGTTGAATTGGTAAAGATTCCAAATATAAAAAAAAATTAAAGACATCAAAGTAATATAAGTGCAAAGGGCAGTTTTTTTTTAAGGCAAAGGCAGAAAGGCATAGGCAGTTTTTTTTTTTTATTGCTGGTATTTAAAGTTGGATATTGGAGATTATTGTGTTTTTTGTTGATACAAATGGCGAAAACTCAAAGTGCCCGGTTCGAAATCGAGAAGTTTAATGGCAAAAATAATTTCGAGATCTGGAAGGTAAAAATGCATGATCTGCTGGTACAGCAGGGCGTGGCAAAGGCATTGTTGGGCAGGTCCAAACTGCCTTCCCCCGTGACATATGATGAGTGGAATGAATTGGATGGCAGAGCCTTGAGCGGAATTCGGTTATGTTTGGCTGATGATGTTTTATTTAACATCGTGTCAGAGAAGACTGTAGCTGGTTTGTGGACGAAGTTGGAGAAGCTGTATATGACAAAATCCTTGACAAATCGGATTCTCCTGAAACGGCAGCTTTACGGTTTGCAGATGAAAGAAGGTACCTCGATCACTGATCACCTGAATGTTTTTAATACCTTACTGGTGCAATTAGACAGTCTAGATGTGAAATTTGATTCAGAGGATAAGGCAATAACTCTATTGTGTTCATTGCCCGAATCCTGGGATCACTTTGTTACTTCCATAAGCTTTAGTACAGCAGACATTCTTGAGTTTGACGATGTTGCTGGAGCCTTGTTGTCTGAGGAGACGAGGAAGAGGTCGAATGCAGACACCTCTAAGTCAGAGGTAATGATGGCCAGAGGTCGCTCAAGAGAGACACACTCCGGGGGAAAGCATAGCAACTCTCGTTCAAAGTCCAAAGGAAAGAAGACAAAGGTGAAGTGTTGGCATTGTGGCAAGACTGGACATCTGAAAAAGGATTGCTGGAAGCGAAAGCAGGCTGCTAAAGAAGGCTCTTCGACAGAAAAGACGGAAGCCAACACCACAGATACAGGTTCAGTATCTGGTTCAGGTATGAGTGATGAGGTATTGTCTGTTAATGTTTCAAACCATGATCAACATTGGTTGTTAGATTCCGGGGCATCTAACCACATGTGTATTCATAAAGATTGGTTTAAGACATATAAATCAGTTGATGATGGAGTCATGTACATGGGTAATGATGTCACTTGCAGTATTGTTGGGATAGGAAGTATACAACTGCAAATGTTTGATGGCACAACCAAATTGTTAACTGATGTGAGACATGTACCAGATCTAAGAAAAAATCTAATTTCATTAGGAGCACTGGATACGAATGGATATAAAACTGTAATTCAAGGTGGAGTTATGAAAATCTATAAAGGTATTTTACTAGTGATGAAGGCTAAGAAGGTAGGAAATCTTTTTCAATTAGAAGGTAGAACTGGGTCAGATCATGTGTCGGTGTCTGAACAGGACAGTAGTTCCATTCGCCTATGGCATCAAAGGTTGGGCCATATGAGCGAACGAGGGTTGAAAATTTTGGCTGACCGCAAGTTACTTCCTAATCTAAGATCTGGAAAGTTAGATTTCTATAAACATTGCTTGTTTGGAAAACAAAGTAAACAAAAATTTAAAACAGGCAAACATACTAGTAAAGGAATACTTGATTATATCCATTCAGATGTTTGGGGTCCAGCCCCTACAGCGTCATATGGTGGCTCGTCATATTTTGTATCGTTTATTGATGACTTTTCTAGGAAAGTGTGGGTCTACATGTTGAAAAGGAAGTCTGATGTTTTTACAGTTTTCAAGCAGTTTAGAGCATTGGTAGAAAACAGCACTGGTAGAACTATAAAATGTTTAAGAACTGACAATGGTGGTGAGTTTACCTCCAAGGAGTTTGACAGCTATTGCAAGGATGCAGGGATCGAGAGACATAAGACCACGGTTTATACTCCTCAGCAGAATGGAGTTGCTGAACGCATGAACAGGACTCTTCTAGAGAGAGCAAGGTGTATGCTGAGTAACGTCAGGTTGCAAAAGGAGTTGTGGACTGAAGCAGTGGCAACAGCTTGTTATGTGATAAATCGATCTCCATCAACGGCGATAGGCTGCAAGATTCAGCAAGAGGTATGGAAAGGACACCCTTGTGACTATTCTAAACTCAGAGTGTTTGGTTGTGATGCATATGCTCTAGTCCCTAAAAATCAGCGAACTAAATTAGATCCGAAATCGAAAAGGTATGTCTTTGTTGGGTATGGTGATGGAACAAAGGGATATAGATTGTGGGATCCTACTACCCGCAAAATCATCATCAACAGAGATGTAAAGTTTAATGAATCCTCTCTTGTACAGTTAGAAGTAGATAGTAGATTGAAACAGGATGATGTATTTGATTTCCAGCACATTCAGTTTGACAGCATTTCTAATGATACTCATAACGACCATAGTTCAGATTCTAGTCATGAACAAGTTTTAGAATCAGATTATGAACAGGGTTCAGATGGAGGTCATGAACAGGTCTCAGATGGCGATCATGAAGAAGTTCCTACAGATGATAGACAGCCAATTGTGGAAGCACCAGAAACTTTCTTAAGGAGGTCTACAAGGATCAAACGCCCTCCGAGAAGGTATGATGATCATGTTACTTCAGTTGCTTTGACCGCTAATGATGATGAACCTTTGTGTTATCAAGAAGTTGTAGAAGGTTCAAATAGTGACAAGTGGAAAGCAGCCATGAAGGACGAAATGATGGCCTTAAGTAAGAACGGTACATGGGATCTGGTTGAGCTTCCGAAAGGCAGGAAAACTGTGGGGTGTAAATGGGTTTTCAAGCTGAAACGAGGTGTGAATGACACGGAAGACAGGTACAAAGCACGGCTGGTTGCAAAAGGGTTTTCTCAGAAAGCCGGTATTGACTTTCATGAGATTTTTTCACCAGTGGTTAAAATTGTTTCAATTAGAATTGTGTTAGCATTAGTGGCTTTGCTTGATTTAGAGTTGCAGCAGTTAGATGTTAAGACTGCATTTCTACATGGTGACTTAGATGAGGAAATATATATGGAACAACCGGAAGGGTTTGTTCACCATCGCAATGAGAAATTTGTCTGCAAGCTCAAGAAGTCATTATATGGCCTGAAGCAGTCGCCTCGGCAGTGGTATAAGAAGTTTGATTCTTTCATGTTGAGTCAGAAATATGTTAGAAGTGAATATGATCATTGTGTTTATTTTAAACAGTTGAATAATGGCATATTCATTATCTTGGTATTGTATGTTGACGATATGCTTTTAGCAAGCAAAAGCATAGAAGAAATCAACAGGTTGAAGGCTCAGATGGAAAGGACATTTGATATGAAAGATCTAGGAGCAGCAAGACAGATTTCGGGCATGGAGATTTTCAAAGACAGGAGTAATGGTAAGCTGTGGCTATCACAACAGAAGTATGTTGAGAAAATACTTTTGAGGTTTGGTATGAATAATGTGAAGCCTGTGTCAGTTTTAGCTTCCCATTTTAAACTTTCTTCGAGTTTATGTCCTAATACAGATGAAGAAAAGGATTATATGTCTCGAATTCCGTATGCCAATGTAGTAGGGTGTTTAATGTATGCGATGGTTTGTACTCGACCAGATATTTCACATGCAGTTGGGGTTGTCAGCAGGTACATGGCAAATCCGGGTAAAGAACACTGGTCAGCAGTGAAATGGGTGCTTCGGTATTTGAGAGGCACAAGTAGTTATTGTATCACTTACAATAAGGGTAGTGAATCTGTTTGCGGGTATGTTGATTCTGATTTTGCAGGTGATTTGGATAAGAGAAGGTCAACTTCAGGGTATGTCTTTACTCTTGCAGGTGGAGCTATTAGCTGGATGTCAAAGCTACAAAACATTGTTGCTTTATCCACTACTGAAGCAGAATACATTGTTGCTTCGCATGCTTGCAAAGAGGCAGTATGGTTGAAAGGTTTGCTTGGTGAGTTTGGTAGGTTACAGGACAACATCAGGTTACTTTGTGATAGTCAAAGTGCAATACATTTGGCTAAGAATCCGGCCTATCATAGTAAATCAAAGCATATACCGATCAAGTACCATTTTGTAAGACAGGTTATCACTGAAAGGGGAGTCTCTCTTGAAAAGGTGCATACAAAGGAAAATTGTGCAGACATGTTCACGAAACCAGTTTTGTTAGAGAAGCTACGCTGGTGTTTGGCTTCTCTTGGCTTGCAGAAAAGATAAAATAATAATAACAGGGCATCAGGCTAATTGTTGTCAAGGTGGAGATTGTTGAGATTTTCTGTTTGGAGTAAAATAGGCAAAAATCTCTGTAGGTGACAACAATAGAAATTCAGTTCCTAGATTAGCTCCAGGTTGTTGGGAGATGATTAATGCCTCCTATATTTGATGTGAGTGAGTTAATGAGGTTGTTAGATTCTCTTTGCTATATAACAAGCAACCATTCGGATTGTTTGCTATGAGGGTGAGAGTTTTGTGAGGATTTCATTTTGTAATCTCCTGATTTGATTAATAAGGTTGCCGATGCCTATGTTGTGTGGACGTAGCCCAGATTGGTTGGGTGAACCACGTTAATTCCTGTGTTGCATGTGCATGAATTTTATGGCTGTGTATATGCTTTTATGTTTGTTGTGCATCTGATCTCCAACAGAAACAGCCGAAACTGTCCGGAACTGCCGGAACTGCCAGGAAAGCTGACATAGAGGGAAAAAGAGGTGACGCAGAAATAGCTGGGGTTAGCCAGTGTTATGCCGGATCAGTCGAAATTCTACCGGGAGAAGTGAGGTAAAACTCACTCAGATTTTCCGCTAGTATATTCTCTGTAAAGGATTGCTAGATGAGCATCCTAGATTTGTATTCAGATATTTCTCCTACATAATAATAAAACCATCAGAGTTGTTGCACCAGTTTTACCGCATTGGGTTTTTCCGGGGACTATTGTGTCCAAAAATAAGTGTGTCCTATGTATCTTGTTCTTTGCTCTGTTTTTTGTTTCATGAGATCAAATATTTAAATTTTAATTAGTGTAGGTTGCAAAAATAAATTGTTTCAGTATTCAGAAAAATAACTTGATGAATATAATTTAAAGATCAAGCAGGTGAAGTAGATTCAAATTTGCTGCATTAGAGGTTCCTTCAAGTCTAGGAATTTTCACATTGTTGACCACTAGAGTGGCACCTGTAGATTTTTTTAAGATTCCATGCCCAAGGATGTACCTAAGGTTGCTTGTGCCATCAGAGATCATCTAAACTCTACTTCTTCTTCTTATCATTTTTTGTTGTACTCAAATTCCACAATCCTTGCAGGGACAATGCAAAAGTGATACCAATATGAGGAGTCGAGTCATTTAACAGGCTTGGGTAGCCTGGGACCTTATCATCAAGTGAGTATTACTCTAGGAGGTTTTTTTCACTTGGTTAATTATCATCTCCCTACCAGGACTTAATAATTAATTGAGTTTTTTCCTTCAAGTAAATCCCAAAGTTGGAGTACGACTTGATGGTGAGACCTTGGGTGAGTCCTAGTGTCTAAAGTCAATGTATATTACCATACTCACACAAAAAAATTATGGTATATGATTAGGTCTAGGGGGTCATTTTTTTATTTTTTAAATTTCCAGCAGGGCGTAAATTTGAATAAAAATTGTATATGAAATATAAAAAGTGATGTCTAGAGAAATTGTATGGGGTATTAGTAACAAAAATTGCGCCTCTCACCCTCAACTTTCTACTAAGACACACTTTGAAGAGTTAAAATGTGTTCTAGACCCTCAAACCCACTTTTCCTAAATTTAGTGGAAAAAGTGGCAATAAATTAAACCAAAAATTAGATGAATGGAGAAAAATAAATATCCATGCATGCTAAATGATGTGAAAATGAGGTGGAAAATCATGGAATTAAAGTGAAGTCCCAAGATGATGTGGACTCCTAAAATCAAGGAAAGGACATGTCGTCAAGGAAATCGAATTCCTGGCAATAAATGAGGAAGCTACTTACTTGGAAAATTCGAATTTGTGGAGTTAATGCACATTTGGAAGGATTTGGGAGACTATTTGGTGGAGATTTTTGTGGGAAATTGTCACCACATTGGTTCCCACCCATATACACTTGCCATTTCATCATAGAATTTGATTTTGCTTGGCAGATTCTTGATGTCACTTGGGAAATTCGAATTTGCATGAAGGTGCTTTAGGGTTGTCATTCATTTGTTTTGGCATTGTCACCCTGTTGACCTCTACCGGTCAACTACCCATGCAGTACACCCCCTTTTTCTTTGCAAGAAAGGGGCAGCACCTGATCAGCGTGTCCGTGCCATCCAGCAGTCATCAGCAGCTTGACCAATCTAATTGTAAACCCAGTCTGCATGTATGAATTGTAAATAATCTAAGCAGATCAGAGTCATGTATGTAAAATTGCCTAGGTGGACCTAACTTTCTATGATAATCTATGTCCCGGAAGGTTTTTCGTCTCACCGATCCATGGATCGGCAGAGTTTTCCTTCAAACCTGACCCCAAAGCCGGGATGGATTTTGTCATTAGAACTTTAGGTGAATCCTAGTATGTTAATCTGCTAGATTATAGTTGTGTCGCAGAACTGGGTGAGTTATGAGGGTCTGTGTTAAGTGGGCTTGTCCCCTTGAGATGTAAGTTGTAAAAGTCATGATGTAATGTGTCTTGAGGGTCGAAAAATGTTTTAAATCCCCTCGTGAGTCCTAAGTCCTAGGTCCTAGGTGATGTTTCCAAAGGTTTTGGTTCGATGATCCATTTAAAAAATGAAATAAAATAATAAAATAAATAAAAACTAAGAAATTTAAAAATTTAAATAAAGAATTTAAAAAAAAAAAAAAAAAAATTAAAAAATAATAATAAAAAATTAAGTGAATAAATCGACGGATGAGATCAAGAGATGTCTTGATCCTCATCAACGGTCGAGATCATTTCTACATGGATCACTCGAACTAGTCGTTGGGATCATTTCCTTTAAATAGGGTGCTAGGAGTCATTTCAGATCAGTTGGATCTATGAGTCTGGTACTGGAAAAAGCTCTCGTGTAATCTGATTTCTGGTTAATAAAAGAAGACTTTGGGGTCCAAATCTTGCTGGTGTTACTCTCTTAAAATGCTGTGAGATTGTTTCATTTTCTGCATATGTTATTTTCAGCCGTTAATAATAGCTTTTTGTAGAGCATTGTGAGCACAGGTATCTTGTTCACTTGCTGGGGTTTGGGTGTTGTTAGGGTTTCTGAAGTAATGGCAAGTATCTCCATTACTTCCTGAGATCTAGCAGCATTTTTGCCCTCTTTATTGACAGTTGTTTTGAGTTGTGCAGAAAACATCATTGAAGGAAATTTTGTGGGCGTTCGGGGAAGTTCTCGGCTGAACCAGCCAACTCCCGCAAGCATTTTCTGCTGAGCCCAGTTGGATTTGATCCTGGGTTTATCATTCAGTTTATCTTTTTTAATTTGCATGAGATATTTTCTGAAGTTTTTCACAGTGACGATCTGAAATTTCTGTTCTTTGAAATGTTTTTCGTGCTCATTGCCGAATCTGGCTATTAAGGGGCCAAGTTTGTACATTAATCAGCTGATCTAGGGTTCCAAATTTCTTGTTTTGTACAGTTTTTATTAGGGCTTAGGGTTTTTAGGTTAGCTTCCGGCATACTCCATCTTAAGTTCTCTTTCTCTTGCAGGTTACAGATAAGATCTGAAGGAAGAAATTTTGCAGGGTCACGGTGCCTCTTTTCTTCATCGGTTGGATCGTATTACGGTTTAATTGTTCTGATCGAAAACCCTCAGCTCTACGTTCAAATGAGAATGGCAGCGATTCGGTGATCCAGGATTCATCGTATCCTTTCTTACGCAACCGTTATCATAAGCTTCAACGATTTACAGCTCAAGGGTAATAGTCTCAGTGCTCAGTTATACGCCGGTTCCTGTCAAGCATTGTTTTAGCGTAGATCTTGTAAATGCGTCGGCAGCCAGGTAAGGAGCTCGTTCCAAAATCAGAATATGCTCAGGTAATTCGTTTTATCAAATTTAATATGATGCATATGCCTGCGTTTCTGGTGTATTTTCGATATGCCATGCTCGTTCTACGTTTTGATTTTCTTGATACATAGCTGAGCCATCATCGCAGCTGTGCACTAACTGTGTTAAAAAAGATTACTCCAGCATCGTTTTCAAACTGACAGCACCAGAGATCCGTCGGCTCAGCGGTCACGCAGGTAAAAAAATCGATTCATTCCACGCCGTCAAAATAACCTGCAAAAAAAAAATTCATTTTCGCTGCCAAATCGTGGTAACCAGGTATCCATTTTGCTACGTCCTCAGGTAATCTCCAATCATTCGGTATCAGGTAAATCGATTCTCAAATCTCTGCGTCTGTGCCCTCATTTGAATTACTTCTGAAGCGATTCCGTCATAGCATTCAACTGTTACGGCTAGGGTTCCCATGTTACATCTCGCATTTTTGTTTTGATGCGTTTCACGTATTTAGACGTAGGTTATTTTTTTTTAAGTTTTGTTTTTAATAAAAATAAAAAAATATATATATATATATATATGCATCCGTGACCATAGTTTAGAGTTAGTTCTTTTTTGTAGATTGTAATTTAGATTTTAATTTATTTTTTTAATTTAGTTTAGTTTTTTTTGCATAGTTACGATTTTAGATTTTGGTTTATTTTCTTTAGATTTTAGATTTAGATTTAAAAATTTTTATAGTTTTGTTTTAAAGTTTTAATTTTAGTTTTTAATTTGAATTAACGTAGATGTAACTTAGATTTTAATTTTTTTTTAGTTTAGGTTTTATCTTATTTGGCTTTTAATTTAGTTTTTTTTTTTATGAAAAGTAAAAAATAAAAAGATTTATTTAGATTTAGTTTTATTTTTTTTAAATAGTTTAGTTTTAGACTAATTTTTAGATTTCATTTTTTAAATTTTGTTTTAAAATAAAAAAATAAAAATAAATAAAAAAATTTCGAAAAATTTTGTAAAATTTTTTCTTTGTCAGATCCAGTTATTTTTCGGGAATTATTATCTTTCACGCTGAGATCTGAATTTTCAAGTCGAGATGCGAAGTTGATATCTGGTTAATGGTTTATGATTCGTGGTGGTTTAAAGCATTCATCTTTTTAAATTTTCAATTGCTGGATATCATTTTTGTCATTCTAAGAGCATTGTGATTTAGCTGATGATAGATGATCGTTGTTCATGGTCCATGTTTTTATATCATTTAACAAGTAATCGTCTTATCCGCAATCTCTTAAGGCACTGGTCTGCTCAATTAATTAAATCTTTTTAGTGCTTATCTTAATCGTGTCTCGTGTCTCCCAACCAACTGGTCGACAGTTGGCCTCATCATCTCACAGGGACTACCCCCCTTAGCCGCGGGAGACAGGCTTAAACGGAGGGATCGGGGATCAGAGTGACAGCCCCCAGTCTGAGCGTTGTCGTGTCAATTCGCGCGACAACATTTTTTGGCGCCGTTGCCGGGGAAATTGTTTTCTCGGCGTTCCAACGACAGTCTTCCTTCTCATTTTTATCTTTTCATCTGGCCCGGCAACGCCAACATTTTTTGGCGCCGTTGCCGGGGATAGAGTTTTTGTCCTTGGTGTTTCAACATCTTTTCATCATTCATCGTTCATCTGTCTATCATTCGTTTGAGCCGGCAACGCCAACATTTTTTGGCGTCGTTGCCGGGGACACTTTTTCTCGGTGTTTCAAACGACAAATCATTTTTCTCATTTCTTATCTCTTCATCTGGCCCGGCAACGCCAACATTTTTTGGCGCCGTTGCCGGGGATAGAGTTTTTCTGTCCCTGGTGTTTCATCGGCATTCATCTTCTCATCTCTCATCTCTCAGTTGAGCTGGCAGATTCAACCTTTGGGGTAATCATTTGGATCTTTTGCCTTATCAGTGTCTCTTCGGTGTGTTTCTTGTTTGGGTGGCGACTCCACTTTTCTCATTTTTCCCAGACAAGAAGCTTTCCTCATATTTGCTTGTGGTTACCTTTTGGATCCTAGAATCAGATTCATTGTTCAAGTGGCGACTCCACTGTTTTCATCTCTTGATTTTCTTGAGCAGGCATCTAGTTCTATCATCCTTTTGATCCCTCATTGTTCATCATGGATTATTCATTTAAACCATGTCATTTTACTGATAATCTCCATGATCTTCCGAAAGAGGCCGTTGGTAAATTATTTAAGTTATCGGGTGGTGATTCGGTCACTGTTGGACAGCATTTAAACAGGTTTACTTGTGTAATGATCTTATATTGTAGATTTCCTCAATATAATCATGAAGATTTCAAGATGCGTCTATTTGTCCATTCTTTAGAGGGTGATGCCTTGAATTGGTTTAATAATTTTCCTAATGATTTCTTCACTTCTTTACAAGACATTCTCAATGCTTTTAAAGATAGATATGATAGTCCAAACAGCGTGCCTTCCACCTCTAAAATTGTGCAACAGAATGAAAGTAATTTGATAAGAGGTCCAGCTGAAAGATCCCAAGACGATTCATCATGTCAGAATGTGTCATCCACCGGAAATATTGCAGATCAAGTTCATGATAGTGAAAAATCAGAGACAAATGACAATGAAAGGGAAGAGCAAAAGCAAATTTTACGAGATCTAATGATGCTGGTGAGAAATATGGAAATCAATCAAACTAATTATGTCAATGATGTGAAAACTTTATGCACCCACCTGGAAAAACGTAACAGGGAGATTGAGGTCACGCAAAGTCACCATGCTAAAGAAATTGAGGCCATAAAAACTAATTATGAAACAGAAATTAGAATCATGCAAAGAAAGATGTCAGTCTTAGAGGAAAATATGGTGACCATGAAAGTTGATCATGATAGGGAAATTGACTCTATGCAAAACAAGTTACTAACTATGGAAGAGGAAATGACTATCATGACGTTCAATCATAATAATCAGTTGGCTGACATACAAGCGAATCATAAAGAAGAAATAAATTTCATGCAGCATTACTTGATAGACATAAAGGAAAAGAACAATAAAGTGATAAAAGACATGGAAGAACATCATGCCAGACAAATCAGAGCTATAAAGGTTGAACACTCTAGTCAGATAGATGCATTTAAAATACAGGTTCAAAGGTTTCAGCAATTGGAAAATGAGAGAAACCAGGGAACATCAACAGATCAGGAGCCTTCTCATTTGTTGCAACAAGCTCCAGCTTATTATGAGGAGGTTATTGATTCGATTGAAAGATGGTTAATTGAAGGTGATCCGGACAGACTTAAGATTGATAAAGATCAGATGCGGGCTAAAGAAAGACATATCACGCATACTTCATCTGATAGTTTTGAAACAGAAAGTTCCAGGTCATCAGTAATTGAACCTGCCAGAAAGAAAAAGCGTAAGAGAAAGAAAAAGAGAAGAAGATTTGACGCATCAGACGGCCGTGAGCAGCTTGATTTTCGGATAGGAAAAAGTCCTACCTTATGCAGAATTGGACATGGTACATCCGACAAGCAGCCGACAGATTTGCCTGAAAGCAGGCAAATGCTCAGTATGCACTTTATTGAACACATCTGATGCCATGGGGCATCTTTTGTATCGTATTTCTAACCCTACTCCTTGTTTTTCCGCATTTTCATTTCTGCTTTAGATAGTTAATAAATGAAGAGCTTTTTTCTTTCCTGTGCTTAAAGTATATGATGATTTTTGGATGGACGCTACTTATTTTTGTGTTGTATGGATGCAGATTCTGGATTCTCACATTCCTGCAAGCAGCAACGTGTCCCCAAGTAGAGCCAGATGTTGACCTCTACCGGTCAACTACCCATGCAGTACACCCCCTTTTTCTTTGCAAGAAAGGGGCAGCACCTGATCAGCGTGTTCGTACCATCCAGCAGTCATCAGCAGCTTGATCAATCTAATTGTAAACCCAGTCTGCATGTATGAATTTTAAATAATCTAAGCAGATCAGAGTCATGTATGTAAAATTGCCTAAGTGGACCTAACTTTCTATGATAATCTATGTCCCGGAAGGTTTTTCGTCTCACCGATCCATGGATCGGCAGAGTTTTCCTTCAAACCTGACCCCAAAGCCGGGATGGATTTTGTCATTAGAACTTTAGGTGAATCCTAGTATGTTAATCTGCTAGATTATAGTTGTGTCGCAGAACTGGGTGAGTTATGAGGGTCTGTGTTAAGTGGGCTTGTCCCCTTGAGATGTAAGTTGTAAAAGTCATGATGTAATGTGTCTTGAGGGTCGAAAAATGTTTTAAATCCCCTCGTGAGTCCTAAGTCCTAGGTCCTAGGTGATGTTTCCAAAGGTTTTGGTTCGATGATCCATTTAAAAAATGAAATAAAATAATAAAATAAATAAAAACTAAGAAATTTAAAAATTTAAATAAAGAATTTAAAAAAAAAAAAAATAATAATAATAATAATAATAAAAAATTAAGTGAATAAATTGACGGATGAGATCAAGAGATGTCTTGATCCTCATCAACGGTCGAGATCATTTCTACATGGATCACTCGAACTAGCCGTTGGGATCATTTCCTTTAAATAGGGTGCTAGGAGTCATTTCAGATCAGTTGGATCTGTGAGTCGGTACTGAAAAAGCTCTCGTGTAATCTGATTTCTGGTTAATAAAAGAAGACTTTGGGGTCCAAATCTTGCTGGTGTTACTCTCTTAAAATGCTGTGAGATTGTTTCATTTTCTGCATATGTTATTTTCAGCCGTTAATAATAGCTTTTTGTAGAGCATTGTGAGCACAGGTATCTTGTTCACTTGCTGGGGTTTGGGTGCTGTTAGGGTTTCTGAAGTAATGGCAGGTATCTCCATTACTTCCTGAGATCTAGCAGCATTTTTGCCCTCTTTATTGACAGTTGTTTTGAGTTGTGCAGAAAACATCATTAAAGGAAATTTTGTGGGCGTTCGGGGAAGTTCTCGGCTGAACCGGCCAACTCCCGCAAGCATTTTCTGCTGAGCCCAGTTGGATTTGATCCTGGGTTTATCATTCAGTTTATCTTTTTTAATTTGCATGAGATATTTTCTGAAGTTTTTCACAGTGACGATCTGAAATTTCTGTTCTTTGAAATGTTTTTCGTGCTCATTGCCGAATCTGGCTGTTAAGGGGCCAAGTTTGTACATTAATCAGCTAATCCAGGGTTCCAAATTTCTTGTTTTGTACAGTTTTTATTAGGGCTTAGGGTTTTTAGGTTAGCTTCCGGCATACTCCATCTTAAGTTCTCTTTCTCTTGCAGGTTACAGATAAGATCTGAAGGAAGAAATTTTGCAGGGTCACGGTGCCTCTTTTCTTCATCGGTTGGATCGTATTACGGTTTAAGTGTTCTGATCGAAAACCCTCAGCTCTGCGTTCAAATGAGAATGGCAGCGATTCGGTGATCCAGGATTCATCGTATCCTTTCTTACGCAACCGTTATCATAAGCTTCAACGATTTACAGCTCAAGGGTAATAGTCTCAGTGCTCAGTTATACGCCGGTTCCTGTCAAGCATTGTTTTAGCGTAGATCTTGTAAATGCGTCGGCAGCCAGGTAAGGAGCTCGTTCCAAAATCAGAATATGCTCAGGTAATTCGTTTTATCAGATTTAATATGATGCATATGCCTGCGTTTCTGGTGTATTTTCGATATGCCATGCTCGTTCTGCGTTTCGATTTTCTTGATACATAGCTGAGCCATCATCGCAGCTGTGCACTAACTGTGTTTAAAAAGATTACTCCAGCATCGTTTTCAAACTGACAGCACCAGAGATCCGTCAGCTCAGCAGTCACGCAGGTAAAAAAATTGATTCATTCCACGCCGTCAAAATAACCTGCAAAAAAAAAATCATTTTCGCTGCCAAATCGTGGAAACCAGGTATCCATTCTGCTATGTCCTCAGGTAATCTCCAATCATTCGGTATCAGGTAAATCGATTCTCAAATCTCTGCGTCTGTGCCCTCATTTGAATTACTTCTGAAGCGATTCTGTCATAGCATTCAACTGTTACGGCTAGGGTTCCCATGTTACATCTCGCATTTTTGTTCTGATGCGTTTCACGTATTTAGACGTAGGTTATTTTTTTTAAAGTTTTGTTTTTAATAAAAATCAAAAATATATATATATATATATATATATGCATCCGTGACCATAGTTTAGAGTTACTTCTTTTTTGTAGATTTTAATTTATTTTTTTAATTTAGTTCAGTGTTTTTTTTTGCATAGTTACGATTTTAGATTTTGGTTTATTTTCTTTAGATTTTAGATTTAGATTTAAAAAATTTTATAGTTTTGTTTTAAAGTTTTAATTTTAGTTTTTAATTTGAATTAACGTAGATGTAACTTAGATTTTAATTTTTTTTTAGTTTAGGTTTTATCTTATTTGGCTTTTAATTTAGTTTTTTTTTTTTTTTTTTATGAAAAGTAAAAAATAAAAAGATTTATTTAGATTTAGTTTTATTTTTTTTAAATAGTTTAGTTTTAGACTAATTTTTAGATTTCATTTTTTAAATTTTGTTTTAAAATAAAAAAAAAAAAAAATTTCGAAAAATTTTGTAAAATTTTTTCTTTGTCAGATCCAGTTATTTTTCGGGAATTATTATCTTTCACGCTGAGATCTGAATTTTCAAGTCGAGATGCGAAGTTGATATCTGGTTAATGGTTTATGATTCGTGGTGGTTTAAAGCATTCATCTTTTTAAATTTTCAATTGCTGGATATCATTTTTGTCATTCTAAGAGCATTGTGATTTAGCTGATTCTAGCTGATGATAGATGATCGTTGTTCATGGTCCATGTTTTTATATCATTTAACAAGTAATCGTCTTATCCGCAATCTCTTAAGGCACTGGTCTGCTCAATTAATTAAATCTTTTTAGTGCTTATCTTAATCGTGTCTCGTGTCTCCCAACCAACTGGTCGACAGTTGGCCTCATCATCTCACAGGGACTACCCCCCTTAGCCGCGGGAGACAGGCTTAAACGGAGGGATCGGGGATCAGAGTGACAGCCCCCGGTCTGAGCGTTGTCGTGTCAATTCGCGCGACAACACACCCTTTGCCTTGGAATTGGCTCCCAAGCTTCTATATAATAAGAGTTTTGTTCTTTCACTATGTAATTTGGAATACGAGCTATTGTGCTTAAGGATACAATGTTGGATTGTGCTCTCTTTGCAAATTAATACAAAAGACTTTGTGGTTACATTTGAGGTGTTCTTCTCCTTGTGTATGGTAACTTCTTGATATTCTTTCTCTTATATTTATACTCGATTCATTATGCTATTATTTCCATGATACTTTTCAAGTTATGTTGATATGTAGTTATCTCATATTAGCATAAGGATTATTTACTTGCTCTAGATAGAGAAATGTTTTAGTAGAAGTTATATATATCTCTAGAATTTTCTCTACATTGCATTTGATTTAGCCCATTTGGATTTTGTTCATGTGAAGTTGTGTAGCAAATCTTTCTTTGATCAAGCTTCAAGCGTGAGGGGAAGTTCTTGGGCGAACCAACTCACTCTTGAAAGTGCTCAAGAAGAACCCACATTTGTCAATTGTCAAAGTTTTATCATTCAAATTTGTGTTGCATGGATTTCCTTTTAGTTTTGGTCTCATATCTCTTGTTTCATAATTCAATATTTATTTTTCAAATATTGTGTTTCATTTGCTAATATGCTGTTATTTTAGAGCTAAATCTTTCTTTGATCAAGCTTCAAGCGTGAGGGGAAGTTCTTGGGCGAACCAACCCACTCTTGAAAGTACTCAAGGAGAACCCACATTTGTCAATTGTCAAAGTTTTATCATTCAAATTTGTGTTGCATGGCTTTCTTTTTAGTTTTGGTCTCATATCTCTTGTTTCATAATTCAATATTTATTTATCAAATATTGTGTTTCATTTGCTAATATGTTGTTATTTTAGAGCTAAATCATGGCTAGGCAAAAATGAGAGTTTATTTATACTCTTTAGCTTAGCCTTTGTAGATTATATTGTACACATACTTTGTAAAAAAAAATTGACTTGATACTTGGTTTGTTTTGCCAGCCTTCTCTAATTTATTTCTTGTGACAATGTGCGGGATTTGTCTTTGAAACTATTAACAAGTGTGTGCAAGACCTTGGGCTCTCAAATCAAGATCAATTCTCTCTCTCTTGGCCGTGGGCATTGAGAACTCTTCTTTAGCAAGGTTGAGTTCCATTTGGGGCTGCATTTCTCTCTCTTGGTCGTGGGCTCAAAGAGGCTTAGCCTCTCTTATCTTCTTGTAAAAATATTGAATTTTCTTGTGCCCTTCTTTGGCCTCCAATGCAGAAATAACTCATCAGAGAAAAGTCTATATTTTGAAGGTTTCATTATAAAAAAAAGTTCCTTGTGTTTGGAGGAGGCTTCATGGTCTCTTGCCTCTTGTAAATTAATAAAGTTTCTGATTTTGGGAGCGTGGGTTCTACCCATTGGCATCCCCATCTCTCCACTTTGGGAGAGGACTTGTGGTTGACTTGTTGATTCTTGTATTTCATTTCTCTTACATGCATGCTCTAATTTGCTAATTAACACAACCATACAATCTCATTTACTTTGCTAAAGTCACTACTATTTTGCTTGCACTATTTGCATCAATTGCTACAAGTTACAATCTACAATTTTTATTTCATAGCAATTTATTTTCATGCAAGCAATCTCTTTAACTTGATATATTTAGCTTGAGCATTGTCTAAAGTCCATTTATGCTTCATTACTTTGCAACAAATTCACATCTTAAATTTTGATGTATCTTGTATTTGGGCAATTTTACTTTTCAAAGCAAACATTTACTTTATGTCAAGCAAATCTCTCGAGTTGAAGTTTCATTCTTTCTTTTGCCAAGCTAATTGAGTACAATCTTGAGTTTACTTTTCACAGCCATTGTCATTTATTTTACATGCAAAAACAATTGTTCCTAAGTTTCAAGTTTGCTTTTGGTGGATCATCAATTTATCATAAGTCAAAGAAAATACTTTCATTTCTTAATTTTACATGTTATAAAGCTTATGCAATCTTGTGTTTAAAGCATCTCTATCTTTTACATAGCACTTTCAAATTTACTTGCACATCATAGCAGGCATCTTAACTTAGTTGCACATTTAAAATCAACCTCCAAGCATAAGCTTGGTTGATAGAAATCATAGGGAAAAAAATACTTTCTTGGAAAGTTTTTCCATTTGGTATGAAGTAAGATAAAAGTGTTGTGACCCCGCAGTTATGAAGGTGGTTTGTCCCCTTGTAGGAACGAAGGCACAAGATGGCTCATAAGACTCGAGGGACAGGTATCGTTAATGACACCTTTGTGCCCTCGCCCCCTCTTTCTTATAGTCACCCAAATTTTTACCCTTTGGTAAGAGCTCAAGAGGAGGACTTCTCACCTAGATTAGGCATTTTAGATTAAAAATAACCAAGATAATTGCATCCAAATCTAGTATAGGTGCATTTCATTTTAACACATCTCATGGTTTTACTTGCAATCGATCATTTTACTTGTCATTGTTGAATTGAATACTTTTTTTTGGCAAGCATTATTTCATCTATATTTTGCAAGTAGAATACTAATTGTTTTCCTTTTGCAAGATATCCTTGTATGTTTTGATTTAGCAATTGATCATATATATTTGAAGGCATCCTTATATCTTGTATTGATTATTTCATTGTGCTAACATTTTCTTGTTTCACTTTCAGGATTACTTGTGCTTTATTTGAAACCAATTCATTTATATTAAGCAAATATCTTTCATTTTTTAGCAATACTTTAAAAGGCATTGGTCTTTCATATGCTTATGCTTATCTCATGTGTTGATGGTTGTTAATGGTTATTTCATTTCATATTGCTCACATCATATTTGCTTGTAATCTTAAGAAAGTATTCCACTTCATTTTAACATTCTCCTAGAAAATTCACATCTCTAACTTAGTTTTCCTTCAGGGACTACCGCCCATAGCTAGCCTAGAAGATAGCTTAAACAGAGAGAGTTGGGAATAGGTGATAGCCTCTTCTCTTAGTTTCTTGCCACCAACCACACCTTGTGGGGTTAAAGGCTTTTCTCACTAACTGTAGGTAGGTGTAGGTGGCAGGGTCAACAAGTATCATAAAAGATTGTGTTTGGAGTAAATTTCTATTCTTTCTAGCTGTAGAACGGTTCAAATAAAAAGAAACATAGAGAAAACATGTTCTACAAATATTTTGAAACCTCATGTGTATCCACTGATGTTGGGTGTAGGACCCACACAATATGCCTTGTAGAAGTTTTAAGAGTGGTCAGCTTAGTTTTGAAAGTTTTGTACTAAGTAACTTGAACATAACTATATTATGTTTGTTCCTTGTGTTAAAGCATTTACAAACATAGCTTAAGAGTTCCAACTTCCAAGGAGCCCATTAATGTTGGATTATGGGTGTAATATTCACATGTGGCTATGAAACACTCACGTGTTATGAATGTATTTGCAATCATGGCTAAGGCCATCCTTTGATCATTCATTATCATTTATTATAATTCTAGGGTGTGGCTACGACCAAACTAGTCAAACTTGTACATGTAGGCTCAATGGCTCATTAAACCCTCTTGGTGGTAACGCCCTACTTGAGCTCTGTATAAAGACACCTGAACTTTCATTTGCATTGTATCATCTTGTGATCTTCATGATATCTCTTACATAGTGGTTTATGCCTATGTTGCATGAAACTTCTAAGAACCCGGCGTTTCGATACCCGTACCCGAAACTCTGAAACTCGGCCGTAACTCGACCGAAACTCCACCATCATGTAATCATCTATGAGAGTTAATATAGACTTGGTTTTCCTTCTAAATTGTCATCTATGGGTCTCATTCCCTTTTTACTTGCAAGATAATGTGTTATTAACTTATTTATAACTTTATATATATATATATATATATATATGATGTTTTAGTCAGTGTTTCAGCTGACATTTACATTTTTTGGAGATGATATTTCTAAACGTACCCGTTTCGGAAACTCCGAAATGTTTCAGCGTTTCATGCAACTTAGGTTTATGCCTAAAAGCACCTATCTTTTTCTGTTATGACCACTTGTGCATCTCTTAGGTAGCACACTTCTACTTTGGGTTATTCTCTCTCTAGCACACTACCATCATAACTCTCCAGCACACTTGATTGGACAAGAGGAGGGAACTAAGTTGTAGCACATAACCTTATGTATCTTATTGATTAAATATATAATAAAGAAAGACGAGTAGCACTTAGAGAACATACATTATATGAGTGTGGATCCACCTCTCTCCAACTTAGATAATTCTAATGACACAATTGAGGCAAGTAGTAAGCCAACCTCCACTTTGGGCAAGAAGGAAGAGAGAATATGTACCTGGCACATCAATAGCAGAAGCATGGTATTTACGAAACTCCTCTCGACCCTTCAAAGATATAATATCCATTACAACACCAAAACTAGAACCTCGAGGATAGCCACCGATAAAAGCTTCGGGAAACACAAACAACTGTGACCCACAAGCAGCACCTTCTGCTATCAATCTTTCAGCTTTATCTGCTCAAAAGATGAGAGACAACAACAAAATTCAGTGAGCCAGTCAATTGAACAAAATGTCCAAAGCAGTACAGACACAGAGCTTAAAGATGGATAATCATAAAGTTATATTAACTCATGTTTCAAACCATTAATTAAAACATACAAATCTGGATACAAAGAGGCTGCCACTTTCGTTCTCAACATCAACAATTATAGACATCATACACATTACAATGCCACGTTCATGTCAGTACCTAGAATAAAACTAACCTGCTCAAATGAACTCTTCAATAACATTAACATTGCCCAATAATCTGTCAGACACCAAATTGAAGGAAAAGTATAATATATATTAAGCTAAAAATAAAAGGTGAAGGCGATTACGATATAAAATATCTAGGATCATGTATACTTGTGAAGAGAAGAGGTCACAATGACCATCCCTGACTCCTTTTATTAGTAGGTTATTAGATACATATATGACAAGCCCTTCCCCTTAAAATGCTTTGTTCTCAAAGCATAGGAAGAGAAGGGTATGTATTTTTAGATGCATCACTTTCCCATGAAGCGTCGAGAACTGGTAAGTGCTTTCACTTAATGAGATGGCGTGTCATTCATCTGAATCATAATAATTTTGTACATGTTAATAGAATGCCTTCAGATTCAAGGATGAGTTTGCCTTCTTCAGCAGGAACTAGAAACTGTCTGTAGTAATTGCATCGAGAAATACTTTCCAAAAATATTTTCAAGCATGATACATGTAATATGGCATGGACTGGGTTTTTGTCCAGAGAGTTTAAAGCATAAGCAGCCTTGTTTCTTTTTTGAATTTGGTTTAAGAGTCATAAAATTCTGGTGCTGACTTATAATTCCTCCTTGTTTAAAGGATAAATGTTTAATAGCTGAAGGCATACAAAGAGCGAATCACCTTCTTGAAACTCTCATTCTGATCAGTGATAATCAGTTTATTGTTTGTTGTATGGGATTTTGGCCTGGTCATCAAATTTTTCCAATTTTTGGTGTAATTGAGCATTTATTGTGAAGTCGACACATTAATGGTCAAAGGATAGAATTAGTTAAACAACTAGGCTTTACCCAAAGTGTGTATAAGGCATTAGATGGACATGTAAAGAGCATGAAGGCAGTTAGAATATATGTATATGGTTGTGGTGTGGGACAGATTGTTGAGAAAAAATGGTACCAATGAAGTGCTTCCTAGGCATTTATCTTTTGGCCTAGGAAGACACATTAATTGTTGGAAATACTGAGAGGGGGGTGAATCAGTATTTCTTTTACAATTGTTATTAATACCAATTAAGATTTTTCACAATTTATCAACCAGAAGATAGGAAACAAGAAATATTTTTTTATTAATAATAGTTTTGAGGACACCAATCCCCTAATACAATGATGAAAAGCTCCAACTTGTAAAAATATTTCAAGGCTCCAAGCTTGAACAACTTCCCAAGACTCCAATCTTGGTAAGG
This sequence comes from Pinus tabuliformis, assembly GCA_031772625.1. Lineage (NCBI taxonomy): Eukaryota > Viridiplantae > Streptophyta > Pinopsida > Pinales > Pinaceae > Pinus > Pinus tabuliformis. The sequence goes on from CM062815.1 coordinate 745,319,556, forward strand.
ACACCAATCCTCTCAGTCAAGCACCAACTTGACAGATATAGGACGCCAATCCTTCAGGTTCCAATAGTAAAAATTATGTTTTCAATGTATGTCTTCAGAAGTCTGTCACTATATGAAAACATAACTGTATTAGATCACCTATTATGCAAGGGATTGTCTACATCATTGTGAATGATAGGTGACAGGCTAACCTTGATTTTCTTGCCTGCAATGAAGGTGATGGTCAAACTTTCAAAGCCTGGTGGGTGGAAAAGTGAAGATAATTCCACTGCAATGACACTGTCTCAGGATCAAAGTGTCCAAGCCTCACACTGTTTCTCCAATCTGCATATATAGGAAAGGCTTCTCTTCCATACCAACTCACCCTAACTTTTGAAGGAAAAGGAAACAAAGCATGTCAAAGCAAAAAAGAACTCTGCCTGCACGCTAAAAGCATCCTTTTTACAGTTTTCTGTTTTTTATGACTTTTCCCTATGTCAAACTCCTGTTTCCAATTTTGACTGCTGTTTGAAAGACTTTTCCTGCTGTTTGGATGCATTTTTATGGCAAAGTAGACTGTTGTTTTGGGTAACAATTTGATGCAGATCAGAGAACAGCAGCTTTTCCTTGCAGCCTTTTTCGCTTTCTGTGTAACCAAGCAAAGCAAGTTAGCCTGTGCTTTCTCCTTCATCATTTAAAAACAGCCATCGATCTCCGTTTTACTATATTCAACACAGATAGGGATTTTCACCATTTGCTTGACTGTGAGTGTGGAAAGCAAGCCAAGCTCACATCAACCCTTATGCAGGGATGATACAGGGTAAAGCAACCAACTGTGCTCTCTAACACCTACAAGTACTGTCTCCAAGCATGCTCAATCAACAGTGACCTTCACTTGCTCTCTGGTTCTGTCATAGAACTCGCTACAGTTAGAGTTGATTTTGCTGATTATTTGTCTCGTCCACACAGGACTATTTCACTTACTATTTCTGCTGAATGTTAAACCTTTATCATGTCATTTGAAAACAACCAATAACTCAGCCAAACTTATTCATTTCAATGCTGATTTAGTGATAGGAAATGCTCTACTATAGTTATACCCACTGGCAACCACTGTCCAATTCCATTTCAACACCAGAACTAATAAAATGTTCAGTCCTGTGGCTGCTGTTTCAGCTTCTTTCAAAACTAAAATTCAGATACTACTCTTCATATCACTTTCCAGCTCTTGATCAGTAATATACTGCCATCACATTCTACTGTTTACCATCTGTACACTCAGCTAATTCAGTACAATCGTCCTTGCAGGTGCTGGTCCTTTCACTGATTCACAGATTTATGTCATGCCAACAAAACTGCCATAATTAACCTACAGTGGACTTATCCCAGGAAAATACAGGATTCCAAAGAAACCTCCCTCCTGCTCATTACAGCTACAGGAATCAGGTAATGGAAGAATTATTTTCACAAGCTAAATGAGGTAAAGAATTATCTTCATACTCTCGTTCGTTTGTGCCTATGCTCAATGATGGAAATATTTGTCCACTTCACCAATTGGGGCAAAGAATTTTTTGTTTCTTCACGGCTATGATTTCAATGGCCTTCCTACTTCAAGCTTCTTTTGACCTTGCAATGTTCAAGATGTTGTCAAAGATTGGTTGTTTCTAATCCTACCTAATTATTGAGGGTGGCTTTTTTGTAATATTCAGCCAATTTATCTTACTCGAGTGCATACTCAAGGAGGATGTTGAAATAATATTTACTTGGTCAAATACATTAGTCTTCATATATAGTGGTTATCAGCTTCAATCCCGTGTCCCCTTGCACTTGTTTGCTACTTCCTCAGCCCCAACCAACTCATGTTTCTACGTCAATTCTCTTAGTGGCTGACCCAGACCAGCAGTTGTCACCCAAGTGTTGTGTCTCTACAATTGTTGGCCATTAAAATGTGCTAGTACACTCTTGTTCCTTGTTGCAAGTCCAGTGGCTGATACGTTGACTCAATATCTCTCAACCCCCGACCTTCACCTCTACCGCCACCAGTGACAGCCACAGCTTCTTCAGCCGAGTCACTGTGATTTGTCATCCACTTTTGTGACACAGTTATGCCGCTCAGCCCAGGTCTACGTGAACCTGCAGTGACTTTCTTCTATTGTTGCCTTATGTCTCCTTTGCTGCCGGCACCAATTCCTCATTTCAATTGAGCAACCTTTCACCTGCGTCGTGCTCCACCATAGTTTGGCGACTTACTATGCGCGTGGCCAAGCAACCCCTCAAAAAAAAAGAAAATCCTCCTCCTACAATTGCAACCAAACCTAGCCATGGTGACCCTATATGAACCTCGCTTTTTCCATTCCGAGATTGATTTTCTTCAGGGTTTTAGCTCTGACACCATCTTAGATTTCCTACAAACCAAGTGCTTGGTACTTAATTCCTAGCAAAAAACTAATCTAATGATTAAATATACAGCTAGGTTCCTAACGTAAATTCAGCGGAAGCAAATTTAAATAATTGATCTCATAAAACAACAACCAAAGATTCTGCCCAACAAGTTTTACATTAGAACAAAATCCAAACTTACATGGGCTTTCGTCTTGGGATAATGGCACAACTGAGCAAATACGGAATACAAATAACCTAGATTTGATCCGACAAATCTGCCATAGAACGGTGCTCGATCTTTTGTACAGATTTTGATATCCAGCGTCTTTGTACTCCTTTGGACCTAGCACATTGCTCATTGAGATGCCTCTCTCAATCTTACGTTGTTGTAGTGTGTCTTTCTCCTCTCTTCATCCTTGGTTTTATAACTTTTCATCGAGCTAAATCCCTAACCCTAACCATAATCTCAAAGTGATTAGCGGTCGAGTAGATCTCACCTCACTTGAGATCAACGACTAAGATCAAAACGAAGTCACTAAAGTAAATTACTTTACTTTTCCTAAGATTCTTTTAGCTCAATAAGCCAACAAACTAATTTGTGCTTTTTCCTAAAGCTAGATTTAGGTTAAGTTACATTAGCAACTTGCTCACACTTGAGCAAGTGTTCTAATGAGAATGTGTGTGAATTTTGCATGCCTAGACACAAGTCTTGTGTAGACGTACTTGCCTGAGCTACAAATATCAATAAGAGTCACTAATCTAGGTTGGTCAGATAGGAGTATTAGGGAGCACAATCTATTCATGAGACTGAAGCAAACATTGAAAGTACATCCAAGAGAAACCAAGAGAACAATCTTGCATGTAATATTTCCAAGAAGGACAGGTATCACAATATGGAAGATAAAGATTCACACAAACAAGTTGATTTACTTAAAGAAGCCAAGAAGAATATTCATAGTCATTAATAAATAGTGGGACAGATCCCACAAACCTATGACATGGAAATCACATCAAAGCAGTTGAGAGGGGTCTCACTTTGCAAACAAGCATTCATATCCTTGCGAGAGGCACTATGATTCACTATAGAAGCCTAGGGTAGCTCTTGCATCACCAACAATTACATCCAATAGAAAGGTACAGTTAAAATTGGCAACTAGGCCCAACTTCCACCTTAGGACAACTCATATGATGGAGATGATTATTGCATTGGATTCCTCTTTTGGAGAGGTACAATTTTGATATAAAGATCATCTCATTCTAACAAGAAAAAATGGAATTATGAATTCATCTCTCTTTTGGACAAATTGCCAAGGTTGGCCACAATCAAATGTAGGCTCATGAAACCCAATAGATGTGTCTCTTCACCCTCAACGAAGTGTATAAATAGAGGGGACATTTTCCTCATGTGGACATCACTCATCACATCATCTTCTCTCTCTTATTTGGTTCGACAGTTTGGGGGTCTTTCTCTTTTCTTTGCACGTGTAGCAGGCAACTCTCTTTCTCTTCTTTGAACGTGTGGCAGGAGGCCAAGTTTTTCTGGGCAAAACAGGTTGAAGCTTTCAGGGCATTGACCAACATTAACCAAGGGTGATTTCACCAACATTGACCTCGGTTTTTGGGCCAAAAGTTTGATTTCTCTAGGCCGCATTTATTGGAACAGAAATCAAGAAGTTTGGGATAGGTTGACCAGTGTTGACTTCAGGTTTGACTGCAAAAAATTGCGGCAGTTTTTCTCTCTCCTTTGACTAGGTTTGACCGAAGAATTTGGGTTGACTTTGACTCTACTAGAAGGCCAAATTGGACTGCTGTTTGGAGGATGTTTTGGGGCAGCTTTGACCACAGTTGACTTTCTGGTTAGGGCTGATTTGACTGCTGATTTAAAAGATCTGTTTTGGGCTTGTATTTATGAAATTTGTACTCTCTCTACTGAACTATTGAAGAATAATAAGAAGATTTGATCAAAGGGTTCCTCCACATTGGGGTTTGTCCCTAGCATCCGCCACATCATGTGTCCTCTTGTCTTGGCTTGCCTTCTGCATATGATTTTATGTCTATCTGTATTTACTATCAATGTTGATAAGTTAATGTGATTGCTACTGGATATAATTGAAATATGTCATTGTGTTGCTAAAGGAACATTGAAGTAAATTGTCTTAAGCATAGAACATACCATTGTTATCTAAAATTAACAGGTACCAACCCCTAAAATAGAAAGGACATATAACGTAGAGTCACATATCAAGAATCCAGTACAACCCAACTTGTCTTTGAATGTGATAAACCCAATTTTCTTATGAATTTAGTTCAACTTGATCGACAAAGTAAGAAAGGACATATAAGGTGGAGTTGAATACCAAGGATCCAGTACAATCCAACTTGCCTTTGAATATGATAAACCAAGTTTGCTTATGAATTTGGTTCATCTTGATTGACAAAGTACACCACTATATGTATGTTGAAGAAATAGTCCATCTATCTAGCAAAAGAAGTCTCCATGAAAACTTCATGAGAGCCCACTAAAGGTATGTAAAAGGGTTCAAAATCCTACAATAAATATGATCCAAAAACCATCGTTCCACAACCTTTAGGGCTAATGATCTTGATTAGATCATTATCTTATCTGGCATCCATCTTGATGCTTTCAGAGTGGAAAAAGTGGAGGAATCAGCTCACGGGACCATTTTAACCAGCGGGACCCTCTTTGGTGATTTGGGGTTAGAAACCTTTCAAACGCAGTTTGAGGCATCAAATGGCATTTTTTTAATTTTTTGGGTGGGGGTGATAAAATTTTGTTGCTTAAGCACAACACCTTTTCACGTTATTCTACACATATATCTTTCCAATGGCGCAAAATTCACTTAAAACAGAGTCTGTGTGCAAAAGTTATGTCACTCGAAAGTTGACCTTCCAGATTTTTCCACAATGGTTTGAGAGGATGTCACATCAACCCCCATTATTTATGGTAAAGGAGCTAGACACGTGATAATGATGAAGAAAACTCTAGAAGAGTCAATATTGTAACATTGATTAAGAGTTGATGGAGGCAACCTTAACCACTAGGAGGCTATCGGGCTATGTTATAACTAGGCCACTAGGAGTAAAAAGGGGTCCATTCTATTCAAGTGCATTTTGTCCCATAAATGAGCAGAGTAGCCGTGAGTGAATAGGGAGAGAGAAAATAGAAAGGATTTGTGCACTACAGTAGCCCACGGTCCACAAGCCTAACTTCTATGTACTTGCTTCCATTTTCCATTGAGTGAAAGAGAGCAAAGCAGCCTCACCTTCCAACTAGGTTTTCTCCAGAAAGGGATTTCCAAGTTATATCTTTGGTTAATTTGTGGTTTGTGAGTTTTATTTCGTTGTTCTCTATTTTCTACACAATTGTAATTTGCAAGCACACACCATAAACAGTGATTAATTGATCGATAAATCTAAGGGAAAATAAACCCTCATAGTGTGAATTTAGGATTTTCTAATATATTTTAGTAGATTTGTTGCGAAGAATTGTACAGTGGAATATCCACAACAATTTACAGATCAGCTAATGCCACTAGTCAATAGTCTCTCAAGTCGATTGTATAACCCAGAAATTTTGCCACCAAGCAATTCTCCAACACAAATATGAGAGGTGTAGGCCCCAAGAGGTGCTAAAGAGGATTTTCTAAACTCTCGATTCAGCAATGATAATCCCACCAACAAATGTCTTCAAAAAAAGGGAGAAAACTACATAATACCTAATTCCATCATTGTTCCAAAAAACAACAGTGGATTTTGGCTGAAATAGAGAGAAAGATAGCATGCACTGCCTTCAAAGAGCATCAATATGTAAAAACAATCCCTCAAATCTGCTGGAAATCCAAAAACAGAAAAAAAAATCACAATAAGAGAAGGGCATTGGTGGTGAAGAGAGTTTTTAAAAACCCTATATATTGTTGCTATCCTAAAACAAAGCTGGAAAAAAAAAAAACCTAGCTTCAGATCCGTGATAGCTGGAGAAATCAGCTAATTCCACTAGTCAATAGTCTCCCAAGTAGATTGTATAACCCAGAAATTTTGCCACCAAGCAATTCTCCAACACAAATATGAGAGGTGGAGACCCCTAGAGGTGCTAAAGAGGATTTTCTAAACTCTCGATTCAGCAATGATAATCCCACCAACAAATGTCTTCAAAAAAAGGAGAAAACTACATAATACCTATTTCCATCATTGTTCCAAAAAACAACAGTGGATTTTGGCTGAAATAGAGAAAAAGATAGCATGCACTGCCCTCAAAGAGCATCAATATGTAAAAACAATCCCTTAAATCTGTTGGAGATCCGAAAACCAAAAAAAATCACAATAAGGGAAGGGCATTGGTGGTGAAGAGAGTTTTTAAAAACCCTAAATATTGTTGCTATCCTAAAACAAAGCTGGGAAAAAAAAAACTAGCTTCAGATCCGTGATACCTGGAGAAACGTAAAATTTAGACTAGAAAGGGGGAAAAAGAAGAGAGCATTGCCCTAAAAGAGGCACAAATCTGCAAAGAATTCCCTTACCTTTGTTGAAAAGACCCAAAAACTACGAGGAGGAGGGTGTTGGTGAAAAAAGCCGTAGTAATTTCTTATTGTCCCAAAAGGTGTTGAAAATCCTAGTTTTAGACCAGATATAGCCATGACGACAGCACTGGATAAGGAAGGAAGTGACACATTGGCTCTGATACCATGTTGAAGTCATTGATCTATGGTAATAAATTCAGCAAATAATAATCCAAACAAGTAAACACTTCAAATGTATAACAACACTAATCAAGAGCAAACCATACCAATAGAAGCACTCAAAAAAGAGAGAACGTGAAACCATGAACAAGAGAGATATTATGCCCATAGACTAAATGTTCAAGTGAAAGATAAAGCAATGACATTACAAATGAGGCATGAGTTGTATATTTATACACAACTTGTGAGGTGGGGCATCTCCGTGAGGGTGTTATGAGCTCATATAAATGCGTAGCTAACCTTGATCACCTGAAATAATGTAAAATTATGTAAACTAGGTTAGATCTTGTTGGGTCCCTATAATACTAGTGATTACCCCATTACTATTGTAGTTATACCCCTTATTTATATTGTTGTGCCCCTATTACCCCCATATTGTTATTTCTGTGCCCCATAGAATCCCTCTATTGTTATTTTTGTTATTGTTAGGTCGGCTGGATTATATTGTGACTCCTTAGACTCCTATATATAGAAAGGAGGTTTTGTCATTTGTATCATCCAAGAATTGTTCATTTATGTAATGTAAAGGAGGTTGCCCCCTCGAAGAGGCTGAATTCTAAGGCGTTGATCTTTCTTTTCTATCTTTTCTTGAGCTGGTTTCATAACATTTGGTATCAGAGCTTTGGATTCTAGGGTTTCGCTGCTCCAAACAGGTCATCGTGGCATTTTCGCTATAACTTTTTTTCTGTGACGTTTCAGAAGTCGCAAAAAAAACCCATTTGAGAAGAAATCGCGCTGAACCTTGGGTCCGAATTTCAGAGCTTTTTGCGCGATATTTTCGGAGATATGATCTGAGGAAGTTGGTCTTTTTGCAGACTCCTGAATTACATTCAAAACAGGTGACCTGGGGAAAATCGTCATAACTTTCTTCTGAGCATCGGATTGAAATTTCGTAAGAAGGTACAGAAAGAGGACGGACTGTAGTTTCTTTTATATATTTTTCAGAGTCAAAGGTTGAAACAGTGACACGTGGCACTTCATACAAGTTCGCTCTACTGAAATAGTCTATAATCAAGTCACTGTGGGAGATTTGCATAACTCTTCCTTGGAGAATCCAATTTGGATCAGACTTGTGGCATTGGAAAGAGGACATAGAAGGCTACTACAGGTCACAATTTCAGAACTGGATGATTCGAAATTACAGAGATACATCAGATTCAATATCAGGCTTCTACAAAGTGAAAAAAGGTGTGTAGTTTTTTTTTTTATTTTTGTATAAGCTTGGTTTGAAGGAATTCAAAGGGCATAGTAAAGCATTATTATCGGTAACTGATGCCCCGAGGAAAGAAAATGCAAACACCTAGTAAGGAACCTGAAAGCTCTAGCATGACTCATGAAGAAGAGGAAGAAATGCTACATGATATATCAAAATTACAAGAACAAGTGCAACAAATGTCACGCTCACAAAAGCTAACAGAAGCTAAGATAAATGGCGTGGAATCTAAGATAAATGGCGTGGAATCTAAGATAAAGGGCATGGAAGCTAAGATGGATGATCTGAAGACAGATTTAAGGACAGATTTGAAGACAGACATGGCAGATTTGAAGACAGATTTGACAAATTTTCTACAAGAAATACTTACTAATGGTGAAAAGGTAGTAAAGGAAACTCATGATGAGAACAAAAGAAATGTTAATCATGATTCCATAGACTCTAATGTTGGATCGAAGACCCACCATATTCCAAAAATCGATATGAGGAAGTTTGATGGCAAGGATCCCGCCACATGGATATTACAGATGGAGCAATTCTTCGATCTCAATAATGTGCAAAACACACAAAAGGTACGTATGGCAACTTTATATTTGGAACCAAATCAGTTTGTATGGTATCAATGGCTTTGTTCTCGTAAACAATTTATCACTTGGGCAATTTTTACGGAAGAATTGATAGCACATTATGAGGATACAAAAAGCAACACTTTTTTTAGCCAATTGATAAGTCTCAAACAAAAGGGTTCAATAATGGAGCACATTGAGGAGTTCCAAAAATTGAACATAAGGGTAAAAGATATTCCAGAGGAGCATAGGATTGATGTGTTCATAGGGTCTTTAAAGGATAATATCCAACATGATGTGCGCCTTTGGGAACCTGATTCATTAGAGAAGGCATTCAGGTTAGCAAGAAAAATGGAAAGCAAAATTATGGCAACTAGGAAGCATACCATTCACAACTATAAAGACGGAAGTGTTGTTGCCCATAGTCTTCCACAACCTACAAGGTTGACACCACAACAATTGGAAGAAAAAAGAGCAAAAGGGCTTTGTTACAATTGTGATAGCAAATACACAAAAGGTCATAAGTGTGCTGAGAAGAAATTATTCTACATAGATTGTGAAGAGGAAGAAGAAAAGGAGCAAGAAAGGTCAAAAGAAGAGGATATATTCCAGGAACAAAGCCTAGATGAAGAACAAATAAATCCGACCATATCTTGTAATGCATTGGCGGGAATTACCACTCCTCAAACCATCAAGATAGAAGGACAAATCAAGAAGAAAAAGGTAATAGTGTTGATTGATTCAGGAAGCACCCACAATTTTATTCATTGTAGGGTAGCAAAAGAATTGAATTGCTTCCTATATCCAGCACCAGAGTGTCAAGTGATGATTGCAAATGGAGGAACAATAAATTGTTCTGGAAAGTGCCATAATATCAAGCTATCCATGGGAGAATATGTATTGACTAGCCCAATGCTTTCCATTCCAATGGGAGGTGCTGATGTTGTACTAGGAGTCCAATGGCTACAATCCTTGGGTACAATAGCTTTTAATTTTCAAGAACTTTTCATGAAATTTTCTGTGGAAGGAAAGGAAGTTGAATTAAGGGGTATTGCAGGGAAACCAGGAAAGATAATCAGCTCTAATGGCATGACAAAGCTTCTAAAAAAGGAGCAAAGAGGTGTAATTGCACAATTATGTTCGCTAGATGTTTCCACATTGGAATCATCTATTTCTCCAGATCTCCAAAAAGTCCTGGACAATCATTCCAAGGTATTTGAGACTCCCAAAGGTCTCCCACCTATGCGTGATCATGATCATGCTATTCATCTGATTCCAGGAAGTGTTCCTCCAAACATCAGGCCGTACAGATATCCCTATGTCCAAAAAAGTGAAATTGAACGTATGGTTGCAGAAATGCTAGAGGCTGGTATAATTCAACCGAGTCAAAGTTCTTTCTCAGCTCCAGTAGTATTGGTGCACAAGAAGGATGGATCATGGCGCATGTGTCCAGATTATAGGGAGCTCAACAAGCTCACTATTAAAGATAAGTTCCCCATTCCTGTCATTGATGAATTACTGGATGAATTGCATGGATCAATTTACTTCACCAAGTTGGATCTTCGTTCGGGATATCATCAAATCAGAATGAAGATTGAAGACATTCCGAAAACGGCATTTAGAACTCATGAGGGTCATTATGAATTTTTGGTCATGCCTTTTGGCCTTACCAATGCACCTTCAACATTTCAAGGTTTGATGAATTCAATTTTCAAACCATTCCTTAGAAAATTTGTGTTAGTATTTTTTGATGATATACTAATCTACAGCAAGTCTTGGAAGGATCATGTTGAACATGTTGACAGGGTGCTACAACTATTGGAGGAGAAACAATTATATGCAAAAAGATCCAAATGTTTCTTTGGAGTCCAGGAGGTGGAATATTTGGGTCATATTGTATCTCATGAAGGAGTTAAGGTAGACCCTAGCAAAATTAAAGCCATTAAGGAATGGAAAATCCCCACATCCATAAAGCATCTGCGAGGATTTCTTGGGTTGACAGGGTATTATCGCAAGTTTGTTAAGAATTATGGGAGAATAGCAGCACCTCTAACAACATTATTGAAGAAAGATTCATTTTCATGGACTCCGGAAGCAACAAAGGCCTTTGAACATCTTAAAGAGGCAATGTGCCAAGCACCGGTCTTAGCTACACCGGACTTCACAAAAACCTTTATTGTGGAATGTGATGCTTCAGGAAATGGAATTGGTGCTGTTCTAATGCAAGATGAAAGACCCATTGCTTTTGAAAGTCGTCCAATCAAGGGAAAGTTTTTAAGCAAAGCTATTTATGAGAAGGAAATGTTGGCAATACTCCATGCACTTAAGAAATGGCGACCCTACCTAATGGGAAGACACTTCAAGGTAAAAACGGATCATGATAGCCTTAAATACTTTTTAGAACAAAGATTATCCTCTGAAGAGCAACAAAAGTGGGTCACAAAGATGTTGGGTTATGACTTTGAAATCATCTACAAAAAAGGGAAGCAAAATGTGGTGGCAGATGCACTCTCAAGAAAGGATGAGGATGTGGAAGCATTGTTGTGTGCCATTTCTATTATCCAACCAGATTGGATAAACGAAGCAAGGGAGGAATGGAAGAATGACGAAGAAGTGTGGGCACTTATTCGAAAGCTACAACAAGATTCCAGTACTTCTGATACATTTAGCTGGAAAAATGATTCGTTATGGTACAAAGATCGCTTATACCTCTGTAAGAATTCCCAGCTAAAACAAAAGATTCTTATGGAATTGCACACTTCTCCCTTAGGAGGGCACTCAGGATTTTTAAAAACTTACCACAGGGTTAAGAAGGAATTTTTTTGGGATGGCCTTAAATCAGATATTCAAAAGTTTGTGGCGGAATGTTTGGTTTGCCAACAAAATAAAGTTGAAACAATTAAGACACCGGGTCTATTACAACCTTTATCCATTCCAAGCCAACGTTGGGAGGAGGTTTCAATGGATTTTATCACAGGTTTACCCAAGTCTGAGGGAAAGAGTGTCATCATGGTGGTAGTTGACAGACTTACCAAGTATGCACACTTTTGTGCATTATCACATCCATTTAAAGCCAGTACAGTTTCTACTGCATTTATGGAAACAGTTCAAAAGCTACATGGAAACCCAAAGATTATTGTAAGTGACAGAGATCCCATTTTCACTGGAAATTTTTGGACAGAATTATTTTCTTGTCTTGGTACTCAGTTAGCTCATAGCTCATCTTATCATCCTCAATCTGATGGGCAAACTGAGATAGTAAACAAATGTTTGGAAGGATATCTTCGTTGCTTTGTATCTGATAAACAGACACAATGGGTCAAATGGTTGCCTCTGGCTGAATGGTGGTATAACACTTCCTTCCATACAGCAACAAAAATGACCCCATTTATGGCACTTTATGGGTATCAACCACCATCCATCACATCATATTTAAGAGAAAATTCTAAGGTTCAGGCAGTGGAACATCACATCGAACATCAACAACAAGTCCTCCAACTCTTAAAGGATAACCTCGTGTTGGCACAAAATAGAATGAAACAACAGGCAGATCAACATCGCAGTGAAAGAAGTTTTGATGTAGGTGATTGGGTATTCCTACGGCTACAACCATATAAGCAAATGTCCCTAAAGCAAGCTAAGAAGGATAATAAATTATCACCAAAGTATTATGGTCCGTACAAGGTGTTGCAAAAGATTGGTACTATGGCATACAAATTGGAGCTTCCTGCAGCTTCTCGATTGCACCCAGTTTTCCATGTTTCATGTTTAAAGAAGGTTATAGGCGACAAGCTCCCAGTTCAAACAATATTGCCAGAACTTGACGAGGAAGGAAAAATTATATTGGAACCGGAAGCAGTCACAGAAACAAGAACTCGACAGCTACGAAATCGATCAATTTCAGAGTATCTTATCAAGTGGAAGAACTTATCCGCTGAAGATTCCACATGGGAGGATGAGAATTTTATGCAGAAGTATCCAGAACTGCTCAAGCGTTGAGGACAACACTTTTTTGAAGGAGAGGGGCATGTTGGGTCCCTATAATACTAGTGATTACCCCATTACTATTGTAGTTATACCCCTTATTTATATTGTTGTGCCCCTATTACCCCCATATTGTTATTTCTGTGCCCCATAGAATCCCTCTATTGTTATTTTTGTGGCTTTATATTATTATTGTTAGGTCGACTGGATTATATTGTGACTCCTTAGACTCCTATATATAGAAAGGAGGTTTTGTCATTTGTATCATCCAAGAATTTTTCATTTATGTAATGTAAAGGAGGTTGCCCCCTCGAAGAGGCTGAATTCTAAGGCGTTGATCTTTCCTTTCTATCTTTTCTTGAGCTGGTTTCATAACAGATCTTAAGCCATAACCTAGTGATACAGTAAAGAGGCCACTTAGCCATAAAGGACTACATGTAAATATGACCATCATTATAACAAAAAGATGTTCTAAAATATACAAGTGACTAGTATCAAGTTCGATGGGTGATGAGAGAGGAGAGAAAAGAAGAAAATCAATGACCTAATCACAAAGTAAGTCTTGCTAATTAAAATCCCCAGGATGAGACATTAAAGCAAAGAAAGACACAAAGAAATTCTTAATAGTAAACAACCTCATAAATCAAACAAACTCGCTTTCATTAATCAGAGTCGTAAGATACAAAGCTTTGATACAAATCAAATCAAAGCTTGCACCAAGGAAGTGAAGAGAACATAGCCTGAAAATCGCTGCTCAAGGCCTGGTTGATTGACAAAGATATCTAGCTGATGCTCTCAAACTCAGACTGTAAGACTCGTCGACAAGAAGATTCAATAGCAAGAGAAGGATGAAGAACTTGGCACTAATGATCTGCTCTCTTGCTTACTTGTGCTTGTGGATGTGTTTTAAACCTAAAGGCTGATAAAAATAAGAGAGTTGCTTTTCCAAAATTGCTATCTTTCTCCCAAGATAGCTCTTGCTAAAATTAACTCGAAGAAAATTCTAGCTAGAAGCCTCCAAGATTGATAGTATGATTGTTAGACCTGAGTATACCTCATGTAGACATTGGACGCGCATCCTCAGCATCCCCCTTTGCCAGTTCAAATAGAGCTCCCATCAGCTTCGGGCTGAAAGTTGAGACAGGTCACCACATTCCCCACCCCAAGAGGATTTGTCAACCCTGCCACCTTCAGAGGACCAAGTTCTAGGAGCGCCTATTGACAAACTCCTATTCTATATCCCAGTACATATCCCACTAGACCACCAAACAAATCAACTCTAGGAGGTCCCAAAGTCCCAAGTCCTATATAAATCTACATAGAGTACTGTTCTCCAGACTCCCCCCTGCTATTGATCTTCAATTTAGAGATTCTTCACCTCAACCTTGGATTTTAGGAGAGATGGACCTCATCAATCCAGGGCTCCTCCAACATTACATGACCATGCCCTCTCAGCAATAGATATTCATCAAAGGACATCATCAGGCAATACATTGGTCCCCTCACAGTCATCGATGACTCAAATTGGGAGCCATCCTCTTCCTCTACACACTCTACTTTGTGTCCCAGCATGCTTTGAGAGCAACATCGTATTCTTGGCATGGTTTTGATCTTGTCGTTTTGTATCTGTGATATTTTTGCATTTCTATTGATTAATTAGCTTGCTTATTCTCTGCTTTTACTAGAGTAGTGATAGAAGTTGCTTTTGCACTCCCATTGTTTATTCACAAAGGGTGTACTTTTGAATCCCATGGACCCACTTTATGGTCACTTGTTGGACACTAATAAATTATCTTAACTTACCACGAGCTCTATAAATAAAAGTGGAACTGGGAAAAACTATTTCACTCCAAAAAATGTTTACCCCCTTAAATATTCAAATACCTTCCTTTTTAATGTCAAAAAGTACCTTCCAATTGATGTCAAAAAATAACAAACTTGTTTGCCAAAATGGTAGCCAAGGGAATAGATCCTTAGTGTCCCTAGTGCTGCACAAAATACTTCACCAACTCTCTTTGAATTGAGATTTAACAGCAATAAAAACATAATAGTTTTGAACCAGGTCCTCAAATAACAAAAAAAATTAAGTCAGCCTATCTATCTGATCAGTGATAAGGGATGCTTGGGCAGCGAAGAGACATGCTGGTCCTTCATAGCCAAGTAAAGATACATTGGAAGACTGTAGCAACACACGGTTGCAAGGCACTGTAGAAGGGGCATGATTTGGAGATTGAGAGGTCTAATCAAATGAAGATCACCACCATGGGAAAGATGATCGATCAGGGGTGTTACAGCTCCAAATTTCACATCTTGAAGTGCTACAGGTGCTGAGAGAAAGGCTGTACAAGTTAGCTCTCTCAAAATTGGGTCATTATTCAAAAATATGGCAAAAACACTTTAAATGGACAATTTGCAAATGATCCTTTTTCCAAAATGGCATTTAAAGAGAACAGTGTCAAGGAGGCAACGTCATCCATTAGAACCTGTCACACAGCATCAGTTCTAAGCATAATTGTCATACTTGCAAATATGGAAATAAAGCCCATGGGTCAAGTAATCAGCTCAATACTCAACCATCTCACATTGACAGCATATTGGCCAATCAATACTCCCCTTTCTTATGAATATTAATGAGTACTCACAAGTATGATGACTATATCAAGTTCAAACGAGTATCGGTTTTCTGGTTTGCCACTGGCAGTTTTACAGTTACCCGTGTTAGTGTTGATGTCCATTTAGTGTTAGCCCTTAGGTATTGGGCGCTTAGGCTATAAAATTATGTTATTGAAACATTTAGTGTTAACCTTTAGGTATTAGCTGCTTAGGCTATAAGATTACATTACAGAAACATTTAGTGTTAAGTGATGTCCGTCATTAACGGAACGTGTTTATTTAATATAGTCAATCAAGTAATCATTATTAGGTCAGCAATTATGAAAACCACAGCATTGAGCAAATGAGTAGGAGAGATTGTCATGTTCATGTATGCAAATTCACATGACAATAATCTCTTCCCCTTCAATATTCCTCTCTCCTGTCTTGCTCTCTCCTCTCTTGTAAATTTAACATGGTATCAGAGCACAAGAAATGAAATTCCAGGAATTTTGTACCAATATGTATGACCTAAGATTTGAACATTGGCTAAATAGAATTATAGAAACTAAGAGCAGAAAAAGCCTGTTGCAGACTGAAAAGTACGGATATCAGCCAGAAATCGTATACACATTTACGACTCTGTATCCATGTGCAGACCTGTGCCAAAAAGGATTGTCTGGCTGCAGGCATGTACAGAAAAATATAGCGATCACAGAAGTCAAAATTGACACAGATTTTGCTAGAGGAAATGGCAATAGCACAAGAAGATTTTGCGAGATGAAATAATGTCCTAAGGAAACCCAAAACTTGTATGGTGGCAATGTGAAGTTTTCCTCGGCCAGCAGTTATGTCAATATCTATATGTCAGTTTTGAGGAAAGAAACCCGAGCTTTAAACAAAATAGGTATTAATTGCATCTAAATTTTGAAAGATAGATTTGTATGAAGCCATTTTGTAGCTTTCATCTCTCTACAATGAAGACAATAAAAGATACAAAAGTATGTTGGTTGGGCTGTCGTCTAGTGGTAGATTGGTGAGAGAAACACAACTGCTCAGGTTTGATTGTCAGTGCACCCTTTCCAGGCTCTGCCGACATAAATGGTTCACTTACGAAAAGAAAAAGAAAAGAAAACAAGTCTTATCTCCAACTACAAGGAAAGATTTCTGATAATACTCAGGCTGGTAATCAGTAAGGAACTCTGATGTCTAAGCTGTCTGACTGATTTCGCAGTAGAATTTTGCCCATGAGGCATCTTGCCACAGGAATCACTTTCGTAGTAAAATTTTGCCCATGGGACATGTTGACAATAAACAGGATAATAGACTGTCAGATACACCATGTTTGCATCTTGGAATATTTTCTACCACATTAAAATCTCTGGGCACTCTAAATTAGGCTTATCACAGACTAATTTGTAACATAGATACGAAAACATACCGAGAGTAGCAGGAGTGTCGTAGAAGACAGTGGAGGCCTGAACAACGCTGGCTCGAACAGTCCTGGCGTTAGGCGATGCCGAGCCCATTTCAACTTCCACTTCGGGGATGCTTGTCATAGACATTGCTGCTGAAGATGATAATAATTACGATTATACTACTCACAAGAAGATGATAATTCTTCTTGTGGCAGACCTCACCCAGATATATACCATCTTCCTCTCCCATTTTCATTTTGTGTATCCTTTTGTTCGTGGTCCAGGATGAAATCTGCTGTTCTTTTTTCTAATTTTCTGTCATTTTCCACAGCCCACACCGAGCTCACTCGTCCACGTCCAGGAATGAATTAGTATCGAACCTGACTCTGAATCTGGGCCAGTTGTGGTAACTTCTCATGCATCTGCTATTAGAATCACCACGGCAATGAAGTGGGACCGCTAATATAAAAATAGAATCATGGATTCATTCCACTGCATCATCACATCCGACCCTGCTGTACTGTTTTGCTTAATCTCCTCGATGACTCTTCTGTAACCTGAAATGCCAGGTGAAACACATCATCTGTTTTAAAATGCATTGGCTCTTCTGTAACCTGAAATGCCAGGTGAAACACATCATCTGTTTTAAAATGCATTGTTTAGTTGGGAGTCCCGTTGAGAGTATAAGTTCTGATAGTGAAAGTGATGTGTAATATTTTTTTTATTTGAATTTTTACTCATTTTGTAATGTATTATTACTTTAAAAAGGAG
Organism: Pinus tabuliformis; assembly: GCA_031772625.1. Classification (NCBI taxonomy): domain Eukaryota; kingdom Viridiplantae; phylum Streptophyta; class Pinopsida; order Pinales; family Pinaceae; genus Pinus; species Pinus tabuliformis. The sequence continues at coordinate 745,337,218 of CM062815.1, forward strand.
TGGTATAATATGATTTTTTGGAAGTTTTTCCGGTGAGTTTTTTCGGTCAAAATCCGACAGCAATTTATTGGAATTGCAAGTTTGATAGCTAGTTTCTGCAATCAAAGCGTCCCACGAGTTTTTCAGGGTGCTGAATCCAAATATGCAGTTAAAAAATCATTTTAACTGCAACAAATCAAGATTTAACCTCAATTTATTCTGTCGGAATCTCCAAAAAGTTGCATTATAGACAACTCCCTTTTAAAAAGCAAATAGAGTTGAAATTCGATTCAAAATGTAAATTTTAATATGGATTAACATTTTTTAAATATTAATAATATGTTTAAAAAAAACTAATTTATTTTTTATTTGAATTTTTTATAATTTTGTAATGTGATATACTTATAAAAAAAATACAAATAGAGTTGGAATTCAATTTGAAATGTAAATTTTAATATGATTAATAATTTTTAAAGGAGTTGTTTAGAATTTGATATTTTTAGATTTTGAAGTGAAATTTTGATTTGTATTATTTAAATTGGTTTTTTGATTGTATATGGATTCAGCACCATCAAAAATTTTGAAGGCACTTAGATTCTGCAGGGGTTACCCGTTAAACTTGTGATTTCAATAAATTCGTGCCGAATTTTAAAGAAATTAGACAAGGAAAACCTACTGGAAAAGCTTCCAAAAAGTCTCTAAAGACAACTCAATTTTCAAATATTAATAATTTATTAAAACAAAGGCTTATGTGATTCCTGATTTATATGAAATATTTTCAGAAAAATTATAAAAATAATAATGGTAAATAAAATTGCACGCGAGTGCATGGCTTGTTGGTTGGGCAGTCGGATGGCTCGCACCCCACCAACTTTAGATCCCGATATACGTTTGATCCTCATATATTCCAGCTGCGCTGCAGCATATATTTCTCTATATGTGGTTGTAATGTGAAAAGTCCTGATGTGATGGCTGTCAGCTTGTTCTGACACATATAATGTAAAAAAAAGAGGGCCCATAAATGCTTCTTAAGGGAACTAGCCCCTCCCATTTTAAAAAAAAAAAATAAAAATATTTTAAAAATAAATTAAATAAATTTTTGGAAGTTCGTTTTATGATATATGTATTTTTATTGGTTTAAAAGGATTTTTTTATTAAATTTAGTATAAGTAAGATTAGTTTAGGTAAATAAATTAAATGATAAATAAATAAATACAAAGAGACATCAAATAAGAGTGTCATGTTATATTTATTTTCAATTATTATGTATAATATATATAAGAGTTAAATATACATATTAAAATAACAAACATGTAATAAGAAAATGTATAATAAATATAATAAGAAAAGAATAATATTAGATCTAAGATTTTTGTGATCCATAATGTAGAAATAAGTTTTTCAAATTAATCACTTTGTTAGGATTTGGATTAATCACTTTAGGATTTGGATTAATCACTTTGTTAGGATTTGGTTCACGTCTCGAACCAACTAATATGGTTCATCACTTTGTTAGGATTTGGTTCACGTTTCGAACCAACTAATATGGTTCATCCTCAGGACAAGGTGAGAAATCCATTGATTGTAGAAATTTTGAATAATAAACACTTATTCACAAAGATTATCCCGATTATACACTATTGCGGAATACATGCATAATACATAACCTCCTCTACGTTGATCATCAATTTAGCAGCATTAAAAACAATGAAACATCAATCGCATGCGCACATTAACACAATATGTAACCATGGGAAAGCATACAGCTGAAAACCCCACACTATATGTATATTATAATGATTGAGAACATGTAACAATACATAGTACAATACTCCTCACAATTACTCAGTACTATCTCCACCTGTTACACACAAAACTAGCTCAGATCCGAACAAGTCACAAGTTCAAATCTCCTCCGCTGCTTTGCATGCCTCCACTGCACAATCCTGCAAGAAAATGAATGAGAATGGCTGATCCAAACTCCTATTTACCTTGTGAAAATCACCCACACTGTAAATCACGTGAGCACAAGCTATATTTCACTTGGTATTGGCCCACACTACGCAGAGATCATTGGCATAACTCAATCCTATGCATGTGCAAAATCTCATGCACAACTGATAGCAATCTCAACCTCTAACACCTGTCTCCACTGAACTCTACATGCACTGAGTTAACTGATGTATTCTTCAGTTGCATTATGAGCTAATAATCAGTGAATTAATTAATAACTAATTCACACAACTCATCACTTAGTCTATTGATCAGTTAGACTAAATACAACTAGTTCAACTAAGTCAAACTGAACACAACTCCGTTAACTGCTCATCCAACTCCACAGAACTCAACCACATGAGTTCTAACTGATGTCCTGCATGCAATAGTTCAACTGACTCATAAAGAAAACGTATTTCCTTATGACAGCTGCATGTGCCACATCTGTAGCTCAACCTGAAGTGCTCCAAGAGGATAAGATAAAGTTTATAGTCTAAATATTATTATGAGACAATAATATTTGACTTTTCTATTTTTGACTAGCAGTCTAAAATAGACACTGATCACTCCTGATGTGATCACTCCTACGGTGATCGCTCCTGCTGTGATCGCTCCTGGTGTGATCACTCTTGCTGTGATCCAAAAATAGACTTTGCACCATAATTTGCCTGCGGACCCACTTAGTGAAGGCGACTCCTTTCCACTAAGCTCCATCATCTTGTTGCATTCTCAACAAGCACTTCTTGTTGCACACTTTTCAACATTGATCATAAGGAATTGCCTGGAGTTAGCCATTAGAAATTAGCTGTTAGTGAATTAGTTAGTAGGTAAAGAAATTTATTATTTTAGAATTAGAGGTGACGAAAAATATTGTATTTAGTTAAAAATAGTTGTTAAGGGATAATTAAATATAAAAATGATATTTCAATATAATTGATTGATGTAGAAATAGTTTATACCATCTTATTTGTTATGGGTTGACTTATTCATAATAGAAAACTAGCTCTCATGAGAATATATGTAATCCCAAAATAATTCATTCATTATTAAAAACATTAATTTCAATATTAAGATTATTTAATAATAATATCATGTTTATATTAACTCATAGAGGGATGCTTAAATCTCTCAAAAAGGGAATCCAAGATAAATTAAAACAAATCATAGTCAAAGGATAACAAAAAAATATTTAAAGTGAAGCAAAAAAAAAAAAATTATATATATATATATATAAATGTAAAAAAAATAACAAAATATATACATATATATAAAATTAATATATATATATATATATAAATAAAAAGTTAATATATATATATATAATAAAAGAATATAAAAATAGAAAATTTTGGATAATAAAAAAAAAAATTAAGTTATGATGTGAGAGCTGGAATCCTCCTCTTACTCAATTTCCAACCATCATCCCTATTAAGATTTTTGACGTGTCTTTCGATCTCAATCCCCTCCCTAAGATTCCTGTGGTGGAAGTGATCTATCTTAGCGATAACTTTGGATTCTTCAATGCAGACATGGTGCTTCGATTTTTCTGCATGCTCAGCTAAGGTTGATGAGCGGGAGGATTGTGTCTGATGTCTGTTGCATTCTCATTGATCCTCTGTTTAATAGATCTACTTGTTTCTCCAATGTAGGGGATACCACAGGAGTAGGGAACAAGGTAGACACCTTTCGAGTCTTTAGGGTCAATAGGGTCTTTAAGAGATCTCAAAGAATTTTTAAAAATTCTTTGAGATCTCTTAAAGACCCTATTGACCCTAAAGACTCGAAAGGTGTCTACCTTGTTCCCTACTCCTGTGGTATCCCCTACATTGGAGAAACAAGTAGATCTATTAAACAGAGGATCAATGAGCATGCAGCATACATCAAACACAATTGCTCTCGCTCATCAGCTTTAGCTGAGCATGCAGAAAAATCGAAGCACCATGTCTGCATTGATGAATCCAAAGTTATGGATGCATCCAAAGTTATGGCTAATATAAATCATTTCCACCAGAGGAAGCTTAGAGAGGAAATTGAGATCGAAATGCACACCAGAAATCTTAATAGGGATGATGGTTGGAAATTGAGTAAGAGCTGGATTCCAGCTCTCTCATCATAACTCATCATTCTTTTTTATCTTTTTTATCCCTATTTTTATTTCTATTATTATCCAAATTTTTCTATTTTTATATTCTTTTATTTTCTCTCTCTCTCTCCCTATATATATATTTACATTTTATTTTTTTTATATTTTTATTTTGGTTGATTTTTTTTTTTTTGGTTGCTTCACTTTAAATATTTTCCTGTTATCATTTCACTCTAATTTGTTTTAATTTATCTTGGATTCCCTTTTTGAGAGATTTAAGTATCCCTCTATCAGTTAATATAAACATGATATTATTATTAAATAATCTTAATATTGAAATTAATGTTTTTAATAATGAATGAATTATTTTGGGATTAAATATATTTTCCTAACAACTAGTTTTCTATTATGAATAAGTCAACCCATAACAAATAAGATGGTATAAACTATTTCTACATCAATCAATAATATTGAAATATTATTTTTATATTTAATTATTCCTTAATAGCTATTTTTAACTAAATATAGAATATTTTTCCTCACCCCTAATTCCAAAATAATAAATTTCTTTACCTACTAACTAATTCACCAACAACTAATTTCTAATGGCTAACTCTGGGCAATGTTACATCCTTACTATTTATTCCTTATGATCAATGGATTTCTAACTCTGGGCAATGTTGCATCCTTACTATTTATTCCTTATGATCAATGGATTTCTCACCTTGCCCTAGGATGAACCACATTAGTTGGTTGGTTTGAAACGTCGACCAAATCCTAACAACGTAATTAATGTGAAAGACTTATTTCTACAAAAGTATAATAAACAATATAAAGCAATAAGAATTTAATGACATTTGTGTAAATCATATTTTTTAATTAAATTGAAAAGTAAAACAAAGCAATTACATTTAAATAAATTTAATCTTTTATTAAAATATTCTATGGAAAAAAATAAACTTCAAACAAGGTAACAAACAATAAACAATAGTAGCTACTTTGTCTCGCTTAATTTAAATATAGTTAAATTAAAGTAAAAAATAATAATAAAAAAACTAAAATTGCATATATCCTATCTTACAACAAGAATACAACTACATTTACGACAAGAATACAACTACATTTAGGCAAAAGAATGTAATAGCTTTTGATGTATTTATTATCTTTATTATTTTATACTTATTTGAGGTTAGTAAATAAAATATTTTAATAACTAATTATTCAATCATCCTACCATTAAATGTAGTCATAATAATTTTGGATATAACCTTACTGTGAACTTGATTTGTTTCTCAAACCACCACTTTTCATCTTCCCTACGTTAATGATTCCATGTTAAGGTTTGATTAAAATGGTTTACCCATTTTCTTATTTCTTAAAATGCAAAAGGTACTTCATTTAATCTAGCCTCCATGTTATAGATTTGATTAAAATGGTTTACCCATTTTCTTATTTCTTAAAATGCAAAAGGTACTTCATCTAATCTAGCCTCCATGTTATAGATTTGATTAAAATGGTTTACCCATTTTCTTATTTCTTAAAATGCAAAAGGTACTTCATCTAATCTAGCCTTGTTGTGAGATTGATGATGGAAATTAAGATCTATTTTGCATCATCATTTTCTAAAAGAAATTTTGTATAAAACTTTAAAAATACATATAATTAAGAATCACATTCCTAATAACTTATTAATGTGAACAAACGCATTTTATCTTAAAAAAAACTATACTAACATTGAAAACTATCATATTAATATGAACAAATACAACTTATCTAACATAAAATAACTTATAAATAAAAATAAAATATTCGAATTCAAGCTTTTATGATCCATAATTTATTAATTAACGAAGATTTTCGCAAAAAATCACATTGCCAATATTTGGTCGATGCCTTTAGAACCATTTAGTGTGGTTCATCTTCAGGATAAGATGAGGAGACAGATCTCAGAGGAAGGTTAAATAGGAAGATAGGTCATCCTAACCACTAGAGGAACCATTTAGTGTGGTTCATCTTCAGGATAAGATGAGGAGACAGATCTCAGAGGAAGGTTAAATAGGAAGATAGGTCATCCTAACCACTAGAGGAAAACGATTAAATTTGACCAAGGAGAGAAATTAATATATGTAAACAATTTATTAATTAATTAATTTATTATTATTATTATTATTATTTTAAATTTTTTTTAACCAAACAACTATATTTGACTAGGGTAGGCAATTCTAATTTGTTTAATTATTTAATTTACCTGATTAACTAATTTATGCATGCATTATTTTATTGTTATTGAATAATTGTTTATATGGTAATGAATTGGAAAAATAAGGATTAAAACTAATAACTAAAAAATAAAATATCTAAATCAATAAATAAATAAATATAAAGAGTGAAAAAATAAATAAATAAATAAAAGAGAAGGTGTTCATTTAAAAGTAATAATCAAATTATTTAATGAACACCTTCTCTTCTTTATTTATTTATTTTAACCCCTTCTCTTCTTTATTTATTTTTTTAATTAAGTAATTAATAAACCAATAATTGAATTTTAACAAGGGAATGAAAACAAAAGATAACGTGTAAAAAAAAAGAGGAATATGTAAAAAAATATTAAGGATGTAAAAAAATTAAATAAATTATTAATAAGGGAAAAAATAGAAATTAGAAGAGAAGGTGTTGTTAAAAAAAAATAAAGAAGAGAAGGTGTTCATTAAATAATTTGATTATTACTTTTTCTTTTTTTTCTTTTTTTCCACTCTTTATATTTATTTATTTATTGATTTAGTTATTTTATTTTTTAGTTATTAGTTTTAATCTTTATTTTTCCAATTCATTACCATATAAACAATTATTCAATAACAATAAAATAATGCATAAATAAATTACTTAATCAGGGAAATTAAATAATTAAACAAATTAGAATTGCCTACCCTAGTCAAATATAGTCGTTTGGTTAAAAAAAATAAGAATAAGAATAATAATAAATAAATAAATTGCTTAAATATATTAATTTCCCTCCTTGGTCAAATTTAACCATTTTCCTCTAGCCCTTAGGATGACCTATCTTCCTATTTAACCTTCCTCTGAGATCTGTCTCTTCATCTTATTCTGAAGATGAACCACACTGACTGGTTCCAAAGGCCTTGACCAAATATTGGCATTGTGATTTTTTTGGAAAATCTTCCTTAATTAAAAAATAAAATAACTACACTAATATTGAAAACCTTGATTATTCCTGACTTTTATAGATATAACATGATTAGAGTCTTTATATACACAATAACATTGAAACTAACTATGAAAGTGACCCCTTGGAATATCCCAACTTATATATATATAATGAGTGTGAGTAGTCCTTTACATTCACAACCACATTGAAAACCAACTATTGAAATGGCCCTTTCACTATCCTAACTTTTATATATATAATGTGATTAGAGTCTTCTCTACTTTAATGTGACCTATAAAAACATCATATAATATTAAATATACTTTGAAGAAAACTCGACCATTGCATTAAATATGGCATACAAGTGTATAGGACAAGTATATAAACAAAAGAAATAAATTTGTACTTAATAATTATTATTTTAAATTTAAAATACATATATAAAATCAAATTACATATAAAGCAAAGTCGTATATATTGATTCCAAAGTTGTATATAAAGCAAAATAAAATATATTAAATTACATAAGTGTCCAAAAAGAGGAATGAAAAAATCCCAAGCCAAGGTTAGATATGGATTTGTCATGTCGCTTTCTAGACATAAACACACAAGTGGTGGTACCTACATTACATATAACATTAATATATTGCAGGAGATTCAGCTAAAGCATCATTTTCACTTTAGTCAAGTTGCCTAGAATTGGATGTATTCATTAATTATCCCATACTGGAAACTAAAAAAAACACACCTTTGAGCATTTGATGTTAATATTTGACTTTATAAACCAGAAAATGAAGATAACAACCTTGAAATATATGCATATTCAACCTTGCTAAATTTCACTTCTCGACGTTTGCAATGGGGATAAAGAAACATTTAATCGTAAGGTCTTTGACATATGGTTCATTAGAATTTGAGAGTGATGAGGGGACTTAGGTCCACGAGTTATTGACTACCACTACTTCACTTACTAAAAACAATAGATTTATTAAAAAAAATTGTTAAAAAAACATGCACCAAAATGAAAATTACTTTGCAATGTTTTACTACAACTACTTGTCTTATGAGAAAAAGAAAAAAAAAAGAAAAACCTCTCTCAAAGTAAAAAATCTCTTTACTTCATTGATCACACAATTGTCCAATTGGATTTGGTGAGTAATCACACAATTGTCTAATTGGATTCAATGAATAACTTACACATTAGTGTTTGATTTTTCCATTAGCATGATGTTATCTCATTCAGAAAGATAAATACAAAAAGATATAGATATAGAAAACTAGTACTCAATGAACATAACACTTGTAGTATATAAGTGTGTTGCTAGTAGTACATTGGTTAATCAAAGACTTTGATTATGATATATCACTGCCTGATTTGAAAAAAAAGGAAACAAAAATATAAGCTTACTTTATATTACAATAAAAGAAATAAAAATCTTACTTTCAGTGCATATGGTTATAGCAAGCACACATACATAAACTAAATATTAATATGAGCTCTCAAGCAGATGTTTAGTGGCTTAATATGGATACATACATCTATAGATGTTCATATGGATATTTTGCTAGAACATGAGAATTCCTTGGTGCTACTTGCGATGATACAAGTTTTTGTATAGTTGTGATGGGTTAGAGGATTTGATGCCTTTCACAACAGCATATCATTGCGTAAGATTTATTAGCACCAAAAAAAGGGCTAGGGGGCTCTGACAGTTGAGTCGTATCACTCACATGTTGAAAAGAAGAAGATAGTTACTCGACATGGGTACGAAAACCTAAAAAATAAGAGAAAATCTCCACAGTTAAAGAACCAAAGGATTTGTTATGGAAAGTTACATGTATAATCCTCCAAATATATGGCCTTGACGAACCCTATATAAGCCTGAAGAACTACCATAAATGCTTATAATTCAAGTAATGAAAATATCCCTAACCCTGAAGAAGCTTGTGACCTGGATGCAAAATCTGAGCAAAAGAATTTTGTTCTAGGGCAATTGGTTATTTTATAGTTGGAAGGGGTTTCACAGTAATATCACAAGTAAACAAAATGAAGAAAAAATTCAGAGAACTTGCTCAACAAGGACAAAAAATACTATTAGCCTTGTGCCTAAAGAGACAAGGAATTTGTAGCTAACTCCAAAAGAAACAAGTTGACAACGTACTTACCTGAAATTGAGCGTTCTAGTACCGTAGATGTAAGGCTCCATCCTAGGGTCGTATAATAGAACTAAATTTCTCAAATTTCAAATACAATAAAACGGGAAATAATTTATTTCTAACTAAACATTTAATCGATGATAATTTACCATTAAAATTTATTTCCTACAATTAAATAGTGAGCATTTCATTTCAATCACTTATATGAGCAATCTATAAATAGAGGAATATCTGTTTTGATAGCCTAGTTGAGATGCCCCTGAGCTCCTGATCCTGCTAGGATGCTCCTCTTGACTACCGACTGGATTTACCTCCCAGCCAACTAGGAAGTATTTCCTAGCCCAGGAAACCAACACAGGTTCCCTAGCTCTCCGAGCCCAAGTCCAACCAGATGTAGTGTGTCCAAGATAAACAATACTCTCATCGAATAATCTAGTCAGGTAGTCTTGTCACCTTCCATTCACATTTTACCCATGTCATAAGAGTGCATATCCAGTAGATACAAAATGTAATAGAACAATGTACATTATACCTTTCCCCATGAGATGTCTCGATCTTCCCCCAATGGAAGAGTAGATCTTGGCTATCATATAGTTCTTTCCAATATGTGGGTTAGCTCTCATTCATGCATTTATATAACAACAAGATATATAGAAAAGCGATCTTAAACATCGTGTTATTAAGTCTAGTATCCACATGTCAATCTTGTAGTTCATACTGGAAATAAACCATAATTTCACTAAGTCATTCATTAAATAAATCAAATCCATTTGAGCCATACATGAAAAAACAATAATTCTGATAAGTCACGCACTAGATAATTCATCACCAAGTGATTCATACATTAGGTCATACATCAAACATTTCCATCATCAATACTAAATCCATCAATGATTTATATAAGTAGTTTCATGTGTCCAACTAAATGCATCAATATTACATAACGTTCATAAATAAATAACATGGAACTGCAAAATAGAACCTTAGCATAGGTAGTTGTCTAAGTCAAAAATGGGCATCACAGATGCTCAAACAGTGAGAGGTAGTCACGATGTATAGTCTCTACATCCTCCCAAGTAGTAGATCATGGGCTATACTTGTCCCACTGGACCTTAACTTGGTCCACCATGCGACGTCTGAGTTGTCGAACCCTACGGTCCAATATGCATAATGGTTCGACCACTATGGTTCCCATGTCCGAGACCTGTAGTTCCCTCCAATCCAGTTTTTGAGATTCATCAGAAACATAATTTCGTAAAATAGATACATGAAAAACATCATGAGTTTTATGCAAATGGGGTGGTAGTACAAGACAATAGGCAACTAGTCCAATCTTCTCCTTGATCCTAAAAGGTCCTACGAACTGAGGTGACAACTTCGTCCCCTTCCCAAACCGAATGGTGCTTTTGTTGGGTCGGATACAAATAAAAACTTGGTCCCCTACTTCATAACTACGATCAATCCTATGTGAATCAACATAACTCTTCTGTCTATCTTGTGCTTCCTTTAACCTTTGTCGAATCTGCTTTACCTGTTCCTCCATTTCTTGAACTAATTCTGGCCCAACTATTACTCGGTCCTCCAACTTTTCCCAACTCAACGGCATCCTACATGGCCTTCCATATAGAGCTTGATAAGGAGGCATCCTGATTGAACTGTGGTAACTGTTATTATAGGCAAACTCTACCAATGGTAAGTACCTTTCCCACTGAGTCTGATTATCCATGACGTACATCCTAAGCATGTCTTCCATAACCTGATTTACTCTTTCATTCTGCCCATCTATTTTGGATGATATGCAGTGCTCAAGTTCAACTGAGTCCCTAGTGCTGACTACAAACTTGTCCAAAACCTAGATGTAAATCGAGAGTCTCTATCATAAATGATCTTTATGGGTAACCCATGTAGTCGAATAACTTCACTTATAAAAACTCATGCCACATCAGTAACATTGTAAGTGTCTCTTACTGGAATGAAATGGGCACTTTTGGTCAATTTATCAACTATAACCAATATAGCATTGTGCCTCTGTGACGTGAGTGGCAAACCCACAACAAAGTACATGGAAATTACCTCCCATTTAGACATAGGGATGTCATGAGGTTGTAGGAGTCCTGCTGGATGGCGATGATCAACCTTCACTCATTGACATTCAAGACATTTGGCGACAAATTAGACTATGTCGTGCTTCATGCCTGCCCAAAAGAAGAGTTTCTTCGTGTTCGCATACATCTTCTTTGCTCCAGGATGTGCATAATAGAGTGCTCTATGTGACTCTTCGAGGATGGTCCTTCTTATACCCCCTTCCTTAGGTATGTACATTCTCCCTTGAAACCTCAATACTCTATCTGGTTCAAGGACATATCCCTCAAACTTTGGTTCTATCTGCTTCCCACTTTGGACTATTGAGATAACCTTTAGATACCAACCATATTCAAAGAGTTTCTCTAACACACGTTCCCTTAAATTTAACTTTTAGGCTACTAGCGAGAAGGTTCGTGGTCTCCTGCATAGTGCATTAGCCACTACATTCTCCTTTCCCTTGATGTATGAGATCTCAAAATCATACTCACTCATGAATTCGCTCCACCGCCTTTGTCTAGCATTCAAACCCCTTTGAGTGAAGAGATGCTTCAGGCTTTGATGATCTGTTCTTAACTCAAATCTTCTCCCAACGAGGTAGTGTCTCCACAGTTTCAAAGCTAACATCACTGCTGCTAATTCTAAGTCATGGGTAGCATACAACTCTTTGTGTTTCTTCAATTTTCTAGATGCGTAAGCTATTACTCCGCCTTCTTGCATCAATACTACACCCAATCCTTGCTTTGAAGCATCGGTGCAGATAGTGAAGTCTTTTTCCATGTTCGATACTCGAAGGATCAGTGCACTAGTTAGTAACCTCTTTAGTTCTGTGAATGCAATGTCGCATTCATATGCTCGTTCATACCTAACCCACTTTCGCTATAATATGGTGATGGGTTTTGCAATCCTCGAAAACCCTTCTAAAAACCTGCAATAATACCCTGTTAGCCCCATAAAACTACGTACCTCATGAGCATTTTTTGGTACTGGCCAATCCATTATGGCCTTCACCTTTTCTGGGTCAACTGAAATCCCTTCTCCTGAAATGATGTGCCCAAGGTAATGAACCTTCTTCTAAAAGAAGGAACATTTTGACAATTTTCCATACAATTGACTTTCCCTTAAGCAAGTCAATACAACCCTTAGGTGCTTTTCATGCTCCTTTTCATTCTTGGAATACACAAGAATGTCGTCCAGAAAGACTTGCACAAATTGGTCCAAATACTTCCAAAACACACCATTCATGACGCTCATGAATATTTTTGGTGCATTGGTCAAACCAAATGGAGCAACTACGAACTCGTAGTGCCCAAACTGAGTTCGAAATGTAGTTTTTGAGATGTCCTCTTCCTTAATCTTCAACTGGTTGTATCCAGATCATAGATTGATCTTTGAGAAAATCGTGGCTCCCTTCATTTGATCAAATAGGTCATCTATTCGAGGTATCAGGTACCTATTCATAATTGTGGATTTCTTCAAGTCCCTATAATCTATTCATAGGAGCTCTTAACAAAAATAATTGGTGCACCCCAAGGAAAAATACTAGGTCTAATAAATCCCAAGTCTAAGAGCTCCTTTAACTGCATCTGCAACTCACAAAGTTCTGGAGTTATCACCCTATAGGGTGTCTTAGATATTGGTTCTACACCAGGTTTTAGGTCAATTGTGAAATCAACCTCCCTTACAGGAGGTAATCCAGGCAATTCCTTAGGAAAAACATCCTTGAATTCTGACAAATTTAGGTGTTGATTTAGGGAGGGTCCTTTCTGGTCACTTACAACCTCGACCATATATAGCTTGCAACCTTGTTGGAGACAATGTTTTACCTTCATCATGGATATGAATCATAGTGACACTCCTCTCTTGATTCCAAACATCTCAATTGGCCTACCTTCATCATCTAAACAAATCACCTTCTTCTTGAAATAGTCTACCAAAGCTCGACGAGCTTCTAGCTAGTCCATTCCAATAATTACATCATATGTCCCCAATGTTGTGACGTATGCCTTCAACTTAGTCATACACAACCTGAGGTTTACCTGACATTGGTCAACACTAGGTCATACTGCTTGTTTTATCCCAGAAGCCATCTCAACTTGCTTAAAGTCATCGTGCTCATAGGCTACCAACCCACATTTTTCTAATGCAACTGATGAAATGAAACTATCTGTAGCACCTGAATCAAACAAAATTTTAACTTTTACTTTGTTTATCATACCTGACGTTTCTACCACGGTAGACTGGTGTTCAACTTGCTAGTTATCAACGGCTACATAGATTCGATGGTGGCTACTTGCCCCCCCCATTGGTGCTTTTCCTTCTACGGTTGTTACCAGCTTGTAACTCAGGGCAGTCACGTTGGTAATGAGGTCCCTCTCATCCCCAACGATTGATGCGTAGTAGACCTTGAACCAAATGTTGTGGAGTTCTTTGGAAAGAGTTCCTTCCCTTGGGACCCCTGCCCCTACTTGTTTCTCCTCGTGTATGACCTTGATTTGGACTCGCCCTTGAAGCTGCGAGTGAAGCGACACTAGTAACCATTGAAATCCTCGTTGTCGGTGCTCCAGGTACAACCCTGTTTCCATATGGTGGTGGCCTCAAACTTCCTCCCCTAGGGAAGGTACGAGGGGCCTTCCCCATAAACCTTGGTTGTCATGGAAAAATGGTTTTGTTTCCACCCCTTAAGTCTAAGTGTTCTTTGACATAACGAGCTTGTTCCACAACTTCTACAAATGAGATTTTTTTCCACATCTGTGCCATTGCCCTAATCCTAGGGTTCAATCCATAAATAAAACAATCTGCTTAGTGTTGGTCAGTATCCATGTAGGAGACATACTTGACCAATTCCATGAATCTAATTTCATATTCTTATACTGTACGATTTCCCTGTACCAAGGCATGAAAGGCTCCTATGATCCAGGTGGATGTTGGTGGCCACCCACCTATCCCATTTGGACCCCCACAACTGTCTCTTTCAGCTCGTTCAGTTTCCTAAATTGTAGCACAGTTTACTATTTTTAGCAGTTTTTCGGGTCCTGAACTTCCGGAGCCGTTTTGAGGCCCTAAACGACGTTTTTTTGGGAATCTGGGGCAACATGGGTCCATGGACCGATGTTGCTTCCCAAAGTGGTAGTACTCGGATAGATCTTTCTAACGAGCTATTGTGCGCGTCAAATGGAGATCGTATGCCAAAGTTACGACCCCGGGAAATTGATGTACCAATTTACCCAAACGGGGCCCACAATTTGGCGTTTCATCTTCTAGGGTTAGGTTTTGGAATGTGAAGGGTTTTCCATTGTTTCTCAACAATAAATAGGCCTTCGAGCCTCATTGTAACACAGTTCGGAACAGTTCAGAGGCATGTAGCCGCACATCTCTTCTCAGAGATAAGCTACCATCGCCCTAGCTGGTTTATTTCCGTTTCTGGTTGTAAGCATATTTCAGTATTTTCCATTAATGAAATGAAGCATTATTTCCGCTGCATCTATGTGTTTATGGCTATTGCATCTCTGTATTTATGGTTATCTCTGTAATTTGTTGCGTTCCTGTTTAAATCCGGATCAGTGGTATCAGAGCGGTCTGCTTTTTCTCTGTTTTTCTTTGCATGTCCCCAACGAGGTCGGGATATAAGGAGTTAGGGCTTGAACTGGTCGAACCTTTACAAGACCAGCCTCGCAAATCCCGACGGCCTCCCATGGCGGACGAGAAGAAAGACGAGGGGGCAGGAGATCCTATCAAAATCTTGCTCGAAGAAGCCCTCGAGCGGCAAAGGAACGCGATGATGGATAGCTTTGCGCAGATCCTTCAGCAGCTACCCAGAGGCGACGTATCGGCTTCCAACAACGACTCTGGAAACGCCACACCGTTTAAGGTACAAGTTAATTTTGAAATCCCCATCTTCGAGGGTCAAATAGACGCAGATGCCGTAGATAAATGGTTCAATCTGCTAGATGGGTATTTTTCTGTTCACGAATTTTCAAGTCGGGAAAAGATTGTTTTCGCTCTTCTCAAAGCAGCCCCCCACGTCAAGGACTAGTGGGAAACCTACTGCGAGCAGAAGGATGAAAGTACACGCTCATTATTTTCAGCCGCACCCACTTGGAATGACTTCCGGGATGCCATCAAGGAGCAGTACTACCCTGT
Organism: Pinus tabuliformis; assembly: GCA_031772625.1. Classification (NCBI taxonomy): domain Eukaryota; kingdom Viridiplantae; phylum Streptophyta; class Pinopsida; order Pinales; family Pinaceae; genus Pinus; species Pinus tabuliformis. Next base: position 745,352,823 of record CM062815.1, read on the forward strand.
CGGAAGCTATGAGGACAAATACATCAAATGGACCACACTGCGGCAGGGACGAGACCAAGATGTGCCAGAGTTCACAAACATTTTTCATACCCTTCGCACACAGTTGGGTATCAAAGATTCTGAGCTGCATCTGGTACTCAAATACCGTGGCTGCCTACACAGATACATCCAGGAAGAGATGGGGTTCTTGAACATCCCCTCACTCGGCACAGCATACCGATACGCTGTCAAAATCGAGCAAAAGTTCAAACAGAAGAAGCGAGACTTTGGATCTGCAAATCTGAAGCCCAAAGGACAAAGCCAAGGTGGGGTGGCCCAAGACAACCCGTCGAAGCCGCAAGAAAAGAACAACACCACGAAGCTGAAGAAGGACACAGGAAAGTGGTGTGAGTTCCACAAGAGTCCCACTCATAACACAAGTGAGTGTCGGACCAAGAAGTCACTGGTGGCTGAGTTGAAGGCTTCTGAATCAGATGCATGTTCTGACCCTGAGCCAGAACCCGACAAGGGGAATGGCAAAGGGAAGCAGATCATTGATGCGGATCCCAGCGCCACTGTTGCCACCGCCAAGATCCAGAGAGATGAGCTCGAAAATCCAGAGGAAGGGGAGCGTCTTTTCCACTCACAGATGTGGGTGAAGGGTTCGCCGCTGCAATTCATTGTCGACAGTGGCAGCCAAAAGAACCTCATTTCAGCAGAGGTCGTGAAGCGGTTGGGCCTATCGACTACACCACACCCACAGCCGTACAGTATCGGGTGGCTTCATGAAGGACGAGATCTCAAAGTTCGCCAGCAGTTCCGCCTTCCCTACAGCATCAAACCATTCACAGACGAGGTATTGTGTGATGTTACACCTCTGGATGTTTGTGATGTATTATTAGGCCAGCCATACTTGTGGAGGCGACATGCTGTGTATGAGTCAAGGCCTCGTGCTGTCATTATTTCTTTGAGTAAATCACTATACAGGATACCAGAGGTAGCCCCACCTACTGCCACATCTTTGATCACTGCTAAGAAAGGCAGCAAGCTCATATCACAGACCAGGAAATTCATCTGTCTGGTTCACTCCCAAAGTAAGGGGAAGATCGTTGCTACATCCATGACCATTGCAAAGGGTTCCTCCAAGCAGCAGCAGCAACAAAGGGATACGGTCATGACAGAACACAGGAACAACTTCTCCTCACCCACAGGGGTACCACACAAGTTTCAGGTGGACGACAAAGTTTGGTTACATCTGCAGAGAGAACGCCTTACCAGAACCCATCAGAAACTCAGGCAACTCCGACATGGTCCTTACACCAGTACCAAGGCTACGGGCAACAATGCTTCGAAGCACAACATTCTTCCATTCCTTGGCTTGCACCGAGTGTTCAATGTGGACCATCGTCGACCATGCTTCCCACCATTTCTGGTCACATCAGAGAGTGCAGAACAGCTCACCAGAGACCCAGCTCAGCAGAAGCTTCCTCATCTCAAGGAGGAACTCAACGCAATGGGGACCATTGCTTCCTAAGGGGGGAGGAATGATCCAGGTGGATGTTGGTGGCCACCCACCTATCCCATTTGGACCCCCACAACTGTCTCTTTCAGCTCTTTCAGTTTCCTAAATTGTAGCACAGTTTACTATTTTTAGCAGTTTTTCGGGTCCTGAACTTCCGGAGCCGTTTTGAGGCCCTAAACGACGTTTTTTGGGAATTTGGGGCAACATGGGTCCATGGACCGATGTTGCCTCCCAAAGTGGTAGTACTCGGATAGATCTTTCTAACGAGCCATTGTGCGCGTCAAACAGAGATCGTATGCCAAAGTTACGACCCCGTGAAATTGATGTACCAATTTACCCAAACGGGGCCCACAATTTGGCGTTTCATCTTCTAGGGTTAGGTTTTGGAATGTGAAGGGTTTTCCATTGTTTCTCAACAATAAATAGGCCTTCGAGCCTCATTGTAACGCAGTTCGGAACAGTTCAGAGGCATGTAGCCGCACATCTCTTCTCAGAGATAAGCTACCATCGCCCTAGCTGGTTTATTTCCGTTTCTGGTTGTAAGCATATTTCAGTATTTTCCATTAATGAAATGAAGCATTATTTCCGCTGCATCTATGTGTTTATGGCTATTGCATCTCTGTATTTATGGTTATCTCTGTAATTTGTTGCATTCCTGTTTAAATCCGGATCATCCTACCTGTTGTTCTTCATAATATGTTGGTAGGTACTTTTTCCTGAATCTTTCCTCAAATAACTCCCAAGTAACTATGTCCGGAGTGAGGTGTAGTTGACGCTCTAAGTTACCCCACCAATTCAGAGCACTATCCCTAAGTTTGGAATATTGTTATTTTAGCTTTTGAATTGGAATTATAATCCCTTAGTGTGAAACACCTTCTCATTCCTTCTAACCAGGCTTATGCACCTTCACTAGCACGACCTCCTGCAAACTCCAGGAGCTTAATCTTTTGGAGCTCGCTAGTAATGTCCTCGATTGGAGGTCCTCTATCAGAGTCTTTTGATCCCTCAAGATTTCCTAACCCTAATGGAGGGTGCTCCACTTCCACTTCATTCGTTTGGCGCCCTTTTAAAGTCTCATCAATTGCTTCTAGGGAACGCAAGATGAGAGTCAATTCCGGTGAAGGTAATGGGTTATTTGTAGGAGGTCCTTGTGATGACTCTCCCTGACCTTGATTTCTTCGCTTCCTCGCCATTTTGAATTGTTCAAATACCTGTTTTGATAGCCTGGTCGAGATGCCCCTGAGCTCCTAATTCTGCTGGGATGCTCCTCTTGACTACTGACCGGATTTACCTCCCAACCAACTAGGAAGTATTTCCTAGCCCAGGAAACCTCCACAAGTTCTCTAGCCCTCCGAGCCCAAGTCCAACCAGATGTGGCGTGTCCAAGATAAACAATACTCTCCTTCTCTCCCTTCCCTCTTCCCCACCTTACTCTCAAAACAAATCCTCCAAAACCACAACCAAACCAAAACCAAAAGCAACACCCAATGATCCCCTCTCCTCCCCTCATCCTTCCCCTTTTATGCCCCCCTCTCTTCTCCACCTTAACCACCTCTCATTAATGTCATAACTACCCCCTCATCCTTACATTTGATTTATCTTCTCCCAAGTAAATTTGAGAGGACATTTTGGGGATGAGATATGAATATATAATTTGGTAATTAATTGGAGAGGACCATGTCTTCTCCCAAGTAAATTTGATAGGAAATTTTGGGGATGAGATATGAATATATATTTTGGTAATTAATTGGAGAGAACCATGTCTTCTCCCAAGTAAATTTGATAGGACATTTTGGGGATAAGATATGAATATATAATTTGGTAATTAATTGGAGAGGACCATGTCTTTTCCCAAGTAAATTTGAGAGGACATTTTGGGGATGAGATATGAATATATAATTTGGTAATTAATTGGAGAGGACCATGTATTCTCCCAAGTAAATTTGAAAGGACATTTTGGGGATGAGATATGAATATTTAAATTGGAATAAATGGAAGGAGACCATATCCTATCAAAATTTAAATTTGAGGAGGTAAGTTAGGAATTGAATAATAACAAAATTTATATCAGTAATAAATTTACAATTTCACCATTGTAGGTACTGTTGGGTTGTGTTATATTCTTTTCACGACTAGCCCATGTAGTTAACTGGGGGGTTAGAGGTGGAGCGGAGCCCCCCTTCGTTGCGCCGATTGTGTAGCGGGGGGGGTGGTCACAAGGGGTTTGAGGTGTACGGTAACCCCACTTTATGGGGTCCAGGGCAACGCTCCAGAAAATTTTGGTTTTGGACCCTCTGTTACGTTGGGTGGACCCACTTATGGTTTTGTGCATGATTTTCGCACATGTTTTTTCGACGTGATGGTTTTCGGTCCATGGTATTGGATGCTTCGGCATGTATAAATATGTATTATAACATTGAAAGGAACATAATGAAAAATCAAGATGGTAGTCCCGGTTTTGGGATCCAAGGGAAAATCTTTGTGTATATTTGTTTTATGTGTTATGCTCTCGCATTGTTTATTTTCTATGTTTTTAGAAATCGTATGTAGGTAATTTCTATACGGGGTTAAAACCTACAGTAGGTATGTACCAATATTTCTTGATAATTATAAGTCAATATTCTAAAGTAATTTAAACACTAGTAAAATTTGCATGATAAGGTTAAGTAGGGAATTACAGTAGAAACCATTATCTCAGGATAAAAGGGAAAAAGGGTTTGAAAACCCACAACACTATGATGATTAAACCCACAACACACAGTTAAAAGGTGTGGTGTTAAGGTTTTGTATAGGGCTTGAAGAAAAATTACAGAATAACCCTAGATCGTTGTAAGCAAAACTAAACACTCGTTCACAATGTCAAATGATGAAGGTTAAAGGAGGGACTATCAACCAAAAGGTTCAAAGGGTCATGAGCATCATTCAATCAACCCAACCCATCAAAGTAACCCACTTATAACGCCACTAGGAACCCTAACTCGATGGTTGGCATGCTGGAAAAGGATCACGTGACATGCAACTCGTGGAAACAATTCGTATAACAATGACCTCACGTAATTGTGGTGAGATGGAATGCGGCCGAACAATATACATGGCATGGTCCATGTGATGTGTTGAGGGGTGCATAATGGACATGCTCCTAGTTTTTAGAATAGTGATGGGATAGAACTTTGCAGACCAGTTCGTAGTCCAAACAATCAAGACTTACGAAACTCATTATTGGTATCATCAATATCGTTCATAAATGAAGAAACCAAGTTTGGTTAGCTACTTTCATCTATGCAACAACCTTCTCAGCATAGGTATGATCATCTTTGTACTCTTGATTAACTGGCATCAAAGTCACAATTTACACATCATTAAAACTTGGATGATCAAGTATCATGTACACATGTAATGATTACAAAATAAGATGTGAACCAATCAAATTTAAAATAAATAAATTAAAAAATTATTAAAAATTAATAAAATTCGCATTGTAATGTTAAACTATGGAGAATATTGCAAATTTCTTTTGTCAAAACAAACTAATAACTAGTTAAGCAAAAAATTGAATGTGTTATACACTGCCTACGATAAGTAAAATAAACAATACCTGCGGTAGGTATAATAATAAGATGTTGATGATAAAAGTATTAATTATGATAATAAATTTATTATAAATGAAAAAACTTAAAAAGGAAATTCACTGTTAAAAAGGAACTTAGGGGAAAGCTAAATAAATAAAAGTTGCATGATTAAGAGTCAACTCTCTTGGGTATAGTTTTATTTTGTAATAGGGTGTAATATCAAAGTGTTACTTGTGACATTGTTAGTACAAACTTCGACTAGCTTTGTGTGTCGTGATTAAAGTCTCATGGGCACACCTCGAGGTTCTAGTGGCAGCAAACAAAATCAACCCCATGTCATTCAAGTATAAGTTTTCCCTAGTCATTGATTTCATCAATTCACACCAAAATTTCAAAAAAAGAGAGAGGAGTTAATTGGTTGATGACAAATGGACTATATGTATGGAGATTGTATGTGGATGGGTATAACAAAAACTATTTTATTGCACCAATAAGCTTTCTACCGCCCAATATGAGAAAGTTGTTGTACTGAACAGGTAGGTGAAAAATTAAAATAATAATAATAATATAATGTGGGCTCAAATTAGATGTAAAATATAATTTTTCACCATTAGGAAAGTTTTAATTCCCATGAGGGCTTAATCGAGAGACCATATTAAGTGGTTTCGTGACCCATGCACACATAAGTGGATCAAATCCCACCCCCATGCCTCCCTTACAGGAGGAAAGGGCAAGAGGGGTTATCCTTCACCCCAATAAAACTATTGAGTAAAGATTTTTCATGGGGTTTGGGTCATAGAACCAATAATCATGTTCAAGCATATGCCCTTCTTCAAAGACTACTTCTTGCTTAGGAAAGGAATATTGCAAGCCTTTCAATAATTGAAGATTCATAACTGCCCCATCCATAGTGTTATGAAGAAGATCCTCCTTAAAGAGGGTGCCTTAAGAGAAACCATTGAGAAGATTTTTGTTGAAATATGGCAACAAGAATATTCCAATTTAACTTGTCCTTGAATTAAATTATGAATTAAAATCGAATTTAGTCTTAACAACTACTTGGAAATAAGTAATTAATTTATTTTAAATTAATTGGTTGGATAAATTGAGGTTAGAAGTTTTTTTGAAGTCATGCAAGAGTTATCCCTTAAATTAAGGAGATAATATTGAGCTATATTTGAGTTGTAATTAGTTAACTCAGTTTACTGATTTAAGTCTAGTTAAATTAGTTCCAAACTATTTGAGGAACTAATAGTGAGTTAACAGTCAGTTGATGCATTAATGCACTCAACTAATGCTATTCTAGTTAACTGAAGTTTCCCTCATCAGAAACTCATGCATGTCCATTCCGAGAAAGACCCAGTTGAGATTAATGTTCAAGGACATTATACTATCAGTTGCATGTGTTTTCTCATGGAGAAAACTCATGCATGCAGTCAAGGATTCATACTTGAGGATTGCATAGTTTTGAAGGCTTCTTTTTCCACTTGGTAATAGGCTAATCATCGACAAGGAACAACGCAAGGAAATAGGAGCTTGGAGGGCAAAGAGGAAGGCTGGAGAGAAGCCAAGATTGCCTGTGAGCATCTGTGAGGATTGTACTGAGAGCTGGCTAGCTGTGAGAGCTAAGATTTTGTATAATTCCTATGTATTCCCACCATGTATGATACAATAGTGTGGGGTTTATATCTGATACTTTCCCCAAAGTATTTTCATGTGTATTGTGCCATTGATTCTTCTTCTTCTGGTTATATTGTTCAACTCGATCTTTAAGCTTCCGCAAATTGATAGTAGAAGTAGGTTATAATATTCTTCTTTGATTTATATTGCATTATCGGGTTAACCTATCACAGATTTTCTACATGGTATCAGAGCTGTGAATAGTATACTGAGAAGAGAATTCGAAGTTTGAAGTTTGGGGTTGCAGGTGCAAATCGAATTCATATCATACTTCAAGGTTGGCTAATGGCATTCTATGGCTTGAGACTTGAGTATGCCTTGGAAGGTAGCTCAAATTACATGGCATGGAAAGAAAGAATGGAGGTTGTATTAGAAGATAATGGCTTGAAGGAATTCATTGATCAAGAAATCCCAAAGTCAGCTTCAACTAATGCACAAGAGTTGGCTGAATGGAAGAAGTTTGTGGCAAAGGCGAGATAGATCATACTTGAGGGAGTTCGAGACCATATTGTCTCGAGTCTCCATGGGAAGGATACTCCATTTTCAATGTGGAAGACATTGAAGGACCTCTACCAGAACAGTAGCGACCAGAGGAAATTGGCGCTCAAGGATAAGCTTTGAAGAATCAGGATGGAGAAGGGTGATATTATTTCCACATATATGAACAAGCTCACCACCTGCAGAGATGAGCTTGACAGTGTGGGAATAACTACTGCCAATGATGATATGGTGAGCCTCACTCTCCTTGGCCTTCCAAAGAGTTGGAATATCTACCAAGACTCTGTGAATGGAAGGGAGAAACTGCCGGATTGGGAACGACTATGGTCGGATCTTATGCAGGAGGAGATCAGGGGGAGCACACGAGATGGTTCTTCATCCAAGAACGTTGATGAAGAAAATTTGGCCTTAGCAATTAAGGCAAGGAAAGGGAAGGGGAAGGCTTCCCATTTCAAATCGAATTCTTCTCATGGAGGGAAGAAGGGTGACATGTCTAAAGTAAGATGCTTTAATTGTCACAATATGGGACATTATGTGACTAATTTCCCATCGAAGAAGTCCAAGAAGGGATCCTCGGAAGGATCGGAAGGTGAGGCATTAGCCTCTTAGTTTGAAATGGAATTTACCCTCATCACATGCATGGTGTCATCGATGATGGGTTGTGTCTAGTATCTTGACAGTGGAGCCTCATTCCACATGACCGGTGATAAAAATTTATTCAGTGCCTTGGAGGAGAAAGACCTCAAGATGCGCATAGAGATGGGTGACGACGGAAGGTATAGTGTTTCAGGAGTGGGCACGATTGCTTTTCAGAGGGAGCATGGAGCTCCTCTCACCTTGACAGATGTGATGTATGTGCCTGGACTGAAGAAGAACTTGGTATCGGTCGCGATGTTGGAGGACAAAGGCTATGATGTTGTCTTCAGTAAAGGAAAGGCATTCCTAAGACACATAGCCACAAGTTAGACCAAGAGGATAGGGATTCGGGTGAAGAATCTCTATAAACTAGAGGTAGATGATTGTGCAACATTGAGTACGAAAGTAGAATTGGTGCAAAGCCAAGACATTGGCGAGTTGTGGCACAGGCGGTTGGGTCATTTGCATCATGGGGCTTTGAAGATAATGCAACAGATATCTACATGACTTCCCAAAGGTAAACTTGAGCAAGTTGACACATGCAAAGGTTGTACCTTGGGAAAGTACACCAAGTCTTCCTTTCATGATCGAGACAGTCGAGCAGAGTCTATCTTAGAGCGAGTTCATATTGATTTGTGTGGACCATTCTCGACGACATCCACAACGAAGCAAAGGTATTATGTGATTTTCATTGATGACTATTCTCGTAAATGCCGGATTTATTTCATGCAAAAGAAGGACCAAACCTTCACAAAGTTTTGTAAGTTCAAAGCTTTGGTCAACAAAGAGTCAGGGAAGAAGATCAAGGCCTTGAGAAGTGACAACAGTGGAGAATATGTCTCTCAAGAGTTTAAGGACTTCTGTGCAGCGGAAGAAATTAAACGAGAGTTGATGGCACCTCATAACCCTCAAATGAATGGGGTGGCTGAGAGGAAGAACAGAACTATTGTAGGGTTAGCACGGGAAATGTTGCATGACCAAGGCCTACCACTTCACTTGTGGGCTGAGGCATGCAACACAACAATCTATTTGCAGAATAGAAGCCTGCATCACATACTTGGGATGAAGACACTAGAGGAAGCTTTCTCCGGTAAGATACCAGATGTGGGTCACTTCAGGATCTTTGGCTCATTGGTATATTTCCATGTGACAAAGGATGCACGGAAGAAGCTTGAGCTAACAACAGATTTGGGGATATTTGTGGGGTACACTGATACACCTCACAACTATCGGGTGTACTTGCCTACCAGTCGGAGGATAGTGGTTCGTAGAGATCTCAAGTTTGATGAGCAGAAGGCCGTGCGAGTTTCCCTTGAGAGGGAGATCCAACTACAGGCTGTGGAGGAACTGTTGGTTCCTAAGGAGGAGGAGCCTCAGATTGATGTGGAGTAGCCGCATGCAGAGGTTCTAGGAGTGGAGACATCCACTCAAGTAGAGTCTTTCAGAGATGGATGGAAGTGCACAAGAGAAGCTGACAAATTGTTGGAGGATGTGAGAGAGGATGTGGGAGCACCATCTTCTCAGTGCAGACAGAGGAGGTCACTTGAGAGGTACACTGGATACATGGCCCTTGTTGGGGAATATGTTGATACCAAGCCATCTTCCTTTGAGGAAGCAGTGCAACAACCGATTTGGGTTGATGCTATGGTGGAGGAGTATGACTCCATAGTTCATAACAATGTTTGGGACGTGGTTCCGAGACCGGAGAACAAGTTAGTTGTGAGTTCCCATTGGCTTTACAAGGTAAAGCAAGCTGTTGATGGTAGTGTGGAGAAGCATAAGGCAAGATTTGTTGCCCGTGGCTTTTCACAGGTCGAGGGGATTGACTATGATGAGACTTTTTCTCCTGTCGCAAGGTACTCATCTATCAGATCTATGTTGGCATTATCAACACAGATGGGTTGGAAGATCCATCAGATAGATGTGAAGATTGCATTCCTTAATGGCCAGATTGAGGAAGAGGTGTACATAGAGGAGCCAGAAAGTTTTGAGACCTTCGATCGTGAGTCGCATGTGTGCTGACTCAAGAGATTTTTGTATGGGCTGAAGCAAGCACTTCATGCTTGGTACACTAGGATAGACAACTACTTCATCGGGTTGGGCTTCATAAAGAGTGAAGCGGATGCGAACCTGTACCACATCGTGGTGAAAGGTAATCTATTGATCATCGTACTTTATGTTGATGATCTCATATTGACTGGTGATGATCAGTTGATTGTGTCCTGCAAGGAGGACCTTGCAAGAGAATTCAAGATGAAATACATGGGTCTCATGCATTACTTCCTTGGCATGGAAGTGTGGCAGAAGGATGGGGAGTTGTTTGTGTCTCAAGGCAAGTATTCCAACGAGATACTCAGGAGATTCCACATGGAGAAGTGCAAGCCCATGCAGACTCCGCTAGCAGGTAACTAGAGGAAGGAGGTTGCTACTTCAAGAGAAGTGGTAGAGGCTAATGTGTACAAGCAGCTTGTGGGTTCATTGATGTACTTAATGAACACACGACCAGATTTGTGCTATGCGGTGAACCAGTTGAGTCAAGCAATGGTTCAACCTACCAAGATGTTTTGGAAGGCGACAAAGCATGTATTGAGATACCTCAGAGGCACATGTTAGTATGGATTATGGTATAGAAAAACAGAGGGAGTGAAGCTACAAGGCTTCACTAATGCAGATTGGGTAGGGAGTCCATCAGATTGGAAGAGCACATCAGGAGGGATTTTCAACCTTGGGTCAACGACAATTTCTTGGTACATAAGGAAATAGAGGTTGGTTTCACTCAGCTCGGCAGAGGCAGAATACATGGCTGCAATTCAGGTAGCATGTGAGGCCATCTGGATGTGGAAAATCCTACTTGATTTGTTTGATCATAGCATGGATCCAACTGTGATCTATTGTGATAATCAGAGTTGTATCAAACTATCTCAGAATCCAGTATTTCATGATAGGTCCAAGCACATCAACATTCAGTATCATCATCTCAGAGACTGTGTAGCGAGGAGGATCATGTTGCTGCAGTATATTTCGACAGAGGACCAAGATGCTGACATTTTGACAAAGGCATTGTCAAAGTGTAAATTCGAGTTCCATAGAGACAGGATCGGGTGGCAGATAATCCCTTTCTTGTTGAGAGGGAGTGTTGAAATATGGCAATAAGAATATTCCAATTTAATTTGTCCTTGAATTAAATTGTGAATTAAAATCGAATTTAGTCTTAACAACTACTTGGAAATAACTAATTAATTAATTTTAAATTAATTAGTTGGAGAAATTCAAGTTAGAAGTCATTTTGAAGTCATGCAAGAGTTATCCCTTAAATTAAGGAGATAACATCGAGTTATATTTGAGTTGTAATTAGTTAAACTCAGTTTATTGAGTTAAGTCCAGTTAAATTAGTTCCAAACTGTTTGAGGAACTAATAGTGAGTTAACAGTCAGTTGATGCATTAATGCACTCAACTAGTGCTACTCCAGTTAACTGAAGATTCCCTCATTAGAAACTCATGCATGTCTATGCTGAGAAAGACCCAGTTGAGATTAATGTTCAAGGACAATGTATTATTAGTTGCATGTGTTTTCTCATTGAGAAAACTCATGCATGCAATCAAGGATTCAACCTTGAGGATTGTGCAGTTTTGAAGGCTTGTTTTTCCACTTGGTAATAGGCTAATCATCCACAAGGAACAACACAAGGAAATAGGAGCTTGGAGGGTAGAGAGGAAGGTTGGAGAGAAGCCAAGATTACCTGTGAGCATCTGTGAGGATTGTACTAAGAGCTGGCTAGCTATGAAAGCTATGGCTTTGTATAATTCCTATTTATTTCCACCATGTATGATAATACAATAGTGTGGGGTTTTTATCTGAGACTTTCCCCAAAGTATTTTCATGTGTATTGTGCCATTGATTCTTCTTCTTCTAGTTATATTGTTCAACTCGATCTTTAAGCTTCCACAAATTGATAATAGAAGCAGGTTATACTATTCTTCTTTGATTTATATTGCATTATCGGGTTAACCTATCATAGATTTTCTACAATTTTGAGTTCCCTCAAAATATTTTAATTTTATGAACTTCATCGTGTTATAAGGAAAAAACAATTACTAAGCAGATAAGTTGGTCAAAGAAGAATCAACCTTCGCCCAAGTTATCCTTAGAATCAGTGGGAAATAAACAATCAAACCCATACCTTAGAATATGAAAATCATGAATCATTTAACTTGAAAAGTACAATTGGCAGTTATGAAATTCAAATGACATCCATTAAGATATGATGGGCAAGAGAGAAATGTGGCTCAAAGTGTTGGAGAGGCATAATAATCCTACATGCAATAAGACATGAACATGTGTGAAGTAGATAAAACGATTAAAATCTGGATTGATAATGTACCCAGTAGTGTGCGGGAGGTACGTCACCCAATACCTCATCCAAGATAAAATGAACTTGGGAATTAATGTGAAATTTTCACTATTGCAACAATTGGAAATTATTCTTCTAACGAAATATAATTATGTGCAATTTATTTTCTACTACGACAAACAACAAATAAAATCATAACTATAATTTTCACTAAAAATAAAATGCACTATGAAAATAAAACTGGAAATTGAGAAAATAGAGCACACGTGTAATAAAATTGACATTTTAATTTTTGACAAATGTCCCCAAAAAAACCCAATGTGGGAAAACCGGTGCAGCAGATGAGGATTTTATTATTATATGCCGCAGTGAAATCTGAGTATAAAAATCTGGATGCCAACTGGTAATCCTCAGCAAAATAATCTGGCCAAAAATTAGTGAGAATTTGTGTCTCACATAACACTGATCTCAACTCTAAAATTGGCTTAAAATAGTTGCTCAAACACCCCTACGTCATCCTCTGCGTCGCCTATACACAACCCAACTCGTACTACCTTTGGAACTACTTTGATGTTTTCCTTATGTCTAACTTAGCCTCCTGAAATGATTCACTTGTCCTTCTAGAATTTTTCCTAGGCTTCAACAATTGAATCCTTTTCCTCTCCAGCTAATCAAACCCTCCTCTAAAGCTACCTGCACAGCCTCACTGAGAAATATCTCAACCCTTTTACTACAAAATCTCTGGCATTGGAAACCCACCAGAAATCACTTATACTGCTCCCTCTCACTTTTGCCTTCCTTTTGGCTTGAACTCATCTTCCATGCTCGACTTCTACAGCTAGATCGCTCGATTTGTTAATGAATTCGCTCTCTTAAGTTGTGTCTTCCCCTCTATCCATCGAGTTTCTCTTATAATCTCTTGTTGGTGAACCAATGACCATGATTAGATCTCGATCAACAACTAAGATCATCTCAAACTCAATCTGTGTGAGTTTCCAAAGTATTCTCACATTTCCTTAATTAATTATTGTTAATTAACCAGTTTTACTAAGTTATACTTAGTAAAATTTTAAATGATGGCTAATTAATTTAATTAAGGCGTTTCACAAGCTTATGTCATGAAACCTTTTATGGGATTTGAATATCTCATGTTCTTAGCCTCTCTAACACAAGTCGAGACTAGAACACTTCTCTAATGCTAGAAAAAGTAACACTCCCTCTTAGTGAGGAAGTTTTTCCCTCCCATAACATCTTCCCTCATGTTGCTAATGTTGAGATTTGTAGCTTGGGAGGTACTCCAAACCCTAGGCTTGAGGGTTGTGGAGGAGTTTACACACAAGTGTGGCTTGTGGGGGTGAAACCCAAGCATATGGGTTTTACACCTGAGAATATGGGTGTGAATCCATGAGGATTTTTGGACATGTGAAGGTTTGAAGTGATAGAGGATCCCAAGAGCAACTGGGAGCATCCAAAATCAGTCAAACCCGAGGTTTAAATTGGCTAAGCGTTTAGAGACCTTGTGACAAGTTCTCAAGCCCACACATGTGATTTGATGGAGCCCTTATGTTGTGTATAAATATAAGGGTCATTTACCATATCCAAGAAGCATATTTCCTAGTTTACACATCAAGAAAGGCAGTGTGAGTGCGGGCAACGCGAGTGCAGGAATGCATGAGTGTAAGAACGCACAAGTGCAGGAATGTGAGTGCATGCATCGCGAGTGAGGGATGAGTGTGTAGTGGACTGCACCAAGGTGACACAAAAGTTGTGCAGGGGTACGTATGTATTGTATTAATGTGTTAAGGTTGAACTGATGCTAGTGGATGGTGTCCTAGGAGAGGACTGTTTGGAAGTCTGTTAGCATCCAAGAGGGAGGGTTTCCTAGGTGGTTAAATGCCCTAACAAGGAGAAGATGTTGCAATAAGGATTGGTCACTTGTGGTCTATTGGAGGGCAGTGTGCGAGTGGACTAGGTGTGGATAGTGGATTGGGAATTTATGGTCTATTGGAGGACAGCGTGATAGTGCCCAAGTTGGAGCCCGATGTGTAGCACTTTAATGGACAAAAGTAGTTGTTAGAGTGGCAGTTGTTAAACTCAAGGGTTTGATCATCCAAGAGCAGTTTTGAGTATCCCTAGACTTGTGTGTGGAGAAGGACATCTATAGCAGAAGATGGGTAGTCCTCCTACCCCATGTTCATTGTGAGAGATGGCACCTTCTAATGATAGGTGGCAGCCCTCTATGCCCTATGTTAGTCTTCATTGAAGAAGCGTAGGAAGACTATAATGGGATGAAGTCCCTAAGTAGTTGAGGAGCAGTAGTGGGCAGTAGAGAGTTGTCCATAAGTGGAGTTGATAACAACTCGACAAGAGTCTCGATATGTTGTGCCCTTTATGGACTAAGGCACAACTAGTGAGCAGATTGGATAGCCAATTTTCAGTGGGCATATGGACTTGGATCATTAATAGATGTAATGTTGCAGATCGGTAGTCGAAGGACTAAATAGGTACAGGGTACAACCGAGAGGGGCTGAGAGAGCACACTACAACCAGATGGTTATAGTATATTGTTGAGGGTAGATTGGTTGTCGATGGACTAAGACCAACACCTAGTTTTGTATCTTTGTATTAGTGGATATATGAGGGCCATTATCCCTAGTACGGGAGCCCTAGACTATTGTATTATTCAATTGTATTAATTTAACGAAGTTTTGTTATTTTACAAAATTTATGTAAAAAGTTGTCTATATTTGTGCAAAGTAGATTTGTTGTCATTATTGTTTTGGTAGCATTATACATTTAAGATTATATCCTAGACACCAAGTTCGTGGAAAAACAACATGGTATCAAAGCGTGTCGGATCTGCTTTTAGG
Source organism: Pinus tabuliformis (assembly GCA_031772625.1). Taxonomy (NCBI): domain Eukaryota; kingdom Viridiplantae; phylum Streptophyta; class Pinopsida; order Pinales; family Pinaceae; genus Pinus; species Pinus tabuliformis. The sequence continues at coordinate 745,367,930 of CM062815.1, forward strand.
GATAGTGAATCAGAGTGTGCACAATGAAGCAACTCAGAGGGATTTATGGTTGTCTAGATCATGGAGCAGAGGGTTCAACTAAATACATGGAGATGTGGTCTCGATAGATTACATGGTGAGATGAGCTGGGAGTTTTGGTGGATCGATGGTGAACCTTGTGCACTTCAGTATGTTATATATCGATTTTCAGATCGTGGACTTCCTATGTCTTGTCATGGATGGCTCGAGGACTTCTTTAGCATGGATGAGATTAGGATGATCAAGATTTATTCATGTGATGGACTACATATTTCCAGGCTAGAGTCTTCATCGGATCGTGACATTTCATATATGATATTGAAGGGATTTGTACAAGTGACATTTGATCTAGGAGGGTGAGTGCTTGCATGACTGAGATAGTGGAGATAGTGTAGGCTCAATGGGAGTCTAGCTTTAGAGAGAGTAGCCCTATGGAGGTTTGGGATATCCATGTTCAGATGTGATGAGGCAGAGACATTATCAATATTGCAAGGTTTATTCTACAGAGTATGTTGCAGTGATGGACGCCATATGGGCTAGTGTTGTCAGATGATGTTGATGAGACTTGATAGTGTTGGAAGTACCTCCCTCGCTAAGAGGGAGTGTTAATATTTATAGCTTGGGAGGTACTCCAAGCCCTAGGCTTGAGCGTTGTGGAGGAGTTGGCACACAAGTGTGGCTTGTTAGCGTGAAACCCAAGCTTGTGGGCTTTGCACCCGAGCATATGGGTGTGAATCCATGAGGATTTTGGACATGTGATGATATGAGGTGATAGAGGATCCCGAGAGAAACAAGGAGCATTGAAAATCACTCAAATCTGAGGTCTAGAACTTGAGATATGAATTTTTTAAGTTAATGTGTTAGTTTGGTCAAGGTTGACTAGGCATTTAAAGACCTTGTGACAAGTTTCCAAGCCCACACATGTGATTTAATGGAGCCTTTGTATTGTGTATAAATATAAGGTGGAGGAGATTCATTTAACATATCCAAGAAGTATCTTTCATAATCTACACATCAAGAAAGGCACTGCTACCAACGCTGCTTTGTGCTGCAACTGATCTTATGTTTTTGCTTCTACTGCAACTAAGAATGAAACATTGAATCAAATATGTCCTTGTACTGGCTTTCTAATTGTCTCCTCAGTCTCTAACTGCAACTAGTCTTTGGATTGTCTACTGAGTCTGTCTCGGCCGTGACTGGTTTTGCACCCCTCAATAACTGACTGCAACTAGTATTTTAATTGTCCCTTAATATCTTATTGTGTCATCTGACATTGGTTGACTTGTTACTGAAAATTATGGGCCCCTGTAGCACTGGTAATGATTCGTGAGGAAACACCTGTCTGATGCTATCCTCCTTGGATCTTACCCAAATATCTATAACTTTGGGTACTATAGCTCAAGATATCCTCACTTCTCTCTTGGAGGTATAGTTGCATACAAAGCAAATTCATCCTCCAACCTGTTGGAAAAAATTATCGATCTCTATTGAAGTTGTTGCATGCTCCTCCATTGCCTTCTTGTCCTTCTTCTGCTTGGGACACCGGTTACTATAGTGACAAAAATCACCACATCTAAAGCACTTGATTTTCGATAGATCTTTCTTTTATTTTCTTCTCCCTTTGGTCCTTGTTCCTGACTAGGACCTTTCTTTGCCTTCCCTTTAGATGCAAGGGCTACATTCTCCTCATCTTTCACTCTCTTTGGCCCTTTTCTATTGTTGTTATTTATATTACTCTCGACAAAAGAAAGCCTCATATCTTCCTATGTGAAATTGCTCCACAACTGATCCCATTCAGGTATGATCTCGTCTAGGGATACCTTGGGCGAAAGTGGCCCACTCCTTGGTTAAAACATTAAGAGTTGTACGCACTAGATCACTCTCGTGAGGTGTCTCCCCAACTGTTGCAATCTCATCTCAGACATTATGAATTATAGTGAAATAAGGAGTGAATCATTCACTCTTCTACATCCTGGTTGTCCTCAACTTCTCTTTCAAAAACATCTTCAGGTTCTTGAGAAGATTTTGGAAAAGCGTTACGACTACATCCTACATTTCATTGTGTAACACCCTCCTCCTACATTTACCCAAGCTAATGGGTCCAGCGGGGTAAACATGTGATGAAGAGTTACCACGATATGATTTGACCTCCTAGATAATCTTAAGGAAGTGGAACTGATGGACCTACACTTTACAGACCTTCCTCAGTTGTTAGAGGACCCCCAGGAGCCAACCAACCACTCCAGGTGCCCAACACCTGAGTCAATTTAGCTTTTCACTGAATTAGACCCCCAGTCACTCCCATGATAAGCCCTAAAAGCAGTTGAAAGCCTCCAGTCACTCCCATGGAAAGCCATCCATGAGGCTGCAGTCTTTTTCAGGAAATTCTGTGCCAACAACCCTAGTTTCTGAGCCACTTTTTCAGGGCTAGGACTCAGGCCTCTACCCATAACTTTATGAAGCTTCTAGAAATGATAAATAACATTAAAACGAAGATACTGATACAAAAATATCGAACAAGGACTTGACCTGACCCATAACAACCATGACAGGCATTTCGTCAAACACATCATGAGCATGTAATGTACAGGTCATAACAACTATCTGAACATAGGGGTCTCATACATATTTCATATTTTCCAAGAAGGACTGATGCACTCTCACAATAAATGCAATATAATTTATTAGGTCATACATTCATCATTCATTCATTTACTACTCAAAACATGATAACAGCCATGTCTAAGATCTGTTATAAAACCATGCTTATAACTAGCATATAACCATTATAATAACTATGATAGAACAACCATTAAAGCCACATAATAATAAGTAAATTTAAACATAAAAACACAAGAGGAAAATAGTTCTTATTAACATATTAAAAATTCAACCAAGTCAGGGACTTCCATGTACCACCCGACCATAGATTGGGTTGAACCAAATATTTCTTTCATCCAATCACCCTTGTACCATATTCCAAGCATGAATGTGGGACTCACAACAAAACCAACCAGCGCTTCCTCTGGCTTTACCATATATCCCACCAAGGGATTCCTATGCCTGAAACCCTCATCTATACAACCAAGCTTTACCGTAATCTTGCCAAGGGATTCCTAGGCCTAAACAAGAAACATACACTACCAGGATTTACCACAATCCCAGGAAGGGATTCCTATGCCTATACAAGCATGGATGTCTTTGGATCTCTCCACCTAAACCATGAGGAGTTTTTCATCTCCACCCTCTAGGATTTACCATATATCCTGCCATTCACCGGTCAAGGATTCCTAGGACCAACGAGAGCATAAACAATTAGGCTTTACCAGAATCCCACCTTTACCAATCCAGGGATTCCTAGGCCTTGTGATTTCTTTGAGACCACCCCACGCAATTTTGAAACCGTCCAACAATCCAACTCAACCAAGTAAGAGAAACCACATCACACCATGTCTATCCAAAAATGGTAAGGCAAGGCTGAAAACCATTGTCACACCTGGAAAAACCCATGCCAATCACAACAAGAGAACCAAATTGTTATGAAACCAGCTCAAGAAAGGATAGAAAAGATAGATCAACGCTTTAGAATTCAGCCTCTTCTAGGGGGCAACCTCCTTTACATTACATAAATGAACAATTCTTGGATGATTCAAATGACAAAACCTTCTTTCTATATATAGGAGTCTAAGGAGTCACAATATAACCTAGCTGACCTAACAATAATAATATAAAGCCACAAAAATAACAATAGAGGGATTCTATGGGGCACAATAATAACAATATGGGGATAATAGGGCCACAACAATATTAATAAGGGATGCAACTACAATAGTAATGGGGTAATCACTAGTATTATAGGGACCCAACATGCCCCTCTCCTTCAAAAAAGTGTTGTCCTCAACACTTGAGTAGTTCTGGATGCTTCTGTATAAAATTCTCATCCTCCCATGTGGAATCTTCAGCATACAAGTTCTTCCACTTGATAAGATACTCCGAAATTGATCGATTTCATAGTTGTCGAGTTCTTGTTTCTGTGACTGCTTCCGGTTCCAATATAATTTTTCCTTCCTCGTCAAGTTCTGGCAATATTGTTTGAACTGGGAGCTTGTCGCTTATAACCTTCTTTAAACATGAAACATGGAAAACTGGGTGCAATCGAGAAGCTGCAGGAAGCTCCAATTTGTATGCCATAATACTAATCTTTTGCAACACCTTGTACGGACCATAATACTTTGGTGATAATTTATTATCCTTCTTAGCTTGCTTGAGGGACATTTGGTTATATGGTTGTAGCCGTAGGAATACCCAATCACTTACATCAAAACTTCTTTCGCTACGATGTTGATCTGCTTGTTGTTTCATTCTATTATGTGCCAACACGAGGTTATCCTTTAAGAGTTGGAGGACTTGTTATTGATGTTCAATGTGATGTTCCACTGCTTGAACCTTAGAATTTTCTCTTAAATATGATGTGATGGATGGTGGCTGATATCCATAAAGTGCCATAAATGGGGTCATTTTTGTTGCTGTATGGAAGGAAGTGTTATACCACCATTCAGCTAGAGGCAACCATTTGATACATTGTGTCTATTTATCAGATACAAAGCAACGAAGATATCCTTCCAAACATTTGTTTACTATCTCAGTTTGCCCATCAGATTGAGGATGATAAGATGAGCTATGAGCTAACTGAGTACCAAGACAAGAAAATAATTCTGTCCAAAAATTTCCAGTGAAATGGGATCTCTGTCACTTACAATAATCTTTGGGTTTCCATGTAGCTTTTGAATTGTTTCCATAAATGCAGTAGAAACTGTACTGGCTTTAAATGGATGTGATAATGCACAAAAGTGTGCATACTTGGTAAGTTTGTCAACTACCACCATGATGACACTCTTTCCCTCAGACTTGGGTAAACCTGTGATAAAATCCATTGAAACCTCCTCCCAACGTTGGCTTGGAATGGATAAAGGTTGTAATAGACCCGGTGTCTTAATTGTTTCAACTTTATTTTGTTGGCAAACTAAACATTCCACCACAAATCTTTGAATATCCGATTTAAGGCCATCCCAAAAAAATTCCTTCTTAACCCTGTGGTAAGTTTTTAAAAATCCTGAGTGCCCTCCTAAGGGAGAAGTGTGCAATTCCATAAGAATCTTTTGTTTTAGTTGGGAATTGTATAAGCGATCTTTGTACCATAAAGAATCATTTTCCAGTTAAATGTATCAGACGTACTGGAATCTTGTTGTAAATTTCGAATAAGTGCCCACACTTCTTCATCATTCTTCCATTCCTCCCTTGCTTCGTTTATCCAATCTGGTTGGATAATAGAAATGGCGCACAACAATGCTTCCCCATCCTCATCCTTTCTTGAGAGTGCATCTGCCACCACATTTTGCTTCCCTTTTTTGTAGATGATTTCAAAGTCATAACCCAACATCTTTGTGACCCACTTTTGTTGCTCTTCAGAGGATAATCTTTGTTCTAAAAAGCATTTAAGGCTATCATGATCCGTTTTTACCTTGAAGTGTCTTCCATTAGGTAGGGTTGCAATTTCTTAAGTGCATGGAGTATTGCCAACATTTCCTTCTCATAAATAGCTTTGTGTAAAAACTTTCCCTTGATTGGACGACTTTCAAAAGCAATGGGTCTTTCATCTTGCATTAAAACAACACCAATTCCATTTCCTGAAGCATCACATTCCACAATAAAGGTTTTTGTGAAGTCCGGTGTAGCTAAGACCGGTGCTTGGCACATTGCCTCTTTAAGATGTTCAAAGGCCTTTGTTGCTTCTGGAGTCCATGAAAATGCATCTTTCTTCAATAATGTTGTTAGAGGTGCTGCTATTCTCCCATAATTCTTAACAAACTTGCGATAATACCCTGTCAACCTGAGAAATCCTCGCAGATGCTTTATGGATGTGGGGATTTTCCATTCCTTAATGGCTTTAATTTTGCTAGGGTCTACCTTAACTCCTTCATGAGATACAATATGACCCAGATATTCCACCTCTTGTACTCCAAAGAAACATTTGGATCTTTTTGCATATAATTGTTTCTTCTCCAATAGTTGTAGCACCCTGTCAACATGTTCAACATGATCCTTCCAAGACTTGCTGTAGATTAGTATATCATCAAAAAATACTAACACAAATTTTCTAAGGAATGGTTTGAAAATGGAATTCATCAAACCTTGAAATGTTGAAGGTGCATTGGTAAGGCCAAAAGGCATGACCAAAAATTCATAATGACCCTCATGAGTTCTAAATGCTATTTTCGGAATGTCTTCAGTCTTCATTCTGATTTGATGATATCCTGAACGAAGATCCAACTTGGTGAAGTAAATTGATCCATGCAATTCATCTAGTAATTCATCAATGAAAAGAATGGGAAACTTATCTTTAATAGTGAGCTTGTTGAGCTCCCTATAATCTGGACACATGCGCCATGATCCATCCTTCTTGTGCACCAATACTACTGGAGCAGAGAAAGAACTTTGACTCGGTTGAATTATACCACCCTCTAGCATTTCTGCAACCATACGTTCAATTTCACTCTTTTGGGCATAGGGATATCTGTACGGCCTGATGTTTGGAGAAACACTTCCTGGAATCAGATGAATAGCATGATCATGATCACGAATAGGTGGGAGACCTTTGGGAGTCTCAAATACCTTGGAATGATTGTCCAAGACTTTTTGGAGATTTGGAGAAATAGATGATTCCAATGTGGAAACATCTAGCAAACATAATTGTGCAATTACACCCCTTTGTTCCTTTTTTAGAAGCTTTGTCATACCATTAGAGCTGATTATCTTTCCTGGTTTCCCTGCAATACCCCTTAATTCAACTTCCTTTCCTTCCACAGAAAATTTCATGAAAAGTTCTTGAAAATTAAAAGCTATTGTACCCAAGGATTGTAGCCATTGGACTCCTAGTACAACATCAACACCTCCCATTGGAATGGAAAGCATTGGGCTAGTCAATACATATTCTCCCATGGATAGCTTGATATTATGGCACTTTCCAGAGCAATTTATTGTTCCTCCATTTGCAACCATCACTTGACACTCTGGTGCTAGATATAAGAAGCAATTCAATTCTTTTGCTACCTTACAATGAATAAAATTGTGGGTACTTCCTGAATCAATCAACACTATTACCCTTTTCTTCTTGATTTGTCCTTCTATCTTGATGGTTTGAGGAGTGGTAATTCCCGCCAATGCATTACAAGATATGGTCGGATTCATTTCTTTTTTATCTAGGCTTTGTTCCTAGAGTATATCCTCTTCTTTTGACCTTTCTTGCTCCTTTTCTTCTTCCTCTTCACAATCTATGTAGAATAATTTCTTCTCAACACACTTATGACCTTTGGTGTATTTGCTATCACAACTATAACAAAGCCCTTTTGCTCTTTTTTCTTCCAATTTTTGTGGTGTCAACCTTATAGGTTGTGGAAGACTAGGGGCAACAACACTTCCATCTTTATAGTTGTGAGTGGTATGCTTCCTGGTTGCCATAATTTTTCTTTCCATTTTTCTTGCTAACCTGAATGCCTTCTCTAATGAATCAGGTTCCCAAAGGTGAACATCATGTTGGATATTATCCTTTAAAGTCCCTATGAACACATCAATCCTATGCTCCTCTGGAATATTTTTTACCCTTATGTTCAATTTTTGGAACTCCTCAATGTGCTCCATTATTGAACCCTTTTGTTTGAGACTTATCAATTGGCTAAAAAAAGTGTTGCTTTTTGTATCCTCATAATGTGTTGTCAATTCTTCCATAAAAATTGCTCAAGTTTTGTTTACGAGAGCAAAGCCATTGATACCATACAAACTGATTTGGTTCCAAATATAAAGTTGCAATACGTACCTTTTGTGTGTTTTGCACATTATTGAGATCAAAAAATTGCTCCATCTGTAATATCCATGTTGCGGGATCCTTGCCATCAAACTTCCTCATATCGATTTTTGGAATATCGTGGGTCTTCGATCCCACATTAGAGTCTATGAAATTATGATTAACATTTGTTTTGTTCACATCATGAGTTTCCTTTACTACCTTTTCACCATTAGTAAGTATTTTTTGTAGAAAATGTGTCAAATCTGTCTTCAAATCTGCCATGTCTCTCTTCAAATCTGCGATGTCTCTCTTCAAATCTGTCTTCAAATCTATCTTCAAATCATCCATCTTAGCTTCCATACCCTTTATCTTAGATTCCACGCCATTTATCTTAGCTTCTGTTAGCTTTTGTGAGAGTGACATTTGTTGCACTTGTTCTTGTAATTTTGATATATCATGTAGCATTTCTTCCTCTTCTTCATGAGTCATTCTAGAGCTTTCAGGTTGCTTACTAGGTGTTTGCATTTTCTTCCCTCGGGGCATCAGTGACCGATAATAATGCTCTATTCAACCCTTTTAATTCCTTCAAAATAAATTTTCAAACCAATCTTAAGAAAAAATTTAAAAGAATCTACAAACCTTTTTTCACTTTGTAGGAGCTCGATATTGCCTCTGATGTATCTCTATACTTTTAGATCATCTGGTTCTCAAATTGCAACCTATAGTATCCCTTTGTGTCCTCTTTCCAATGCCACTATTCTGATCCAAATTGGATTCTCCAAGGAAGATTTATGCGAAATATTCCACATTGACCTGATTATAGACTAGTTCAGTAGAGAAAACTTGTACGACGTGCCACAAGTCACTGTTTCGACCTTTGGCTTTGAAAATTATATACAAGAAACTACAGTCCGTCCTCTTTCTATACCTTCTTACAAAATTTCAATCTGATGCTCAGAGGGAAAGTTATGATGATTTTCCCCAAGTCACTTGTTTGGAATGTAATTCAGGAGTCTGCAAAAAGACCAACTTCCTCAAATCATATCTCCGCAAATATAGCGCGAAAAGCTATGAAATTCGGACCCGAGGTTCAACGCAATTTTTTCTCAAATATGTTTTTTTTTTTTAGCTTTTAAAACATTGTAGAAAAAAAGTTATAGCGAAATTGCCACGATGACCTATTTGGAGTAGCGAAACCCTAGAATCCAAAGCTTTGATACCAAATGTTATGAAACCAGCTCAAGAAAAGATAGAAAAGATAGATCAACGCTTTAGAATTCAGCCTCTTCGAGGGGGAAACCTCCTTTACATTACATAAATGAACAATTCTTGGATGATTCAAATGAAAAAACCTCCTTTCTATATATAGGAGTCTAAGGAGTCACAATATAACCCAGCCGACCTAACAATAATAATATAAAGCCACAAAAATAACAATAGAGGGATTCTATGGGGCACAATAATAACAATATGGGGATAATAGGGGCACAACAATATTAATAAGGGATGCAACTACAATAGTAATGGGGTAATCACTAGTATTATAGGGACCCAACACAAATACACACATGCATATGCCATGCATGCCAAAACTAGCAAGGAAAGCATACATGCAACTTGATACCCCCAAGTAATCCTGTTGTAGTCGCTTGATCCCGCTCTTCCTTGCTTGATCTCTACTTCCATGTGCTTTCTCTCCCTTCCTTTTCCTTCCTCCTCTAATGCTAGATTGATCCAAAAATTCTCTAAGTGTCCAAGAGTATGAGGGAGTAGAGAGAGAGCTCCAAAACTGAACTAACAAAAGGTTGTGACCTAATCCTCAAAAGCCTTTTTTATTAATGAGACCTCTATTTTATTCAATTTCCATTATTTTTCCTTCAATTTCCTCCTTACATGAAACCTGTGACCTTTCACATTCCTTTTCTCCTAATTTCCATTATTTTCATAAATAAAATGTCAATTAATGCCTCTTTGCCTTTCCAAAGACTTTTCCATTGCCTTTTCCAATTTCCTTAGCGATAATAAACCAAATGAACACCCACACTAGGATGTTTTGCCCAAAACTCAGCTTGGAATACGTGTCTTATGACCTTGGTTATTATTTTTCCTTTATCAACTTTTTTTTACATGGATTTTTTTACGAGGGTTGTTACACTTTAGCAATATTCTTTCCAGCTAGATGTGAGACTATATGATCATGAACCCCATCATAGATCATCCTATTTTCCTTGGATGTCTCCTTATTATAGTTATCTAGTTGTTGCAGATCTATAGGTATGGCCATAACTCTTTCTGCATAAGTCTTAAGACCATGCTTATATAGCGGGAAAGTCATTATGGCTTTCCAGATATAATAGTTAGAGTTTGCATCAAGCCTATCCTGATCTCAAAGTCATCTTGAGGCCATTTATGAGAAACTCAACTATGGGAAAATAAATATCCTCCCTTACCTGCTCGGATTCTTGCTTTGCTACTCACACTCCCTCCTAGAATGCGCAGATCTGCCCTGCTACTTCCTTTTGCTATGGAATTTATAGATTTCCTCTAGAAAACTGGATCTGGAAACCCTCGGGGAAATTCTGGAAATTCCTTCCTGGGTGTGCTTTTCTCTTCCACCCGACGTTGATCTATTGCTACAAAACTACTGCAAAATCACTACGCCTAGATCTAGTCAATAAAATCACTTATCTACACACTGGAACTCCTTCTCGGCAACACTACTACTTGCAAATCACTGCAATTGAGGCTCTTCAAATTTTATGTTGCCTGCAAACTGAAAATTGAACCCCTGCCTCTGTTAATTCGCACTCCTAGCTAGCCTCCACGTAGATCCAAATTTTGCCTAGAGACTCCCTCTACAACCACAAAATTTCTCCCTTGTTAATGAGCCATTGATTTGTCTTCAAACTCGCTCTGATACCATGTGAAATTTTCACAATTATAGTAATTGGAGATTATTCTTCTAACTAAATATAATTATGTGTAGTTTATTTGCTATTACAAGAAACAATGAATGAAATCACAACTGTAGTTTTCACCAAAAATAAAATGCACTGCGGAAATAAATTGGAACTGAGAAAATAGATCACACACAATAAAATTGACACCATTATTTTTGGACAAATGTCCCCGAAAAAACCCAATGTGGGAAAATCAGTGCCGCAAATGAGGGTTTTATTATTATATGCAACAATGAAGTCTGAGTACAAAAAATTGGATGCCAAACTGGCAATCCTTAGCAAAATAATCTGGCAAAAAATTAGTGAGACAATTTTTGTCTCACTTGACGCTAATCTTAGCTCCGAAACTGGCTTAAACTAGCTTCTCGAACACCCTTATGTCAGCTTTTGCACTGCCTCTATGCAGGCCAATTCATACTACCTCTGGTGCTACTCCAATGTTGTCATTCTTCCCAACTTAGCCTCCAGAAATGATTCACTTGGCCTTCTGGAATTTTTCCTGGCCTCCAACAACTGAATCCTCTTCCTCTCCTGCTAAATCAAACCCTCCTCTGAAGTTGTTTGTGCAACCTCACTTAAGAATATCTCGACCCTCTTGCTGTTAACTCTTCAATAGTAGAAATCCATTGGAAATCACTTATGCTACTCCCTATCACTTATGCCTTCCTTCTGGCTCGAACTCTTCCTCCTTGCTCGACTTCTGTAGTTGGATAGCTTGATCTTCCAAGGAATTCGCTCTCTTTAGATGTGTCTTCCCATTTATCCATTGAGTTTATCTTATAATCTCTCGATGTTGAACCAACGGACATGATTAGATCCCCATCAATGACTAAGATCATCTGAAACTCAAGATGTGTGAGTTTCTAGAGCAATCTCACATTTCCTTAATTATTTACTATTAATTAACCAATTTTCCTAAGTTAGACTTAGGAAAAATTTAAATGATGGCTAATTAATTTAATTAAGGCATTTCGTAAGCTTATCACATGAAACCTTTTCTGGGATTTGAAGATCTCTTATTCTTAGCCTCTTTGACACAAATAGAGACTAAAACACCTGCCCAATTCTACAAAAAACAATAATTAATGATTGTGGGATGCCATAAGGGGAAGATGCAAGACTAGTGTCAAGAGCTTATGCAGGTTATGTTTTAAAAAAATATGGAAATGCGATAAATAATATGAGAAAGAGCTATACTAGATGGCAACCAACAAGCAAGTGTATGATAAACAGTAAGTTCCTGTATCTAAAATAAACTCTTTATTTTTCTTCCCATGCAAACTTGGAAACCATTAGATATTATTCAAGGTCATTCTCCCTAGTGGGTAAGATAAATATAAAGCAAAGTATTGCAAGACTAAGTATGATCAAATTCCCTAGAGAGACATTCAAACATTGTCCCCAAAGTGAAGTCTTGTTGAAAATTTATAAGTTGTTGATGCACGTCAACAATTCAAAAATTATGGAAGCCAAAGTAGGTGTTTTCTTGTCCTCGTTTCCATCTAAACGAAAATCACATGATTTGTCCATCATGAGCCTTCACGAAATCGACAAAAGAGAAAGATCCTCTTCCTTCCTCCAAGGCAAAATGTCTCCTTAGCTCCTATTTAAAATGTAATTTATGCTCTATTCTAAGATCAATTAATAGATGTTTGTGGGTGGTAGCATAATTGGCGAAAATCATGTTGGAAAGCCCTTGTGTATCCAAGTGATCAGAGGTTATATCCCCTCGGACATGTCTCACCAGCCAAACCTAAAAAAAAGAAAGATCAATTAATAGGTGAGTCTACTATTGAAAATGTACTTTATGCTCTATTCTTAGATAAATTAATAAGTGGGTCTAGTGTAAAAAGTTGAGTGCCTTAGCCCCTTTGGGTCCTCATATTCATTATTCATAGTTTTGAACAACCTTTCTTTTTAAATACTTAATTTCTAATTTCTAACTCTTGGCCACTTTCATGCGTCGTAAAGTTCCAAGTGTTATGTTCATTCATTATGATGTAAAATTTATTGAAACTTTCACACATCTTGTCACTGGGGGGATGCAATGTGAACTCACACCCATGGCAACACCTAAGTCAAGCAACCATTCATATCCATTGGTCTTTTATATCCCAAATACTCGTCATGACCACTTACTAGCTTTCCTCATTGTAGTGATTACCTTTGGTTCTTGTGCTTACTTATAGCACTACCCATAAATATCACGTCTAGTTGGATCAATATGGTCTAAATAAATCAATATGGGAGGTCAATCTTAACTACCTATTATTGTGGGTAATGCCTCAATATATGTCACACAAGTGTTTGGTGATATTTTTGGGTCATTTCCTTGATCCCTACAAAATAACAAAAGTTTATCATTTCATTGACTAAAACAAGGAGAATGAATGGGTTATCCCACCTCAAATCACGCAATTGAACTAGCTATTGCTTACTAAGGAGATAGAACTAGATCTGGTGTTGATGATGGGTGGTCATCTATAGTAGGAATAGATTTACACCTGGAATCGGGACTACTGATGGCTCTCAAGCAAGATATTACTCTCAGCTATTTCTCTCCTTTAATGATGTCTATAGATCTAGAAGATATGTTTGGTAAATGAATCCTGTTATTTCCACCCAAACCTGTTATGCAACCAACTCACAAAATAGAATAAGAGATAGATCAATGACTTCAAAATAACCCTCTTCGAGGTGGAAACTTCCTTTACATTACACAAATGAATAATTCTTGGATGATACAAATGACAAAACCTTATTTCTATATATAGGAGTCTAAGGGATCACAATATAGTCAGACCTGACATAACAATAATAATGTAAGGGCACAACAATAACAATAGGGGGCTTCTATGGGGCATAATAATAACCATATCGGGAGAATATTGGCACAAAAATAACAATAAGGGGTTGCAATGACAATAATAATGGGGGAATACACAAGTATTATAGGGACCTAACGTGCCCCTCTCCTTCAAAAAAGTGTTTTCCTCAACGCTTGAGTAGTTTTGGATGCTTCTGTATAAAATTCTCATCCTCCCATGTGGAATCTTTAGCGGGTAAGTTCTTCCACTTGATGAGATACTCTGAAATTGATCGATTTTGTAGCTGTCGAGTTCTTGTTTCTGTGAGATCTTCAGGTTCCAATATGATTTTTCCGTCCTCTTCAAGTTCTGGCAATATTGTTTGCACTAGGATCTTGTCACCTATAACCCTCTTTAAGCATGAAACACGAGAAACTGGGTGCACTCAGGAAGATGCTGGAAGCTCCAATTTGTAATCCATAGTAACAATCTTTTGCAACACCTTGTACAAACCATACTACTCTGGTGATAATTTATTATCCTTCTTAGCTTGCTTGAGGGACATTTGTTTGTATGGTTGTAGTCGTAGAAATACCCAGTCACCTACATTAAAAATTCTTTAGCTACGATGTTGATCTGCCTATTGTTTCATTCTATTATGCGCCAAAGTGAGGTTATCCTTTAAGAGTTGGAGAACTTGTTGTTGATGCTCGATATGATCTTCCACTGCTTGAACCTTAGAATTTTCTCTTAAATATGATGTGATGGATGGTGGATGATATCCATAAGGTGCCATAAATGGGGTCATTTTTGATGCATTATGGAAAGAAGTTTTATACCACCATTTATCTAGAGGCAACCACTTGACCCATTGTGTCTATTTATCAGATACAAAGCAACAAAGATATCCTTCCAAACATTTGTTCATTATCTCAGTTTACCCATCAGATTGAGGATGATAAGATGAGCTATGAGTTAACTGAGTACCCAGACAAGAAAATAATTTCATCCAAAAAATTCCAGTGAAAATGGGATCTTTGTCGCTTACAATAATATTTGGGTTTCCATGTAGCTTTTGAATTGTTTCCATAAATGCAGTAGCAACTATACTAGATTTAAATGGATGAGATAATGCACAAAAGTGTGCATACTTGGTAAGTCTATCAATTACCACCATGATGGCACTCTTTCCTTCATACTCGGTAAACCTGTGATCAAATCCATTGAAACCTCCTCCCAACGTTGACTTGGAATGGATAAAGGTTGTAACAGACCCGGGGTCTTAATTGTCTCAACTTTATTTTGTTGGAAAACTAAACATTCCACCATAAACTTTTGAATATCAAATTTAAGGTCATCCCAAAAAAATTCCTTCTTAACCCCATGGTAATTTTTTAAAAATCCAGAGTGCCCTCCTAAGGGAGAGGTATGCAATTCCAGAAGAATCTTTTGTTTGAGTTGGGAATTCTTACAGAGGTATAAGCGATCTTTGTACCATAACGAACCATTTTCCAGCTAAATGTATCAGATGTACTGGGATCTTACTACAACTTTTGAATGATTGCCCACACTTTTTTGTCATTCTTCAATTCATCCCTTGCTTCTTTTATCCAATCTGGTTGGATAATAGAAATGGCACAAAGAAATGCTTCCACATCCTCATCCTTTCTTGAGAGTGCATTTGCAACAACATTTTTCTTTCCTTTTTTGTAGATGATTTCAAAGTCATGACCCAACATCTTTGTGACCCATTTTTGTTGCTTTTTTGAAGATAATCTTTGTTCTAAAAAGTATTTAAGACTATCATGATCCATTTTTACCTTGAAGTGTCTTCTCATTAGGTAAGGTCACCATTTCTTAAGTGCATGTAGTATTTCCAACATTTCCTTCTCATAAATAGCTTTGTGTAAATACTTTCCTTTGACTGGACGACTTTCAAAAGACATGGGTCTTCCTTCTTGCATTAAAACAACACTAATTCCATTTCTTGAGGCATAACATTCCACAATAAAGGTTTTTGTAAGTCTGGCGTAGCTAAGACCGGTGCTTGGCACAATGCCTTTTTAAGATGTTCAAAGGCCTTCATTGCTTCTAAAGTCTAAGAAAATGCATATTTCTTTAGTAATGTTGTGTTGTAGCGGCTACAACCACCTTCCAAAATTTTTCCTTAGCTTCATTTTGGAGCCTCCCTTCCAACCTTCACAACAACTTGCCTTTCTTCGTCAAGTTCACAAGTTTCAGTGTTTTGCTTGCACTAAGGCAGCCTGTCGATCATAGCTTGATGCATTCCCCTCATAGGCTGATCACCCAGAATTCGTCCAGCTGCAGGCTTAGCAACTCCCCCAATAAATTGTGCAATTCTGGAGGGAAACCAACCTTCCCTCCAAAAATTGTGCAATCTTGACTGGCAGCCTGCTAGGCTCCAAAATTGTGCAATTCTGGCAGTCAACACTCATAGTGAAAATTGTGCAATTTTCCCCAATAGGGCTGCTCAGCCCAGAATTTGTGCAAATCTGGGCAGCAGTCAAATGCTCTGCCCATAAATTGTGCAAATGTCCTGGGCAACGAACCTAGTTCCAAACCAGAAATGTGCATTTTCTCCCAGTAGTCAAGCAATTTCTTGCATGTGCCGCTGAGTTGACCAGTTCCCTTCGGGACTGAGCAAAACTGACTTGTGTGCATGGGCTGCTTCTCCCAAGGCAGCATGCAAATTCATCCCTTGTTTCAGGGATCTATTTTTAGCAGTTGTTGTAGGAATTTATAGGGTAAGTTCCTCAGACAGAACACCAAAGGAAACCGCTCACAAACAGATCACGGATCAATACACCAATATTCTTGACGTGGTTAAAACCCTCAAAGAGGGAAACAGTCCACTACCTGAGCCAACGTGGCCACTTCAGGAAATTTATTAATAAAAGAATGAAAATTTACATAAGCTTTTGTCATGAATGGTTACCCTACAAATTACCCTCCATGCTCTTTAAATAGAGATCCTGGACCAATCGGGTGTTAAGCCACGGATCAAGTGGTTATAATACTGAGGAGAGAATGAACCGTTGGATCACATCATGTCTAGAACATATCATGACCGTCGGATTGTAAGTTACAAAAGTACATAGTAAAGAAACACACTTTACCTAACTCTACACTAGACCAAGTTATACTTAACTATTTCCTATGTGTCGAAATATCCTAACATCCCCCCTTAAGAACAACTTGGGATAGGATTGAAATGTAAAAATATGACACAATAGGAGAAGCAAGGAGGCATTAGAGCCTATCCCCCCTTAGTGACAACTTCTTGAACTCCAACCGTAAATCGAAGTTTAGTAAACTTCGCCTCTGTGAGAGCCTTTGTAAAGATGTCTACAAATTGATCATCTGTTGAACAATATTGCACTTCAAGAACATGGTCATGAATGAGCTTTCTGATGAAGTGCATGTGCAATTCAATGTGTTTGCTGAGCTAATGTTGGTTTGGATCTTTGCATAGTTGAATGGAACTTTGATTATCACACCAAAGTGTAGTTGAATGCTACTGCTGAAAGCCAAACTCTAACAGGATCTGATGAAACCACAGGGCTTCCTTACTAGCTTCTATGACACCACAATACTTTGCTTCTGCTGAAGAAAGAGAAATGACACTTTGTTTCTTGCAAGCTCATGTAATAGGTCCTGAATCAAGAGTGAACACATAACTTGCAGTAGACTTCCAATCATCAGGGTCACCAGCCCAATCAGAATCAATGAAACCAACTAATAGAGGAGATGCATATGCACTGTAATGAATCCCAAACTGAACTGTACCTCGAACATAATGAAGTATTCTCTTAGCTTCTTTCCAATGAATTTCATGTGGGTTTTGCATAAACCGAGCAATAAGGCCAACAACAAAGGAAAGGTTAGGACGAGTATGGTTTAGATACAAAAGTTTTCCTACAAGTTGACGATATAAGGTAGCATCAACTTTAGGGGAAGTACAAGTGACTGAAAGTTTGGCTCCAGACTGAAAGGGAGAAGGGGCTGGCTTACATTCTTCCATGTGAAAATGGCGTAGAAGATCACAGACATACTTGGACTGCGAAAGGGAAATACCTTCTTTCAATTGCAAGACTTGAAGACCAAGAAAATAATGCAAGTGTCCTAAGTCTGTCATTTCAAACTTCTTTTTAAGGTTGGACTTCACATGGTTTATAAGGTGGGGATCACTACCAGTAAGGATAAGATCATCAACATAAAGAATAAGAATGATAAGAGACTTTCCCACTTTCTTGGTGTAGACAGTATTGTCAGAATGACACCTAGAAAAGCTAGTTTATAAAAGAAAGCTATCCATTTTGGCATACCAAGCCCGAGGGGCTTTCTTGAGACCATAAAGGGATTTCTTAAGCCGACATACAAGGCTGGAGTCTGTTTATATAAAGCCAGTAGGTTGTTCCATATATATTTCTTCATGCAAGTCCCCATGCAAGAAGGCAGATTTAACATCCATCTGATGGACTTCCCATTTGAAAGAGGCAGGAAGGGAAAGAACAAGGAGGATAGAGTTCATTTTGGCAACAGGGGAGAAGTTTTTAGTATAGTCAATGCCTTCAACTTGTGAAAAACTCTTAGCAACAAGATGAGATTTATGTTTATCAACTTTTCCATCTAGTCCATACTTGGTTCTGTAAGCCCATTTTCATCTAACAAGTTTTCGTCCCTTTGGAAGAGGAACGAGATCCCATGTATCATTTGCCAATAATGAACAATATTCTTCATTCATAGCTGCGTCCCAATCTTGATTACCTAAAGCTTCTGCAACAGTTCTAGGATCATAATTCGTTGAAGCTTGAGCCAGTAAATAAGAGACTCTATCGGAAGAACTGTTCAGGACGCGCGCGCACCTGAGCGCCTGAGCCTCCTTCGACCAGACCTGCTTCGCACCAGCGTTCCCGCCGGCTCTAGATCCCCATGGATCCCCCGGATCCACCAGGGGGGGATCCAGCTTTGCAGCGAGCTTTCTCGAACCTGATCAAATCTCTACCTCAGCAAAGGCCAAGGCCGACGGCTACCAAGTTCGTTAAAAAACTCGATGTGCTTCAAGAAGTTCTTCTGCCCCCGACCATCCCTCGCATGGCAGCAATATCTCTTGCAGAGAAAGGATTAATCGGCCAGTTTACAGGTTTATGGCCCTCACCCAAAACTGTTCAGCGGTGGGTGGAGAGAAACTGGGCAGACAAGATTCAGGGGAAAATCTCAATAAGGTTCTGTGGCAGAGGTTATTTCACCTTCCACTTTGAAACCAAGGAGGACAAGGACTTGATATTTAGAAATGGGCCTTACTTCATGGACTCTCGGGGCCTCTATCTCAACAAATGGACCCCGGATTTCGACCCAGAACTAGATATTCCAAGCGTTGTCCCTATCTGGGTCAGGCTTCCTCACCTCCCTCTCCATTTCTGGGGAGATGACTCGGTCAAGGCAATAGGAAACACGGTAGGAAAATATATAGACCGCAGTGAGCCCAAGGACAACATGCAAGCCTGTGCGCGAATTTGTGTCGAAGTAGATCTGGGACGCGGCCTACCAGAAGCAATCAAACTGAAGGTGGACGACTGGTGCCATATCCAACAGCTGGACTACGAACAGATACCCTTCAAATGCAAGGTATGTCATGAATATGGACATTTTGCTAACAGATGCCCAAAACTTATAAATGTTGAATCATCAGAGCAGGAGGACCAATGGGAAACAGTGAAAAGAAAAAAATCTGCCTCATCCTTCAAACAATCTGAACCTGAACAACCGGGACCATCCCATCCCCCCTCATCTAATCAGCGCCCACCCTCATCCTCACAGCAAGCCCCTCCTCCTTTCTCCACCTCCCCTCCTCGTTCTTCTGATCCCTCCATCCCTCCTTCTTCAAACCCTTTCGCATCCCTCTCCGAAGAAGAACCTTCTCAGGACCCTTTATCAGACCAGCATATCCCCTCATCCCTCTCCGCCCTCCCCGGACACTACTTCAACAAGAATCACAAGAAGCTTATCAAAGGATCTAGGTGCATCTAGTGAGATTCCAAAAAAACATGGGCCAGGAAGGAAGTCGGCAAAACAGCACAGAGAAGAAAGTGCGCAGAAGGATATAGCAATGGGATCACAGACACCGATTGAAACTTTCATTCTAGGAATCTCGGATAAGGAAAACAACATCAAAGGCAAAGAGAGGCGAGCACCTCTGCACAACACTGGTAAATCATGATGAAAGTGTTGTCTTGGAACAGCAGGGGATTAGGGCACCCCTCCAAAAAAGCTGCCCTCAAGGAGCTAATTCAAAGTGAAAAGCCTGATATCTTACTCATTCAAGAGACAAAACTAGAACAGTCCGAAATCAGCAGATTCATTGGCCAACAAAAACAGTATGGTGGCTGCACTAGTGAAGCAAGAGGAGCTTCAGGAGGTATTTTAACAATGTGGAACACAAGCAAATGGAGCTGTAGCCTCGTTAAAACACAGCAGCATTGGATAAGTGTTAAATTGGAAAGCAAGGACAATGGCACTGAAGTAAAAATCTACAACATCTACTCTCCTAACCACTACAGGGAAAAAGAAGTCTGTTGGGCTACCTTAGAGGAAGATTTAGAGGAAGACCATGGTAACAACCTCATCCTAGCAGGGGACCTAAATCTGGTCATGCACTCAAATGAAAAAAGAGGAGGGAACTTCGGCGTTGATCATTTCCGAAACCGGCTGGAACATATCATGCAAGAGAAGGACTTGGTCGATTTAAAGCCCAAGAATCGCAAATATACTTGGAGCAATAGGAGGTTGGGAGCAGGTAACATTATGGAAAGACTTGACCGCTTCCTTGTTAACATCGCCTTTCTGTCCTCCTTCGCCAACGGGCAGTCAGACATCCTCAATACTTCCGCCTCGGACCACTACCCTATTACTCTTACCTTGCAAAGCCAAAGTCATCTCGGCCCCCTCCCTTTCAAATACTCCACCCTTTGGAACCAAATCCCAGCAGCCCGTGATATAGTTAAGCAAGCTTGGTCTCAGCACATGGAGGGCTCCCCATCTTTCATTTGGGAAACAAAGTTGAAGCAAACTAAGCAGGCACTCAAGACTTGGGCCAAGATCAACTACAAGGAACCCGAGGTATTAAAAAAGGATATCAAACAAAACCTCGAAAAAATTCAGCAAAGTATTGAAGTGGAAGGACTCACTCAGCAGTCAAGACAAGAAGAGATCAGATTGTATGCAGAGCTGCGTCAAACAGCTAGAGATGAGGAGATCAAATGGAGGTTAAAATCTAGGCAGACCTGGCTGCGTGAAGGCGACAAAAACACTTCTTATTTCCATAAACAAGCCACAATCAGAAAGGCAAGAAACACTGTTAACGCAATCAGAGATAGTGAAGGGATCAATCATGAAACTCAAGACTCCATAAAAGCTGCTGCAACCTCTCATTTCAAATCTCTCCTAACAGAGGACAAAAATGAGGAGGATTACTCAAACTTCCTCCAACACATGACCAGAGAAGTTACTCAAGAAATGAATAACAGCCTCACTCAAGAAGTCGAGGAAGATTAAGTCAAAAAGGCTGTCTGGAGCCTCCATCCGGACAAAGCCCTAGGTCCTGACGGGTTCCCAATCAGCTTCTTCAGAGAATACTGGCCAATGATTAAAAAGGACCTTCTCAAGATGATTCGGTGGGTCCTTAGGAAAGGCAAACTAGGGGGCTATACCAACTCAACGTATCTAGCTCTCATCCCAAAAGAGAATAGGCCGACCACCTTCTCTAGATTCCGGCCCATATCCCTTTGCAACTCTGCTTATAAAATAATCACAAAAATATTATCCTCAAGACTCAAGCCTCTTCTTTCTTCCTTAATTTCGGAAAATCAGGGAGGTTTTTTAGCCAACAGGCACATTTCCGACTCCATTCTCTTGGTACAAGAAGCCATCCACTCTAGTCTTAGTCGAAAGGAACAAGGATTCATCCTTAAACTTGATCTTGCCAACGCCTTCGATAGAGTCAGACACTCCTTCCTTTTTGCTGTTTTGAACAAAATGGGATTCAATACCTCCTTCATCAATATGATCCAAGCTTGTATCTCTAACCCTTGGATTTCACCTCTGGTGAATGGAAGACCCTGTGCAGCCTTTCAATCCTCCCGAGGCCTCAGGCAAGGCTGCCCCCTTTCTCCCTACCTTTTCATCCTCATGGCTGAATCCCTTAGCAAAGCCTTGGATTACAACCGAAGAATAGGCCTAATTACATGTATCCAATTTGAGCAGGGCACAAAGAATATAAATCATTCCCAATTTGCTGACGATACCCTCCTGATGGATGGAGCCTTGAACACCATTGCAAGGCGCTTCAAAAAGATCATGGACCAATTCATGGACTGCTCTGGAGGAAGCATCAACCAAGTCAAAAGCTGTATCTATGGATGGAATGCAACAGCTCACACCATTCAAAGTATTGCAAATATTTTAGAGGTTTCTTATAAGCTCGATTGGAGTCATTTCACCTATCTAGGGATGCCGGTGAGTAAGGGTCCCCTGAAGACTGAAACTTGGAACGAAATCCTTGACAAAATCAAAAGGAAAATCCAACAATGGGGAGCCATGTGGCTGAACCCATCAGGACGTCTTGTTCTTCTCAAATCAGGTTTGATTTCTCTCCCTATCTATCGCTTTTCATTGCTACAAGCTCCAATGAATTTCCATCATAAATTGGAAAAGGCCCTTCGTTTTTTCCTTTGGCAAGGAGGGAATTCGGAGAAGAGAAAGTTCAACTTGGTTGGTTGGAAAAATGTCATCCAGCCCCAAGAAAAAGGAGGCCTTGGAATAAGGTCCCCAAATCTTTTGAATTTAGCTCTCGGGGCTAAAATTGTTTGGAGACTAATCACTGGGAATACAGCTTGGTGGAAATCAATCTTAGAAGCCAAGTATCTCAGCAGTTCTAGGCACAAGCTTCTGGAAACTAATATACCCATCAGAGACAGCTCCAACATCTGGAAATTATGCAAGAAAATTATCCCACTCATGGCCCAGCACACCTCCAAAGTTCCAGGAGAGGGAAGTAGCATCAGCATTTCTAAAGACAGAATCCTAGGCCAGAGCCCTATAGGATCTACTGCAGAAGCAATTCCAGCCATAAATTGGTTAAACAACAGAGGAATATGGAGCTTAGCCCAAATCACTAAGTGGGGAAGCTCCTCCCAAGCTTGGATTGGCTGGACCTTGCCGGACTACCCAAGGGATCTGGAAACAAGCTTCAGCGCTCTAAAAGACCAACTGCACAGTAAGGCTCCGACTCATAAAGGAGGCAAAGATAGTTTTCGCTGGGATCCCACAGGAACCATGTACACAACCAAAGCAGGGTACCACCATTTATGTGCTAGTGCCTTCCCACAGGACACATGGAGTCATTGGAGACTAGTTTGGAAAGCGGAAGCCCCCCCTAAAGTAAAATTCTTCTGCTGGCTCCTCCTGAAAGGTAAGGTTTTAACAGCCGAGAACCTCAAAAAAAGGGGTATCCTAGGCCCTTCCAGGTGCCCAAACTGCCTTCAAGAGGAAGAAACAATACAACATTTGTTTATTGAATGCCAAGTAGCTGCAAAATGTTGGAAAGATATTGCATCTGTAGGGGGAGTAGATTGGAATCCTAAGTCTTCCATAGCAGAGACAGTCCAAAATTGGAAGAAACTCTGCCCATGGAAGAGCAAGAACAGTAAATTATCACAGAGGATATGGAATACTCTACCATTAACTCTTCTTTGGAGCATATGGTTAGCTAGAAACAAGAAAGTATTCCAAGATAAAGGACACAACTCCAGATTTATGTGTCATAAAACCATCAGCTTAGCTGTAGAGGCTGTGACAATTCGTATCCACAGTAAAGTCAACCTCAGCAGCTACAGTGCAGAAGAAAGAAATTTGATTAATTATGGTAGCATCATCAGCGCCCAAGATCAAGCAAAGGATAATCTGAGCCCAAAGGAGTCAACTACAGCCTGGAAGCTGAGGCTTAAGGAAGAAGAATTTGCTCTTTGGTTGAGCAATTGCAACAAATACTGCCTCTTCTTCGATGGTGCCTCAAAATCTAACCCTGGTCTTGCAGGCGCAGGAGGCCTCATATGCAACGCAAATGGTGAGCCTATCTTGCATTTTGAATGGGGATTGGGTAATCTTTCTAACAATCGGGCCGAAGGTCTGGCTTTATTTCAAGGACTCAATCAAGTGATCAATCTGGGCATCAAGAAAGTAAACGTTTTTGGTGACTCTGCAATTATTATCCGGCTCATGGAGCAAAAGCGGACTTCGCCAAACATACTGCTGCAACAAATCAACAGCAGAAACCAAGCCCTGCACAGCACGCTGGAGGAAGCCCAATACTTTCACATCCTAAGGGGACTTAACAAAAAGGCTGACCATCATGCCAACAAGGCTTGTGATAGACCCAAAGGCCAACTCAGCTGCAATGATCACTTAACTATCCAATCGTTGCCATGAAGGACGCACTTCTAATCAGCACACGGGGCACCCAACCCAATAGAATCTGCCACAGCAACCAAATCACTAGATCAGAGGTCAGAACAGACCAGATTGAAAGAATTCGTATTAGCAGTCGGCTCAGAAGCGCACTTCAAGGCAGGGGAATCACGATCCATAGACCAGAAAATCGTCCTTGCCACAAAAAAATCGAATTCAGTCAAGATATGATCAGAAACAGTCAGTTGAGCATTGGGAAGAGCAGATCCCTCTCCCGCCTTCGCATTCGCAGAAACTCTCTAAATACCCCTTCAGCGCAAAAGCTACAACCCACAGTCGAAATTCTAAGCGGTAAACTTGGGAGAGAAGCCTTTTTTGCAGCCTATCTCTGTAAGCCAGAAAGAAGGAATGCTGTAGAGTGTGTTAGAGGTTTCGTTCTCACCCTTCCAAAAAGTGGGAGCGCTGCCAAGCTTAACCGACCAAGCGGTATAAGCGATAGCTCCAGGCAATCTTACAACATTCTCTTAAGTGCTTGTAATACTCCCGAGAGCCTGAGTAGAACTACCCCCTTCAGCAGCAAAACGAGCCGACAGCATCAACACGCTGAAGAGCGGATTGAAATTCTCAAGCAAATGCTGGAAAAGAAAGACGCTACATCCTCCTCCAGCGCCAAGCCAATTGAAACTGACCAGGATCTAGAGGGATCAACTGCAAGAAAGATGAGCCACATTGAGATTGACTAGCCATGTTTTGTAAATGTAAATTTTGGGGACAACAATATGTTAAAATCTATAGTAGTATAAGTAGCAATAGGAACAGTCCAGCTAAAGTAAGGACCAAGGAAAAATTCCTTTTTGTAATTCCTTGGCCCCAAAATGCTCCTGAAGCATATTATGTAAGGCTTTAGCCTCCTCCTTTTTTCAGATTAATGCACAGCACCCGACCTTTGTCTAAAAAAAAATAAGAGACTCTATCGAACTGAGAATGTGTACGTCGCTGATCTATAGGATCATCGAGAAGAGCACCTGATGCATCCCGAGTAGCACGGACCCATTTTGGAAGCTGAGGAGCTGAAGGAGGATCTTGAGAAGGTGGGGGGGGATTTTCATCCTCGCTGTCATCACTGAAGAAGAAATATTTTCAGAAGTAAAGGGATAGAGAGAGGTGGCACATCCGCCGAACTAGGCTCGTAGGCCGATATATTTTCAGCAAACTTTACATCTTTTCTAATGATAACATTTTTGGACTTAAGTGGAATAAGTCTTTATCCTTTGACATCTTCAGGATATCCAACAAAAATACATATTTCACTCTTAGGTTCTAAAGCTTTATGTTTCTCATCTAGAATATGGGCCCATGCTTCACTTCCAAAAACACAAAAGTGACTTACATCTGGTTTAATTGAGCTCCATGCTTCTTCTGGAGTGATATTCTCTAAAACCTTAGTAGGAGTGTGATTTACTATGTAATTTGCACAGTTAATTTCTTTTGCCCAAAAATTAAGACTAAGTCCTTTAGGTTGAAGCATGCAATTAGCCATTTCCTTCAAGGTGCAATTCTTCCTTTTAGCTACACCATTTTGTTGTGGAGTATATGGAACAATATGTTGCATTTGAATTCCATTCTTAGTGCAAAAGTTGATGACTTTGTTGTTAACATATTCTCCACCATTATCAAATCTTAGCTTAAGAATTTGATGTCTAGATTGTTTTTAATAAAGGCCTTAAAGGCCAAGAACATGTTAAATATTTCACTCTTGAGCTTTAAGAAGTATACCTAAGTGCGTCTGGAGAAATCATCAATGAAAGTTAAGAAATATTTGTAGCCTAATCTAGGTGGATGTTGGTGGCCACACACCTATGCCACTGGGACCCCCACAACTGTCACTTTTAGTGTTTCAGTTTCCTAAATTGTACCACAATTTACTATTTTTAGTAGTTTTTCAAGTCCTGAACTTCCGGAGTCGTTTTGAGGCCCTAAACGACATATTTTGGGAAAATCAGGAGCAACATGGGTTAAAAATTGATGTTGCTCTTCCCAAAGTTATAGTGCTCAGATGGATCTTTTTGACGAGCTATTGTACACATCAAACGAAGACCGTATGCCAAAGTTACGACCCCGGGAAGGTGATGTACCAATTTACCCAAACGGGGCCCACAATTTGGCGTTTCACCTTCTAGGGTTAGGTTTTTGGATGTTTAGGGTTTTCCATTATTCTAAAAAATAAATAGGCCTTTGAGCCTCATTGTAACACAATTTAGAGGCATGTAACCGCCACATCTCTTCTCAGAGATAAGCTACCATCGCCCTAAATGGTTTATTTCCATTCATGTTTCTAAGCATATTTTAGTATTTTACATTAATGAAATGAAGTATTATTTCCGCTGCATCTCTGTGTTTATGGTTATCTCTGTAATTTGTTGCGTTCCTGCTTAAATCCGGGTCAGTGGTATCAGAGCAGTTTGATTTTTTATTTGTTTTTCTTTGCATGTCCCCAATGAGGTTGGGATATAAGGAGTTAGGGCTTGAACTGGTCGAGCCTTTGCAAGACCAGCCTCACAAATCCCGACGGCCTCCCATGTCGGATGAAAAGAAAGACGAGGGGGTAGGATATCCTATCAAAATCTTGCTCGAAGAAGTCCTCGAGCGACAAAAGAATGCGATGATGGACAACTTTGTTCAAATCCTTCAACGACTACCCAGAGGTGACGCATCAGCTTCTAGCAGCTACTCTGGAAACGCCACGCCCTTTAAGGTACAAGTTAATTTTGAACTCCCCATATTCGAGGGTTAGATAGATGCAGATGTCATAGATAAATGGTTAAATCTGCTAGACGGTTATTTTTCTGTTCATGAATTTTCGAGTCGGGAAAATATTGTTTTCGCTCTTCTCAAAGCAGCCCCCCACATCAAGGACTGGTGGGAAACATACTGCGAGTAGAAGGATGAAAGTACAGACTCACTGTTCTCAGCCGCACCCACTTGGAATTCCTTTCGGGATGCCATCAAGGAGCAGTACTACCCTGTCAAAATCTATGAGGACAAATACATAAAGTGGACCACGCTGCGGCAGGGACGGGACCAAGATGTGCCAGAGTTCACAAACATTTTTCATACCCTTTGCACACAGTTGGGTATCAAAGATTCTGAGCTGCATCTGGTACTCAAATACCGCGGCTACCTACACAGATACATCCAGGAAGAGATGGAGTTCCTGAGCATCTCCTCGCTCGGCATAGTGTATCGATACACTGTCAAAACTGAGCAAAATTTCAAACAGAAGAAGAGAGACTTTAGATCTGCGAATCCGAATACCAAAGGACAAAGCCAAGGTGGGGTGACCGAAGACAACCCGTCAAAGCCACAAGAAAATAACAACACCCCGAAGTCGAAGGAGGCCACAAGAAAGTGGTGTGAGTTCCATAAGAGCCCCACTCACAACACAAGTGAGTGTCGGACCAAGCAGTTGCTGGTGGCAGATTTGAAGGCTTCAGAATCATATGCATGTTCTGAACCTGAGTCAGAACCCAACAAGGGGAATGGAAAAGGGAAGTAGATCATTGATGCGGAGCCCAGTTCCACTATTGCCACCACCAAGATCCAGAAGAATGAGCCCGAAGATCTAGAGGAAGGGGAGTGTCTTTTCCACTCACAGATGTGGTTGAAGGGTTCGCCGCTGCAATTCATTGTTGACAGTGGGAGCCAGAAGAACCTCATTTCAGTAGAGGTCGTGAAGCGGTTGGGCCTATCGACTACACCACACCTACATCCGTATAGTCTCGGGTGGTTTCACGAAGGACGAGATCTCCAAGTCTGCCAGCAATGCCGCCTTCCCTACAACATCAAGCCCTTCACAGATGAGGTATTGTGTGATGTTACACCTCTGGATGTTTGTGATGTACTATTAGGCCAACCATACTTGTGGAGGTGACATGTTGTGTATGAGTTAAGGCCTCATGCTGTCATTATTTCTTTGTGTAATTCATTATACAGGATACCGGAGGTAGCCCCACATACCGCCATCGTTTTGATCACTTCTAAGAAAGGCAGCAAGCCCATCTCCCAAACTAGAAAATTCATTTTCTGTCTGGTTCACTCCCAAAGTAAGGGGAAGATCATCGCCACATCCATGACCCCCACGAAGGGTTCCTTCACGCAGTAGCAGCAGTAGAGGGATACAATCATGAAAGAACAGAGGAATAGCTTCTCCTCACCCATAGGGGTACCACACAAGTTTCAGGTGGGCGACAAAGTCTGGTTTCATCTGCAGAAAGAACACCTTACAAGAGCCCATCAGAAGCTCAGACCACTCCGACATGGTCCTTACACCAGTACCAAGGTTGTGGGAAATAATGCTTTGGAGCACAACATTCCCCCATTCCTTCGCTTGCACCGAGTGTTCAATGTGGACCACCCTCTACCATGCTTCCCACCATTGTTGGACACATCAGAGATTGCAGAACACCTCACTAGGGACCAAATTCAGTAGATGGAGGAACTCAACACAATGGGGACCATTGATTTCTAAGGGGGGAGGAATGATCCAGGTGGATGTTGGTTGCCACCCACCTATCCCACTTGGAACCCCACAACTGTCTCTTTCACGTTTTTGTTTCCTAAATTGTAGCACAGTTTACTATTTTTAGCAGTTTTTTAGGTCCTGAACTTCCGGAGCCGTTCTAAGGCCCTAAACGAAGTTTTTGGGGAAAATCGGGAGCAACATGGGTCACATACTGATGTTTCTCTTCCCAAAGTCATAGTTCTCGGATAGATATTTCTAACGAGCTATTGTACGCGTCAAACAGAGGTCGTATTCCAAAGTTACGACCCCGGGAATTTGATGTACCAATTTACCCAAATGGGGCCCACAGTTTGGCGTTTCATCTTCTAGAGTTATGTTTTTGGATGTTTAGGGTTTTCCATTATTTCTCAATAATAAATAGGCCTTCGAGCTTCATTGTAACATAGTTTAGAGGCATTTAGCCGCCACATCTCTTCTCAGAGATAAGTTACCATCGCCATATCTAGTTTATTTCCATTCCCATTTGTAAGCATATTTTAGTATTTTACATTAATGAAATGAAGTATTAATTCTGCTGCATCTCTGTGTTTATGGTTATCTTTGTAATTTGTTGCGTTCCTGCTTAAATCCGGATCATAGCCAGAGAATGAAACAACTAGAAGTGGACCACATAAATCACTGTGCTCAAGATGTAAAGGGGTTGAGGCGTGCCAAGAGGTACGTTTTTCAAGACTATCCTGATGATGTTTCCTGAGTAACATCCAGAACAAACACCATCTCTGCAAGATACCATTGGAAGACTTGTCACCATATTTTCTTTACATAGATTCTGAAGGGAACGATAATTTATGTGACCAAATCGCTCATGCCAAAGTTTTCTCACTTCATCATTATGAGCAACAAATACCGAGGGAAGATTTGATGACCCAAAGTTGTTAAACTTATACAACCTTGTAGAATCATCAACAATTCCAGTAGTTAAAATCTGTCTAGGATCTCTTAGGTCCTTAATTACAATATCATGAGGTGAAAATTCAACTATTTTACTTTCACCTGAATGAGTTATCTAATATACAGATAGAAGGTTGCAGGATAAGGTTGGAACACATAATACATCATTAAATTGACCATTGTTTAGATGAACAGTTCTAGTCCCTACAACACTAAGAGATCTATCATCACCAACATATATATTTTTGGTGTTACCATCATTTAAAGAATAAAACATGGCTTTGTTTTTGGCCATGTGATAAGAAGCTCCAAAATCAATGAGCCACTCATGAGAATGAGAAGAAGAAGATACATTTAGTGCATAACCAGACTGAGATGCTTGACAACCACATGCAGAAAGTGTTATTCCTAAAGATGAAGTTGAAGTTGAAGAGTGCTCCAAATGGATGTTACGCTTCTTCGTTGCTGCTTCCAAGGCTTCCATCTTTTTAAAGCATTTGGATTCTAAGTGGCCATCTTGATTACAAAAGTGGCAGTGTCTATCAGTCTTCTTCCCTTTGTTTTTATTTGCCTTATCATTTTGTTGAAATGATTTTTCATTTTGAGATTGAAATTGTTTAGGACCCTTGTTTGGTTTAGGACCATTCTTTTTAGGATACCGCTTCTTATGATTCTTTGAATTTGGTTGCTGTTGGGCAGCTAAGGATTTCTTAGAAGAGTTTCCAAGGTTAAGAAGACCAAGATATAAGAGCTTTTCTTGTTCTCTTATTAACGAATCACAAAAGGAATCAAAAGAGGGGGACTTGTAGTTTTGTCCTTGAGAAATAAAGGCTTCTCTAGTAGAATGGAAGGTGGAAACAAACACAGAGTAGACTGGTCCCAACTTAGTAAGAATGGAATAGATAAGGCTACCATCTTCTTTCTTAACCTTAACACCTTCCAAGAGAAGTCTAAGGGTCTTGAACTTGGACAAAATATCTTCAATGGAAAAAAAATTATTGGGGTCCAATGTAAGCAACTCATTTTCGAGTTGATGGGATCTAATTTCATTTTTAATTCCAAAAACTTTAGTGAGCTGTTTCATTAGGAGTATCAAGTTCTGCGATATGGAATCTAAGGTCTGGAGAAATTGACATCCCTATCAACCTACGTGCTTGATCTTGTCTATTTTCCCATTTGGCTGCCTTATTTTCATCTTGAGGTTTGGTTTCTTAGCCTAAGGCTATTCTGTAAAGACCTTTGCTTCTAAGTAAATCCACAATGTAGGACCACCATTGGGAGTAGTTGATGCTGTCAAGAATAACTTGGCATGGACTTTTCCTTTTAACAGAAACTGAAGTTGTAGACGCTAAAACTAAGTGTTCCAATGGAAAGATCTCGAAAAATTAGGCTAATTAAAAAAAGGGCTCTGAAAACGGCTTCCGGATGAAGAAGTTATGGATTTTTGAAGAAAATTTGTTGAAGACGTCGACGAAGTGCATGAATGTGCGGAAATGAATGACAATGTTATATTTAAAAAAAATCCCTCCCCTTTCCAAACTTAATCTAGTTAACTCACTTTTATAAATAAGTGAAAGTCACTTTTACAATGGTATTTTATGAGCTACCCACTAAATTGTAACTTAAATAAAATATAAATAGTCTTTAGAATTATAGGTGACTCAAATTTTATAATGGGTGAGAACATTTTTACATAAAGGAACTTTAAAACATAAGTTGCATGTGCTTTTTGAAAAAGTAACTCAACAAAAAGAAACACTTGAACTCAAGACCTCTATTCTCATAAAGTAACTTTGGACCAAGTGAGCTAGTTTAAAAGGTTAGTAATTTTTGGAAAAGAGGAAGGGTTTTTTTTAGTCACTGAAGCTTTGGGGTTCATGCTTACTTGAAAAAACATTTTTTTTCCTACAAAACAAAAACCACAAAACCCAACACGGACATACAAAAAAAAACAAACCTTATGGCTTGAAGTTAGCTTTAGCCGGAAACTAAATATTTTCCTCAATGTTTCTGATTTTCCGGGATCGCACTAAGGCGTAGCGGAAAGGAGCATACGCATGAGAAAAATCCTTCATTTATTTTTCTGATTTGCCTAGATCGCACAGAGTCGCGGGTCAAAGAGCATACGCAGAAATGAAAGCTACAGATCCAGTAATAAAACACCGAGAGCTAAATAAACAGAAATAAACAGAGAGGTGAATAGCTAGAACTGCAAATAAAGGTTGTATACCTCCAGATCTTTAAAATGATGTAGCTAGGGCTACTGGAAACTTTTCGCGTGAAACAAAAGGGGTTCCTCACTGGAACAGATGCTCCTAACACAATAGAGCAATCCTCTCAGCCCGAAAGCAGTAAAAAAAAGTAGATCTAGGAAACGACAATCAGATGCAGTTGTACCGGCTTCAGATTTGGATCACTAATAGATGCGACCCTCAAATAGCTCCGATACCATGTAGGAATTTATAGGGTAAGTTCCTTAGACATAACACCAAAGGAAACGGCTCACAAATAGATCACAGATCAATACACCAATATTCTTGACGTGGTTAAAACCCTCAAAGAGGGAAATAGTCCACGGCCTGAGCCAACGCGGCCACTTCAGGCAATTTATTAATAAAAGAATGAAAATTTACCTAAGGTTCTCTCATGAACGATTACCTTACAACTGACCCTCCATGCTCTTTAAATAGAGATCGTGGACCAATCGGGTGCTAAGCCATGGATGCAGTGTCAGTGATAACTAGGAGAGAATGAATCGTCGGATCACTTCATCTCTAAAACATATCATGACCATCGGATTGTAAGTTACAAAAGTACATAGTAAATAAACACACTTTACAAAACTCTACACTAGACCAAGTTATACTTAACTATTTCCTATGTGTCAGAATATCCTAACAGTTGGAGGTTACATGCAAGAATCGTTTCAGAAACCTCCCACCAAGTGTCGCTTTCCCTATATTTGTGGCATGCATGTCACAACCTCGATGTTATCAAAACTCATCAACTGGATGCCGCAAAGCTCATTCCTCACATCAACCTTGCAGCTCTGACATCCCACATCACATCTACGAGCTGTCGGCACATTCAACTCAACGGTTTTGTGGTAAGCCCGCTTTCCATGAATTGTGTTGCATTTCTAGCGCTTTTTGTGTTGCACTTCGTATGAATGTTGTGTGCTTGATTTCAGTGACCACTTGATGTCTTTTTGATACATACTAGCTTGTACTAGCACCGTTTCAATTTTCTTCAGTATCTCACTATTGTCACATGCATGAAACTGTTTTTCACGAACGGTCACCGATTTGGTGACTCACCTCACCCACATGCATGTTGTTCCATTTTCTGAATCTATCATTCACCATTTTCATGCATGATCATTCACTTATGCTTACACTTAGTGTCACCATGCATTCACTTCCACATTTTCTTTCAGTTGCCCGTCGGCGAGTTTGAGCAGCCTTAGCCCGAACTCTAGCTCACTAAGAGCCTCACCAAGGCAGCAATGCGCGATCCTGAGAGGGAAGGCTCTGTCTTCCTCTCAGGAAATAAAAATTTCTTCCCAAGCATGGTACTCCAGGATTGTTTTGCAAATTTTTGAGGGAGAGTGATTGCTGGCCCAGAAAATTGTGCAGTGCAGTCACTATGCCTGCAACCATTGCCAGCTGAGATTGCGCATTGCGTAATTCCAGCAGTCAGTAGCTAAACTAGACTATACATTACATAGTTGTAGCATCAGTCAGTCTCCCAATAGCCCAGACTATGCCTTTTGCAGTCTTGGCAGTCTGTCTCCCGACCTCCCAACTGAAATTGTGCAACCTTCATGATCAGTCACACAGGTATGTTGCAAGTCATTTCTCAAGTTCATTTTGGTTTTCGACTGACATATTGCTTACCATGAGTGTTTCCATGTCTTCAGATACTGCAGGTGTTCATCTTCCTCTCAGAAGTGTAGGTACAATGATTTCCAAAAGAGCGGAGTCGAAGACACCATTCAGAGCACACTTGGAGATGCAGTCGATCAAATGTCTATGAGCTTGCCTATTCACGAAGATATCAAGTTGTTCGTAGACAAGGACATCAAGATATGACAATAACAACATCACAGTGAGTAGCATCATGAACAACAACAACATCACAATGAGCAGCATCATGAACATCAGCTGAAGGAAGCATACCAAATGCAACGAATGCAATGAATGCATCGAATGCAACAAATGCAAGAGGAAGGTTGTTGACAACACAGAGGCGGAACAAAGTTGCAAGCTCAAGCAGATCCACAGATGATGAAAGCAACTTTGGAGACTTAGGCTATGAGGTGACGGTGCGACATGAAGATCGCACGAAGACAGAGAATGGAACAAAGGAGTTGCATGTGCTGAAGCAACAACTCAAGGAAGAACATGAAGCTGCACAGATAGACGAATGAGTTGCAGCAAGAACAGGAACAATAGTGGGCGCAACATGCACTCATGGATGAAACTGCGCCCGTACATGTTAAAGATCCATCCCAACAGCTGGCATAGAGCAGACATGGTGAGCAGTGTTGCTAGTCGCATGCAAGGGATTCAACAACATGCATGTCATTGTGTGCACGCATGTGATCCAACCCATTCATCACACTCATCAAGGCGAAGACAAGAAGAAAGTCCAACTAGATCTGAACATGTACTTCGATAAGTTGATGTGCATGACCACCATCACACACTTGAAGATCAACATAGATACTATGCATCAATGTGTTGTCGGTTTAGCCGCACCCAAGAAGACCATGCACATGTTAGCAGACGAGTTGGATGAAGGATCCGAACCAATGCACTGGTTGCAACGAAGGCAAGAGTTAGCTTTAGCAAGATGTCACCATGGGGTGCATGCACACCCTCACATACAACCAAGCCTAGCATCAACTCACCACCTTCACCATCACAAGCATGTCAAAGAGTTGGTCTCACCACAACGGACCGAGTGTCAGTGATGTCTTGCATGGCTTGCTCAAGCCATGTTGTCTCACATGAGTACATGTGCATTATAATGTAACGTCATGTCAAGTGTAAGTCAAGTGTTGATAGTTGGATGTAACAATTATAGAGTAGATGAAGAGTCATGAGGGTAGATGAACTGTCACAAAGGGGAATGTCAAGGGTCACCCCACCCTTTACTATAAACAGTCCCTCATAACTCATTGTAGAGGCTTTTGGTCAGCGAAGCTTCCGATAAGACTATCTTGGAGAGAGCTTGGACAGTATTCTAACATGCCTTGGCTTCTCCACTACACGGAGCTAGTTCATCTCTTTGAAGAAGTAGGCAAATGTGGCTGTAATGTTCCACTATTGGGGCTAGCGTGTGTACATGGATGTATAGTATGAATGGAACTTACACTTCTTTATATAATAAGAGCCAACACGTTTCATGCATATGTTGTATTCTATTCCAGCTGTCTTGTTTACTCTAAATGGCATATGTATTTTCTTTCTTATGCATGCATGTATGGACTGTTTCGTATGAGTATGTATGAATCTTTCTGAAATGTGTTGATTGGTTTAACCATCACTTTGGATTTCCAACTAACTTTCTTTCCAGCTTGTGATGCATCTTCGCTCGTTTGTTCCCTTCCCATCTGAGTACTATTACAGGTTGCCAAGGGGTGCACTCATCTCAACCCCCATGTGTTAGAACCTCTCTTGCACCTTCTTTGACGCACTGCAGTTGTCACACCCTTCCTACCAATAGAGTCATATTACTTGCCTATGTGTGAAATCGTGGTCAAGGCATTACCATACGAATCACTGCTGGGACTCCTACACTAAACAGTCTGAGGTATAATTGGGACTTCTTATCAGGGAGATCCCCTTACATGTTGGTGGGTCCAGCACCATCAACATGTTGTTAGAGGTGTTGCTATTCTCCCATAATTCTTAACAAACTTGCAATAATACCCTGTCAACCCGAGAAATCCTAGCAGATGCTTTATGGATGTGGGAATTTTCCATTCCTTAATGGCTTTAATTTTTCTAGGGTCTACCTTAACACCTTCATGAGATACAATATGACCTAGATATTCCACCTCCTGTACTCC
Organism: Pinus tabuliformis; assembly: GCA_031772625.1. NCBI lineage: Eukaryota > Viridiplantae > Streptophyta > Pinopsida > Pinales > Pinaceae > Pinus > Pinus tabuliformis. The sequence continues at coordinate 745,403,592 of CM062815.1, forward strand.
AAAGAAACATTTGGAGGTTTTTGCATATAATTTTTTCTCCTCCAATAGTTTATGCACCCTGTCAATATGTTGAACACGATCCTTCCAAGACTTGTTGTCAATTAGTATATCATCAAAAAATACTAAAACGAATTTTCTAAGAGGAAAGGTTTGAAAACGGAACTCATGAAGCCTTGAAATGTAGGAGGTGCATTGGTAAGGACAAAAGGCATGACCAAAAATTTATAATGACCCTCATGAGTTCTAAATGTTGTTTTTGGAATGTTTTAAGTACTCATTCTGATTTGATGATATCCTGAATGAAGATCCAACTTGGTGAAGTAAATTACTCCATGTAATTCATCTAATAATTCATCAATGAAAAGAATTGGAAATTTATCTTTAATAGTGAGCTTGTTGAGTTCCCTATAATCCGGACACATGCGCCATGATCCATCCTTCTTGTGCACCAATATTGCTGGAGCAGAGAAAGAACTTTGACTGGGTTGAATTATAGCAGCCTCTAACATTTCTGCAACCATACGTTCAATTTCACTCTTTTGGGCATAGGGATATTTGTAAGGCCTAATGTTTGGAGGAACACTTCTTGGAATCAAATGAATAGCATGATCATGATCATGAATAGGTGGGAGGCCTTTGAGAGTCTCAAATACCTTGCAATGATTATCCAAGACTTTTTGGAGATTTGGAGAAATAGATGATTTCGATGTGGGAACCTCTAGTGAACATAATTGTGCAATTACACCCAATTGTTCTTTCTTTAGAAGCTTTGTCATTCCGTTAGAGTTGATTATATTTCCCGATTTCCCTGCAATACCCCTTAATTAAACTTCCTTTCCTTCCAAACAAATTTGAAGAAAAGTTATTGAAAATTAAAAGCTATCGTACCCAAAGATTGTAGCCATTGGACTCCTAGTACAACATCAACACCACCCATTGGAATGGAAAGCATTGGAATATTCAATACATATTCTCTCGTGGAAAGCTTGATATTATGGCACTTTCTAGAGAAATTTATGGTTCCTCCATTTGCAACCATCACTTGACACTCTGGTGTTGGATATAGGAAGCAATTCAATTCTTTGGCTGTCTTACAATGAATAAAATTATGGGTACTTCCCGAATCGATCAACACTATTACCTTTTTCTTCTTGATACGTCCTTCTATCTTGAGAGTTTGAGGAGTGGTAATTCCTACCAATGCATTACAAGATATGGTCAGATTCATTTATTCTTTCTCTAGGGTTTGTTCCTAGTGTATATCCTCTTCTTTTGACATTTCTTGTTCCTTTTATTCCTCCTCTTCACAGCCTATGTAAAATAATTTATTTTCAACACACTTGTGAACTTTAGTGTATTTGCTATCACAACTGTAAAAAAACCCTTTTTCTGCTTTTTCTTCCAATTGTTGTGGTGTAAACCTTATAGGTTGTGGAAGGCTAGGGGCAACGACACTTCCATCTTTATAGTTGTAAGTGATAGGCTTCCTTGTTGCCATAAATTTGGTTTCAATTTTTCTTGCCAACCTAAATGCCTTCTCCAATGAATCAGATTCCCAAAGGTGAACCTCATGTTGGATGTTATCCTTTAAAGTCCTTATGAACACACCAATCCTATGCTCCTCTGGAATACCTTGTACCCTTATATTCAATTTTTGGAAGTCTTCAATGTGCTCCACCATTGAACCCTTTTGAATGAGATGTATGAATTGACTTAAGAAGGTGTTGCTCTTTGTATCCTCATAATGTGCTATCATTTACTCTGTAGAAATTGACCACGTGACAATCTGTTTACAAGAGTAAAGCCATTGATACCATACAAGTTGATTGGATTCCAAATATAAAGTTGCAATGTGTACCTTTTGTGTGTTTTGCACATTATGGAGATCGAAATATTGCTCCATTTGTAATATCCAAGTTATGGGATCCTTGCCATCAAACTTCCTCATATTGACCTTTGGAACGTGGTGGGTCTTCAATCCAATGTTAGAGTCTATGAAATCATGATTAACATTTATTTTGTTCTCATCATGAGTTTCCTTTACTACCCTTTCTCCATTAGTAAACATTTCTTGTAGCAACTTTGTCAAATATACCTTCAAATGTTCCATGTTGCCTTTAAGTTTTGCTTCTATACCATCCATATTAGCTTCCATTTCATTCTTTAAACCATCCATCTTAGCTTCCATTCCATTCTTTAAACCATCTATTTTAGCTTCAGTTACTTTTTGTGAGAGTGAAATTTGTTGCACTTGGTCTCATAATTTTGATATATCATGTTGCATTTCTTCCTCTTCTTCATGTGTCATAATAGAGTTTTGGGTTACTTACTAGGTGTTGTCATTTTATTTTTTCGAGGCATCAACTAATGATAATTTTCTTCACTATGCCCTTTTAATCACTTCAAACTAATTTTTCAAACAAAACTTATGAAAATTTTTAAAAAGACTACACACCTTTTTTTGCTTTGTAGGAGCTCGATATTGAATCTGTTGTATCTTTGTAATTTTGGATCTCCAAGGTCTGAAATTTCGTCTTGTTGTATCCCTCTAAATCCTCTTTCCAACCCCATAAGTTTGATCAATATCGGATTTTCCATGAAAGATTTATGCTCAATCTCCCACAATGGCTTGATTATATACTTGTTCAGTAGAGCGAAATTGTATGACGTTCCACGTGTCACTGTTTTGACCTTCGGCCTTGAAAATGATACCCAACAAACTACATTCTGTCCTCTTTCTATAATCTTTTACAAAATTTGAGAGAGAAAATTATGATGATTTTCCCAAGGTCACCTGTTGGAGGTGGAATTCAGGAGCCTGCAAAAACCATAACTTCCTCGATTCATATCTCCGAAAATATAGAGAGAAAAGGTATGAAATCTAGACAAAAAGTTTATCACGATTTTGTCTCAAATGGGGTTTTTTTTTCCAGCTTCTGAAGCTTCATAGAAAAAAACTTATAGCAAAAATGCCATGATGGTCTGTTTGAAGTAGTGAAACCCTAGAATCCAAAGCTCTGATACCAATTGTTATGCAACCAACTCAAAAAATAGAAGAAGAGATGGATCAACGACTTCAAAATAATCCTCTTTGAGGGGGAAACCTCCTTTACATTACACAAATGAATAATTTTTGGATAATGACAAAACCACATTTCTATATATAGGAGTCTAAGGAGTCACAATATAGTCAGAGCTGACATAACAATAATAATGTAAGGGCACAACAATAACAATAGTGGAAAATGTTTTTTTTTGAGACCTAGCATCCGCTGCGCTTGAATCCAGCCTCGGCCCTGTGGCCGCCTCGGTGGCTCCCTGCGCGGATCCGTTTCTGCGCGGTGTTCGATCCCTCCTCGATTTATCCCCCTTCCTGTGCGGCATCCTTCCTCTGCGTTGGACCGAGGATTATGAGAGCTGAAGCCTGGGCAAGCTCGCCCCACCCGAGCTAAGCCATGGGTGATATGGATCCGTCAACGCCTCAATGTTCTGCTGCAGAGGCGTTCATAAAACTGTTGGAATCCCTCCCAAAGAAGAAAGCAACTGAAGCCGCGAATTTTGTCAAGCGTCTAGATGATATTCCTGAGATCGAGCTCCCTCCCGAGGGGCCGATTTAGGTTTCCCTCTCACTGGCAGAGAGAGCTTTGGTCGGGCAGTTTACTGGACTTTGGCCCTCTCCCAAAACCACGGAGAGCTAGGTAGCAAGGAATTGGGCACCGCTGATCAACAACAGAGTCACCTCATACTTTCTAGGGAAGGGTTTCTTCCTCTTCGAATTCGCTGAAGAGGAGGATAAGGAACTGATATTCCGTAATGGACCCTATTTCATGGGTCCTCAAGGGCTGTACCTCAACAAGTGGACACCTGACTTCGATCCTACAGTCGACGTTCCCATAGCCGTCCTAGTGTGGGTTAGACTGCCCAACCTACCTATGCACTGCTGGAACTGGGAGTCCCTCAAACACATTGGGAATACATTGGGCAAGTTCATAGATCGAGCCAACAACAAAGATCAATTTGATTGCACCCGAATCTGCGTCGAAGTGGATCTTGAGGTGGGCTTGCCTGAGGCAATAAAGATAAAGGTTGGAAGCTGGGTGCACCTCCAAAAGTTGGATTATGAGCAGCTTCCTTTTAAATGTAGAAAGTTCCATGTCTATGGCCACTTTGCCCGTGGCTGCCCAAAGAATAGTGAAGGAGAGAAAAACAAGGAGGAAGGATGGACACAGGTCAAAAGGACCAAAAATGCTCATAAAAACCCTAGATCCGGAAATAAAAACGACAAGGCCCCCCAGCCAGGCCCTGCGACTCAAGCTTCCCCCATGGAAGATCAAGGCAACAAATTTACGCTGTTAAGCTCAGCATCAGAAGACCCTAAAGAAATAGAGAGACAGAAGGAAGCATCGCCCCACATGGAGGTCCCTTTGGGTTCAAAGCAAGCTGAACCTAACGCAGACAAGCAGAATGACATACCCACAGAAGAGGCCGAGGAAGAGCAAGGAACAAAGGACTCAGAAGAGGAAGGTGAAATTGGGGATCCACAAACCTCGCCTAGAAGATCATTGAGAGGTCGCAAATCAGCTCGCGAGAAAAGAGAACAGGAGAATTATAAAGACAAACTTCAAGGAAGCCAACTAACCCTTGAGAAACTCTTGGCAAAAACTTCGAAGATGACTAGAAACCAGCACCAGAGCTCTAAAGGAGCTCCCCACTCAAAAATCAAGTGATGAAGATCGTCTCCTGGAACTGTAGGGGTATGGGGAGCAGAACAAAAGAAGAAGCCGTCAAAAACCTGATAAGAACTGAATCTCCTGATATACTCCTCATCCAGGAGACTAAAATGGAGGATAATTCCTTCCTCCATACAGTCAGTAATCTGTGGAAAAGAAGTGAAGGGCAAGCCGTTTCAGCCCACGGTGCGTCAGGAGGACTGGGCACCCTTTGGAACGCAAATAAAGTTTCAAAAATCAAAGATCGCCAACACCAACACATGGATTCAAATGAGACCTTCTGCCTCTTCAATGTGTATGTACCAACCAGCGCAGGTGAGAAAAAGAGCTATTGGGATTCCATCAGAAATATGGCAGATTCAGAAGATTTAAAGAATGTCATCATCGCAGGGGACCTTAATCTAACCCTCTCTCTTGCTGAAAAGCATGGAGAAAGCATTGTAAGGGACCCAGCGCGAGAATGGGTTGAGGATCTGCTTCAGGACTGGGACCTGATTGACATAAAACCCTCGTTGGGAAAATACACCTGGTCCAACAAAAGACTCAGTCCGGGGCACATCGCTGCAAGGTTAGATCGTTTTTTTGTACAAAGTTCTTTTCTTCTCCTTGGATTAGATTCTAGAATGCATATTCTTACATGCAGTGTTTCTGACCACAAACCCATCAAGCTCGATCTACTAACACATATGAATCAAGGCCCCATTCCATTTAAATTCAGCCCCCTCTGGGTTAAAGAATAGACCTTCATGCAGCTAGTAAAAGATACTTGGAAGCAACCAGTCAACGGTTCTGCCTTCTTTGTATGGGAGGAAAAGCTCAGGAGAGTGAAAGCTGCTTTGAAATCCTGGGTCAAATCCCTTCCTAACCCAGTAGTGGAAAGGAAAAAGATCCAAGAATGCCTTGAGTTTCACCACATGAAGTCGGAAAATGAAGAAATCACAAAAGAAACTCTAGATAAGGAAGCCGAGCTACAAGGAAAATTTCTCAAGGAAAACCTGGCTGAGGAAGAGTACTGGAGGATTAAATCCCATAGACTTTGGCTCAAGGCTGGAGACAGAAACTCCTCCTTCTTCCACAAGCAAGTCCAAGCCCGAAAAAGTTTCAACTCCATCTCAGAAATCAAGGAAGAGAATATAAGCCACAAAGACATGCAAAGTATAAAAAAGGCCGCACACCTCCATTTCAAAAAGCTGTATAATGAAGAAGAGGGACAAGGGTTTGTATTAAATCCTGTGGACGAGATAACCTCCCTGATCACAACCAATAAGAAGCAGTATTTGGAAGCAGAAGTCACCAATAATGAAATAAAAACCGCTCTCTTCGCAATGGAGCCAGATAAGGCCCCGGGGCCGGATGGCTTTACAGCTAGATTCTTGCAGAGCTGCTTGCAGATTGTGGAAAAATACTTATGTAGAATGGTGAGGAAATCTCAAGCATGTCAGAAAATTGGGGGAAGCACCAACTCAGCTTTCCTAGCCCTTATTCCCAAGGAAAAAGGTGCCAACTCCTTCTCCAGATTTCGCCCTATTTCTCTCTGCAATATAGGCTATAAGTTGATAACAAAAGTAATTGCAAACAGATTAAAAACCATCCTTCCTGACATCATCCCCGAGAATCAGGGAGGCTTCATCCAGGGTAGGCAGATTGTTGATAATTTTATCCTGGTCCAAGAGGCGATTCATTCAAGTCTGATTTGGAAAGAGAAAGGAATGGTCATTAAACTATACCTTGAAAGTGCCTTTGACAGGGTAAGACACAGATTCTTGTTCGAGGTCCTCCACAATTTTGGCTTTGGTCTCAAATTCATCAATTGGATCAAAGCTTGTATCAGCGAGCCCTAGATTGCCCCTTTGGTAAATGGGAGGGCAACTGACTTTTTTAAAGCCACTAGAGGGCTGAGACAAGGATGCCCCCTTTCTCCCTTGCTCATTGTCCTCCAAGCTTCTGTCCTAAGCTTCCTTCTAATAAAAAAGCAGAATGACCAAGAAATAACGGGACTGAGCATTGCAAGAGGTGTAAAAAACATAAACCATGCCCTTTTTGCGGATGATTCTCTTCTGTTGGGTGCTGCCTCCTTGTCCACGACTAATCATTTTAAAGAAGTGCTGGATGCTTACTGTGAAGGCTCAGGAAGCAGAATTAACAAAGGCAAATGCCACATATACTGTTGGAACTCTTCTCCCAGATTCCTCCAAGCTATCTCCAACTGCTTTGGTTTTGCAGCCTCCTCTTCCTAGACCTCTTTTAAATACTTGGGGCTCCCTATTTTCCAAAAAAGGGCCCTCAGCAAAGATTGGATGCCGTTATTGGAAAAATTTAAGCTTAAAATTCACACCTGGGGCTTCAATTGGCTCAATCTGGCTGGAAAGACAGTGCTGGTCAAAGCTGTCTTGAACAACCTTCCTACTTACCAAGCTGCAGTCATGATGGCACCTACAGGTATTATGAGAAAAATGGAGGATTATATCAGGAATTTCTTTTGGAAAGGCGGAAAAGGTAATGAGAAAAAAATTCCCCTTATTAACTAGGACACAATCTCCCTGCCCAGAATGGAAGGAGGTCTCAATTTCAAGAATCTCAGCAAGCAAAACATCGCCTTGGGTGCAAAGCTTCTGTGGAGGATAATAGCTCCAAAGCCGGGTTGGGCTCAGGTTGCAATGTGGAGGAAATATTTCGGTGGACAGAGAACCCGCTACCTTGACAAATCCAAACCAAATTTTGGAACGTTGGTTCACAAACTGTGCATCAAAGCGGCCCCCTTGATCAATCTTCACGCGCACTGGATTCCTGGAAATGGTAAGCGCATCAGCATTTAGGATGATCGAATCATGGACAGCGAGCCCCTCTCTGAAGACCGCTCTCTGCTTATGCTGAGGGATTGGATGGACAGAGCAGGCCTAAAAACGTTATGGGATATCTCTCAATGGGAAAATGGAAAATGGAAGAATTGGATTGATATCGAGGTACCTCATAACCTCTCCATAGATCTCATCTCCCTCTGATCCCTATTAGCAGGCAAAGTACCTTTAAACTCTAGGAAACCTGATATCAGGGGATGGGGGCCATCAGGTCATTACACAGTGGCGCATGGATATAAACTTCTCTCCCTTCGACCTCACGTCCCCCCTGACCCGAAACCATAACAAGGGATATGGTCGTAGACCTCTATTCCTAAAATTGATATTTTCAGTTGGCTCTTATGCCATCAAAATATCTTGACTGATGACAGGTTGCGTAGAAGAGGATACAGCGGGCCATCCCGCTGCTTGTTATGTGAGACTAATGAGGAAAATACCCCCCACCTTATGCTCTACTACAAATTCGCCTCTGATCTTTGGACCGAGGCCTTAATCCCATGGAATGATGGCTCTGCCTTGCCAAATCGCTGTGCAGACCTGTTTGCAAACTGGAAGTCAAAGTTTCCAGGCGGCTCCCCTCAGAACGTCCACATTAAAGATGCCTGGCTCGTCCTCCCTAAACTCATTTGCTGTCATATTTGGCTGGAAAGAAACCAACGAATTTTCAGAAACAAAAAAAGCAACCTTAAGATCATATGGGAAAAAATCAAATGCAACCTAAGAGACTGTTTGGGCGATCAACTTGACAGAGCAGATTTAAGTGACCAAGAAGCAGTATGGGGCGCTCACCTCCATCTCAATTTCACTGATACAGTCAGACCCCCTACTCTCCAAAAAAATTGGCAAATCCGACTGGAGGCTGTAGAATTTTCTGAGTTTTGCAGCAAGAAGGTAAGATACACTCTATTTTTTGATGGGGCAGCAAAAGGTAACCCTGGCAGATCTGGTGCAGGTGGAGTAATCAAAAATACTGAGAACAGAACTGAACTAAGATTTGCCTGGGGCATGGGCTTCAACACAAGCATCCAAGCCGAAGCTCTGGCTCTTTTTCAGGGTCTCAAACAGCTCATATCCCTGGGTATCAAAGACGCAACTGTTTTTGGGGACTCCCAATCCATCATAAAGATCATTGTAGACAGCTCCCTTCCTACTGATCTAAGGCTCTCAAGATTGATGAACAGAATTAGAACTCTTATAAACTACTTTCAGAATCTGGAATTCCTTCATGTAAAGAGAGACAACAATAAAGAAGTCGATGCTGAAGCCAACAAAGCGGCTCCCCTCCCACCCGGAGTCCTGCTAAGAAATGAAGACGAAGGCTGGGATCCCATCCCTTGACTATTAGCTTAAAATGTTTTACTGTCTTTTAATGGAGCAGTTTGTCTGCTTATGTAAATCAGGAAAGATAGAGAAGACCAATCGTATGTTAGTCCAAAGAATGCGCAGACTCACTAGGGGGGAAACCATCTGGTTCCTATCCGAAGAGAAAACTGAGTTCTGCCTATTTATTGTAACCTGCAATGAGGCATTTTTCGCCGAGAATTAATACATCAACTAACCGTTTCTGTAAAAAAATAATAATAATAACAATAGTGGGCTTCTATGGGTCACAATAATAACAATACGGGGACAAAATTGGCAAAAAAATAAGGGACTGCAATGACAATAATAATTGGGGAATACATAAGTATTATAGGGACCTAACAAAACCCGTTAAATATGACATAACAACTATATTTGGAACTATATCTATTGTTATTTTCATTGTTGACTTAGAAACACTGGGAAGGAATATAAGTTGGAATATGTAGTTGATTGAGGCTAATTGGGATCTTAGTTATAATGATTACAAACCTATTTGGGAGGAGATTCATACCCCACACATGGTTCCACTTGCTAATTGCGACTAAGTTGGAGTTTATAGATGGAGTTAAGGTTCTACATCCACTCAAATTGTAATTCAATTCTCTTTGAATATTTTAGGTATGACTCTAATAACTCATTACCTCCTGTTGATTATGCATCTCAAAAGAGAAATGATAATTACTTTTAATAAAGGTAGTCAAGCATTGTGTATATTTATGCATGTTAATTTCACATGTTTTAGTATTACACATACCTTTTGACTTATATTTAGCTTTGAGGTTGTTATCTATTTGATTTTTACAATACTATGTGATGGCACTGATATATCTCTATGTTGAAACTTCATTAGACGTTAAATAATTCACTTATCCTTCCTCTTTCCAAGTCCCCAAGCCCCCCCACTCTACTCTCTCTCTCTATGGGGAATATCTCTATGTGGGTAGGTGGGTTGATGTTTCGTATGTGCCACATTGTATATATAGGGTTGACACACATACAGGTACATGTATGTATGTCAACATAAATCCATATTAACACCAAATCTATCAAGGACTAAGAAGAATTAAAAAGAAACCAAGACACAAACTTCTCAATACTTTAAAGAGCCTAGATTAATATGGACCCACACTTGATTTTTTGTTACCAACATAAATCCACTTTAACTCCCTATATGTTGGGTTTGTAATGCAATAATGAATATACTCAATCAAATATCAAGCAAGGGACACTAGGAGTTTACTCTTAGGAAACCCTTGAAGGGGAAATTTCATTCAATCATTCTATTCCTATGTGTATTTCTATTGTACATTATGTCCCTTTATATAACACTAGGCAACCACAACAATTACATCATAATTAGATATTCAATTCAACCATCTCTATAACTATCTCTATTATAAGTATGAGTTATTTCTTTATACTCCCCATTAAAAAATACTTGTGATTTCAAATTCCAATCACCATACTATGTCTCTTGATTTGGTCTTTTGAACCAGTCCAACTTTTATCCTCTATGTTCTTCATCTGTAATCTTCTTCAATCTTCAATCTTTTGCAATCTTCATTTTTTCTCTTCTTCATTCTTTATCTTTAATCTTCTTCAATATTCATCTTGTACTTACGAAATATAAACATTATATTTGTTAAAATCTATATAATAAAGTCACCATCCACTAAAATGAGTCATTAGTCATTGTATTTGTCAATTCTCATATAAACATTTTCTTATACATTGTTCAACAACAATTATTGAACCACAAACATTTTCACTCCCCTTGCATCATTGTAAATCATCATGTTAGATTTTATTTGGTTTAACCGATGACCACATCTTGAGTTTTCTTTGGTTTACCCATGATCACATCCTGGGTTTTTGTGGGTTATGCTTAACCATTACATCCTCTAAGATTTTACATTGATTAACCCTCAACCATTGTAATATTCAAGTGGTTTTATATTACAATGAACCATCCATTAAACCAAGTGGTTCCTTGCTAACCACGAATCATTAACAATTAAGTTATGGGGTAATATTTGCCTTATCATAATTTACATATATCATCATTTGTTTTAGGTACATACAATTCAAATACATTTTCAATGAAGGCCGATCTAGCCGTTTAACAAACATATGGATACAACCACTTGTTTTCATCATCAAAACAACATTATCGAGGAGGATTATCAAATACCTTAAGATTTCATTTTCACTTTAGTTACTATTGGATCTCACATTTTTACACATGGTACTACTTATTTTACCTTGCTTATATTCTTTCATTATTTTTGTTTTTTGTTTTATTGCTTCATGATTCTTAGATTGTAACTTACCACTTCTTTTATTAAACTTCTTCATTTGTTTTGTTTCACTTCACCAAGAGCATGTATTCTTAATTCTATATCTTTTGTTCCCTTTTATTGTCTTCTATAATATCCATATATAAAAATGTTTTTGTTGGAGTTGAAGGTCCAACAAGACACATATGACCTTGGTTTGGAAAACTTATTTTGCACACCAATATAATGTTTACAATTAACTATATGTTGGTTATATTCAAGTAGATTTCAAATTCAACTTCAACTTGGACTTCTATTTTGACTCTAGCTTTGACTTGACTTGACTTAAGTTTATTCACCTTAAAAGTAACATAAAAGGACTTTGTATTTGCAATTTGATTTTGTTTTCCACTTACAACTAGGCTTTGACTCAACGTGACTTTGGATTTAAAACATTTAAAAAGTATCCCACTTCATCATCTTCCAATTTGAATATTGACGCAATCTAACTTTAATTTCAACTTCAACTTCAAGTTTTACTCTTTTCTCAACTAAACTATTTTTTAACTTGAATTTGAATTTACTTTTACTCTAAACTTAGCCTTAACTTTTATATCAATTCAACTCAAAAAACTTCATTACATACCCAAAAGAGCTTTTTCATCTTCATTTTTCAATTTCTCAAAAATATAATGAAATGGTAATGCTCTTTAGAAAAGAGAGAGTGTTATGTGGACTTATCCCACTTGCGGACAAGAGCGATCTACATAGACTTCAAAGAACCCTAGTAACAAACAAACAAGCACTGCTACCTTTCTCTAGACTCTGATTTACTGAAAGCAAATATAATGATAGAGGCCTCTTACCGATTTAACGAAATGATTGATGAAGTCCCTCAAAGATTTCGACCATTCACTCCTTGATTCTCTAGATGTCCTCTCGTCGCTCCTAATAGCCTCTCCATAATATCCTGAAAGAGATATGCATAGACAGAGACAAACAAGAGATCAAAGCATATAAAATATCACCAAAGAGATAAATGGATTAATTAACCAATTATATATCATAGATTGATCAATTATGTAATCAAAATCTATGTAGGTGATCAAGAAATCCTACAAATTAAATCAATGAAGATGTAATTGAGAAATAACAATTTCTTATATTCATAAAACTGGAGAAAATCCTTACAACCATGTGGCCTTGATGTAGCAAGCCCTTTCTGTAATCTCCAACCCTCTCCCTTACAAGACAAGCCTTCCAACATAATCTCAACAGCATAAACCTACTTCCAACAATCCTCCCTCAATCCTCAGACCCGTAGTAGATTTATAGGCCAAGAATGAGAAGTTATGGATCCATTCTCTAAGGAATGAGATCCATTATTAGTGGGAGAGAGGTTCCACAAAGGAAGGGGAATTACTCCATGATGGGAGGGATCAATACTGAATAAGCACTCATTCAAAGCTTATTGGTTTGGATAGATACTACTAGCAATGCTTCTAGAATTTGCTTTTTATTTTTACATACTTTAAGTCATGTTCGCAGGTCATAGTGGAAGACAATGCATACTTGTGCGTAGGTAATAATGGTTTTCCCTGCATATGCACAGGAATTAGCTAGGAAACTGCGAATATAGCCAAAATGAGGGTTTTGTACCATAGGATTGAGAAATTCCACTTTCTCTAGAATTATTTTGATTCTAACTTTGCAGGGGAATGTTCTCGAGACACATTTGTGGATAACACAAGATCCAAACCGATGGTCATTTTCCTAATGCGACAAAATTACGTATAACGAAGAGAGGGACAAATTTCACTATGATAATGATAAAAAAAGACCATATCCATTACTTTGTTAGGTTCCACTTAAAGGTCGACCTTGATATGTTGCCTCGGAAGCAATTAAAATTATGTGTACCTTAAAAATTTTCTAGTTAAAAAATATAATTATGATAGGACATTATCTAAACAAGGATTTAGATTTGCCTTAAAATCTGCCACAATGGTCACAATTCCAAATGCAAGCAAATTTAACACCATTCTCCTCGACAAGAAACACTTTGATGAGTCAGTTTATTTTCTCTTACCCTACCTCAAAACCTGGATTGTCGCACTCTAATTGTAGCATTTCCATTCTCATGTTCATTGCCACCATTCTCATGCTCAACAAGCCTCCAAATTCAATAGAATTAGCCTAAACCAACATTTTCAATTTGTTGGTATGAAAATGTTTTGGGATTCTAATAACCCAAATTCTTACATCAAATCCCCCCCTTATGACATCAATATTTCACCATGTTCATCAACTTGTTAAAATTAGGTTCTATGAATCCATCGAGGGATCGATTCCTCTATTCATTTTCTTTAATCGAGGACTCCTCAAGCTATCACTTGCATATTGTTAGGGTTAACTTAACCTTATGAAAGTGTCAAAGTTTTTAGGTTCACAATGGTGGTTTCAGGCACATGGTTTTGGTGGTGCATGGTATTAGAGCCCATGAATTACATGTGATGAAGCCTTTAAAAGGCTTGGGAATTCTCCATTGTAATGCGCCTAAATTTAGTAAAGGGCTCACTTAGCTAGGGTAGGATGTTGGCCAACTTGGCTACTTTAAAGTCATAAGATAATAATATATTTATTGTTGGTTGTTATCCCTAATTGGAGTTTTCTAAGGTAAGTCATGTTGTGCATGGCTTATGTGTATTATTGCTATGTATATTTTTTATCATTATTTCTCTCATATTGTTTTCATATTTAACAAGTGGTATAAAATCTAAGGGATTCTAGCCTATAAAGGGAGGCAATGGTTACAAATGTCATCACATTATATGTTGGGGATGAAGCTAACGTAGAGAAGCCTTGATTCATATTTGATTTGCATACGTGAAGATTTCCTAAGAGGAAATAGAGGACCAACAAGGCAAGATGCAACCAGAGAAGTGAGATCTGGTGAGAAGAGCACCAAGTCTGGCTAAGTGGGAAAGCATGAGAGAATGGAAGCATAACTTCCAAACAACAATAAAAAAAATACTTGGAGATGAAATTTATATATGGGCATATGGTTGTAAGACTTGGCTAAGAATGCATACCCTTACTAGTAAAGTTTTAGAGTAGAACTAAGTGTGAAGGAAAGAGAGCATGTGGATTTCACCATTCAAGTTTAAAAGGGGGAATGTTAGGGTAAACTTGACTTGGTGAAGTAGTCAAAGCTTTTAGGTCCACATTGGTGGTTTTAGACACATGGTTTTGGTGGCTTGTGGTATTAAAGCCCATGGATTACATGTGATGAAGCCTTTAAAAGGCTTGGGGATTCTCCATATAATGTGCCTAAGTTGAGCGAAGGGATCACTTGGCCAAGCCTACATATTGATTGGCTTGGTTGCTTTTATGTCAAGGTATGAATACTTTTAAGCCATAAGATAATCATAGATCTATTATTTGTTAGTTTTTCCCAAGTGGGCTATTTAGGGTAGATCATGGTGTGCATATTTATGTGTCTTAATGTTATGTATGATTTTTATCATTTATTTTTTCATATTTTTTTATCACTAATAGATATTTCTAACTAACAAAATTTATGCTCCATCTCAACCCTTTTCTTTTGCAAGGGGGAATGACATGCACACACAAGTTCTTTTACAATTAAAAGTGCAAATTAAAGAATATGGAGCTCACTTAGATTTGATATTCAACATAGGTTAATATGATCAAATATAGATAACAAATCATTTCACTTAATTTCTCAATGGAGTAGAAATTTCCATTCAATCGTTGACATCATCAAAATTCTTATATTATTTGGTTTTCACCACAACACCTAGTTTTCTACTAGATCTGACAAATATTGCAAAAGAAATAGATGCCTAACACTAATTTAATTTGAGCAAGCAAAAAAATAAATGCACTCCATTATCACATTATTTTTTCATGATGCAACCCCAACAACATAGCTCAGACACAAGAGAGTTAATTTTTCTGAAAACAATATAACGAATTACTTACCAAGATGACAAGATTCAAAAGGCTGTTATGTTCGTCTCCATGAAAATAGTTCATTTTCACACCCATCACTTAGGGCAAAAAATAACTTTCCTCAAAATGTC
Source organism: Pinus tabuliformis (assembly GCA_031772625.1). Taxonomy (NCBI): domain Eukaryota; kingdom Viridiplantae; phylum Streptophyta; class Pinopsida; order Pinales; family Pinaceae; genus Pinus; species Pinus tabuliformis. The sequence goes on from CM062815.1 coordinate 745,418,927, forward strand.
AACACATAAATTTTGTAATATGGATCCATCAATAGAGACATCACACTCTCAATAAAAAATATCCATGCACTTCGAGACAACAATTTCCCTACAAATCAAGAAAATCTACAATAGATGGTTTCATTAGTTCTTTGTTATTTCATAGTGATAAAAAACAATCTAAACATACACAACTTTGGAATAGTGTGCAAAATTCTACTTAGTCTTCTTTAGAGAGTCTAACCACACTAATATCATCAATATCACACACTCCCAGTCGACATTCCTCAAGAGAACAAACACATTCAAATGGGTCAAGGATGGATCCTTCTACTCCAATATCAAAGGTGGAGTTCACAATTGAGTATAAAATAATGTCTAACAAATATCATGTAAAGGACATCTCGAACACACACTCGAGAAAACCAAGAAAACCCCAAAGGATAAATCCCTATCCCAATCACTTTTTTGTTTTTATTGTATGTTAGGTCCTTTGTATAACAATAGGTAATGATACAACTATCATAATTAAATGTTTACTTGAATTGCATCGAGAGGCGCTCTCTATCCCAATATGGAAGAGACATTGTAATGTCTTCTCCTACTATGTTATGTTCTCTAAACATTTTGACTTGGTCAAATTACATAAAAAAATTATTAAAAAAAATAGTAAATAAAATAAAATTGAGGTAAAATTATTGTTAGCATTTTGGGGTGCATATTATCACAACCGATGGTTTTTCCAATGATATTTTTCTCTAGTGTATCCTATTTAAAGGCATACAATTCCTTGGGCTATTAATCTTTGAGAGCTACTATAAATTGATGTTAGGTCAAAAATATTCTTTTGTCGACAACTAGATCTGCTTCTACTTCGATTCATCTGTAAAAAAAAACCTATTGAGGTATGTTTTATGTTCCTTTTTAAGAATAAAACCACTTTTCTGTATCTCTATCCTTTTTCAAATATTAGACTACGATTCATAGCTTAAAAAGGTTGAATAAAGGTTCAAAATGACGTTTTGAATTTTTTTGGGCTTTCACAACCTGATAAATGGGCAAAGGTCTAATAGTGCCTTTATCTAACATATTAGTTTAATATTTAGATTCAGAGCAAAATTAGGAGGTCATGACAAGGAAATCCCAAACAACTGCATCATGTCCCAAATTCAACAAATGTATAATTTGATTATAATTTACAACAAGGTATAGTCCAATTGTGAAAAATGCCATCTCTCTCAAACCTGATATGCAATACAAACTATAATTGTTAAATGCATATAAATAGTTGCTAACCCATGGTTTGATTTATGTGAAATTGGAAAAGAAAGTTTAAAACCATCTAAATCTAGCTATATTATGTGATGTGAATGGGAAAATCCTGAAAACTATCTTTAATTCTCAGAGTTTGAAGAGTACTCGAGGAGTACCAAGTAAGATGTATCACGAGGGGGCATTGTTTCCTTTCCTCCTCCTTTTGCTTAAGGAGAAATGTATTTTAATATTCTGAGTTGGGTAACTAATAAGGAGAGTCAGGGAGAAAGGGAAACCAATTAGGAGTGCCCATTATAATACGACACTCCTCTCGCAAGTCCTCCAACTCGTCTTCCAGGTGTGATATGAGGGAGTCCTCTCAAGAGATGCTTCTTCCTCTAGAGATAGAGGAGGTAACAACAGTTGTTGCCGAGGGGGAATAGAAGGGAGTAAAATGAAGGTGTAGAATGCAAATAATCTTTTTTCCAAATGCTGCCACTTCCATCCTTACTTCGTAGAACTTGATTGATAAACAAATTAACATAATTTAAACTGATAAAATACATTGAAAAATATTAAAAGTTCAAGTTTATGATGATAGAATATTAAATTTCAAAATCTATATTAGGAAACCATCGTCATGTATATATAAATGGAAGTGGAAGTGTGAATCTTACAGTTGTAAAATTATGGAAACTATATATTAAACTTTAAAAATTTGTATTGAGGAAATCATTGAAAAATGTAAATTCATGGAAAACCACTACAAATGGAAGTAAGATTATTGTTTTTGAGGATGGAACTTCTAGAATTGTTAAAATAAATTTGTATTCCCAGTGGTATTATATGTTAGTTGTCACTACAAAAATTATGGGCAAATTGTTAATTTAATAAGAAAGAAACCACAATTTTAATGTATTAAAACCATAGATGTTGCACATTCCTGATTTGATTAGTCTATCAAGATGATTTTGTAAACGTGAGGGTATTAGTATATTGATTAAGGTTTTACATGTACTGCAGTTTCCTTTTTGGTAGTTCCTGAAAACCTGCCTGAAACTATTCAGGGGTATGATGACTTATCCCAAGATCGATAGGGAGGGAGTATTTTTTTGGTTATTGTTTTATTTTATTATTTTTGTTATATTCAATAATGAGGATGTTGTCATTATATTCAATAAAGAAGATTAAAGAGAGGAATACAATTGAATATTAATTTCAGTATAATTAAAAAAAAATAAAAACAAAAATTAGAGTAATGCTTTTGGTGTAGATTAATTAAAATATAGAAGAATTGGTCAAAGAAAAACAAATAGAAACAAAATGTGGATTATTATCTAGAAACACATAAATCGAAACAATGTGTACCAAAGTTAATGTGCAAGGTCCAAAATCACAACTAACACATCATTATAATTCAATTTAAAATTATATTGATTAAAAAATAAATAAAATTTAAAATTTAAAAAAATATCTTATTTATTGTTATTTTTTTTTGGTCAAGTAAGATTGGAGCCTTCAATTAACTGAAAAAAAGATTACATATGGTACACGTCTTTACAAGTATAAAGACCAGCAAAAGACAAACCTGTTGCTGGTTAACAGACAACAGGGTCAACACAAACGCATCCCGGAGTTACAAAAGACTCAAAAGCATAAGCACCCAGGATTTCGAATTTGCAACATGCGATTTCCCCTTCCCATCGTTGATCTCATCCGTCAGATCAATCGCTAACACCAGATCGCATCGCACCAACATGTGATTCGACTGCTCTCCCTTGCAGAATGCGAAAACACCCAGACTTCAAATAGATTAAAACCACGCCGATAATCTTCTCGGGTCTGCTCGCCCAAGCCCAATCTCTCCATCGCTACCATCGAACTTGCCTTCAATCCGACAATTAATACTTCCTCCGATCAACAGAGCTGCTCGGAGCTCTAGCGCCGTAGATCTAACCCAAATTGACTTGACGGTCAACAATGAAATCACTTCGGACCACTTACCCGACAATTAACATCCTTACGGAGCCGATAAGGATTAAACCACTTTAATCTATAAACGTTTAGGTCCGTCCCTGAGGTTAACACTCGATCCCTTTCCGGTCTGATATTTGTTGGATGACGAAGGCCATTAATCCTACGGTCTGCGGCCCTTTATCTAGCAAAATGGGTTAGCCATCTTTCAACCCCCATATTTGACTAAGATGTAAGCAATGACTGTAGGATTGATGGTTAGGATTTACTGCAACATTTAAAACAGGCTCAACTTCTTGTTCTAATATCTTAAAGCTATTGTGGCTTAGTTGTCCATCTTCATTGATTTTCTTTTGTTACCGCTTGCCTCCTTTCCCTTTACCCCCCACCTTAGTAAAACCATCAAGATCTTTGCATGTAGTGTCTTTTGTCTTGCTCTCCAGCCTGTTCAATAGGCAGTCCCTATATAGGTGCCCATGTTCATGGCACCTACGACACCTAAATGGGACGCGTTCATAGTCCACCGCCTGCACCCACTCCTCGTCATACACCTCTAAAATGATTGCATCTGGAAGTGCCCCCGATAAGTCCATTTCCACACATATCTGTGTGAGGAAGTGTATTTTCCTCTTAGAGTAGAATCTGAGATCTTTATGAAATGCCTTAAGTTGTTGCCAATAGCCTTTAGAGAATTCGACAGCTAATAATCTAAAGGAAGGGAGTAGAGTCTTATCCATACTAGTACCGATGTGAAAGTTTATCATTCCGAGACAAAGTTCATCACCCATGGTCGCATGTAAAGGCCTGCAGAAGCGTAAAAATAGGGTCCTCCCTCGAATGCTCTGTCTTTATCCTCTAAGCTTGTGAACACCACCGTGAAGAAGCCCTTGGACCCAAGGTGAAGGTTGATTCCCCCCTTTGGTTTCCAGCGGTTCCTTATCCATGCTTGTAGAGCCTTCTCCATTGGCTAAATCCCCATAAATTTGCAGATAACTGCATATTTCGCCATGTGATCTCTGTGCACCTGTAGCACTAGGTCACTTAAAATGACCCTAAGAATAGTGGTCGACTTGGGTTCACAAACCCCTGTTTTACTCATAGGAGCAAATTTATGACTGTTGACCTCTGTCCTCTTCTCCTTCCTAGCTTCCTCATGATTCTCTTCTTGTCCACGAGGTCTGACAATTTCCGATTTTTCTGTGTTCGTAGCATCTAATGCCACCTTCGTTGGTTTCTTGAAGCTATGCGATCTGGTTCCCTTGCTTCTGTTTGCAACCACTTGATTGTAGGAGGGAGTTGAACTCCCTCCTTTGCGTCCCGCCATGGTGACCAACTACAAAACCCTGGTTCAGGTTCGTATCCAAGTTGCAAACCTGCTTCGATTTCTAAAGGGTTTTCCTCTTCTTCCTCTTATTTATTGTTATTATATGTATATATATATATATATATATATATATATAGATATTAATTTTTATGTTATTGCCTTATATTTTTTTTCATTATATTCAATAAATAGGATTAAACCCCTAAAGGGGGTGACCAACCAGCAAATGAGGGGGGCTTGGGATCCCCACACGCAACTAGCTGTGATACATGCGTGGTTTAATGAGAGTAGGTGGGGGGCACTCTTTTCGACAAGGGAAGTATCTAGAGAAGGAAGGGGTATATTGTTTGCTCAAGTGGAGGAAGGTTACAATTGTTTGTGGTGGGCGATGAGAAAGAACGTTGAGCAAGGTGGTGACAGTTGCACTTACTGGTTTGGTCCACAATGAAAGCCAAAAGTCCAGGGTGATAAGGAGTTAGTCACTGCAATCGACACTTGAGTGTGTTTTTATGCTCAAGACTTTGTCTGGGATCCAGGTGCGTCGAGGTCAGTGGAATTTGCATTAGTGAGTGTATGCTTCCTCTCTAGGTTATGACTTCTTCACCTGCTAACATCTTTCCTTATATACTGGTGGAAATCTTTCGTCAAGTGTGTTAGGGTCACACTTAGTCTCTTAGGATGATGTTTGTTGGTGGCCTTGCTGGGCTAAGTCAGTCGTCCACATGGTTTTTAAGACTCAGATTTGTGTCATGGGTCCTAAGAGTTATTGGGATGGGAAGTATTTGGTGATATTTGCATGGTATGTCATGCCCCTGAGAGAATAAATATGAGCCTGCAACGTTGGAATTGTGATCAATTATACCCTTCTCTCGTGTCTGTAGTCACAATTGGTCCAAGGGCAGAGGCAGAGTGGGGTCTTGGGGGAAAGAAAAAGTTGGTCTTTATGGGAAGTATATTGTTAGATCTTGGGGTTATTTTCTCTCGAGCGATTCAATTATCTTTGTTGGGTCAGGGGGCTTGGGGCAGTCTGGTCCTAGTATGGTGGAGCTGAACTCTTGAACCTCGGGTGTTGTGTAGTCTCATGGTGGGTATTTGGGACTATGTTGTGTTGTGGCGAGCTAAAGCGCATGTTGGATTGGGGTCTTGATCTGCTTGGAATTCTTTTATTGCCTGTAGTTATGTCAAAGTAGAGAGGAAGACCTCGTTGAGGGGGTGGATACTATAGCCATATAGATGTCAGAGGGGGTGGAGCCTCATCCTCTAGTGAGGCTCATTCAATTACCTTGGATAGGGAGGAGGAGTTAGCACAAAACCCTGTGTCACCTCTTGGTCGTGTTGTTTAGGCCTCCTGCTTAGAATCAACTGTTGTGCAACTGAGAGGGATGATCCATAACAACCTGGATATCCTCAGTCACCATTGGTACAAGGACTGTAATGAAAATGTGGCATATTGGAATGATATTCAATCCACTCAAGAGGAAATCTTGGAACAATTGGCAAATGTTCGTAGAAGCCAATGACGAACAAATGAACATTTTTAGGAGATTGAATCTTGATTGGAGCATATAGAATTTCGCTAGCATGACCAAAGGGAGAAATTGGCTCATGTAAACATGCACGCACCATGTTCGCCACCCTGAAATGAATGTGATAGGATGTGTTCTAATTTTGTCAGTTTTTTTACTTGTATGACTGCATAGCCCTTTGGAAATAAGGTGAAAATTGTTAAATCTTCTGCTTTATATTCCAACTCTCCTCGCCAACAAATCTAGTCCGAGTGAGGCAAGATGAGCTGATGACAATCTGAATGTACTTGTTTTCTCCATTGCAATTTAAAGTTATTGTTTTTTATCGACAAATAAATAAATAAAGAGGTTTAAAGGAGAGGAATATAATTAAATATTAATTTCAAAATAGCTTTAAACAATTAATTATTGAAGTAAAAGATAATTTAGTGTGCCTACACACCTTTAATGAAATGTTTTTGGTGTAGAATACTGAAAATATAGAAAAACGAGCAAAGAAAAGCACTTGGAAACAAAAAAATGTGGACATTCTAGGTCCAAAATCACCACTAGCAAGTCATTAGGATTCAAGTAAAAAATTGCCGGTGAAAATTATAATTATGAAAAAATTGTAAATAAATATAATTAAATATTAATTTCAAAATAAATTTAAGCAATTAATTTTTTAATTAAAAATAAATAAGTATGCCTATAAACCTTTAATGAAATGTTTTTGGTGTAGATTAATGGAAGATAGAATAACAAGTCGAAGAAAAGCACATGGAAACAAATAAAATGTGAATTACTATCTAGAAATGTAGAAATTGAAACAATGTACCATCCAAAATACCACTCATGCAAATCCCTAAAGGTGCAAACCTCTTTTTTGAGACTAGAACTTGAGGAAATGTTTGTACCTTGAGGGATTTTACCCCTCTCAATGCTTCATAGATCTAGAGTTATGATGGATCTATGCTAGTTATTTCCACATCTTCCAAGATATCTTAATTGATCCCATGAGATCCATATTTCTAACCTCTCTTTGTCCTCATTCTTAGTTGTATACATAGAAATTTTTGCATGATTTACATAATTGCAAATTTAATGTCACTATTAAATATCAAAATATGAGTCATTTCTTCAAGGTCTATCAAGCATAGAGAGGGATCAAACTCCTAGAGTTGCACACATTGTTTAGAATGAAAAAAATTGAACAAAGTTTTAGAGGTTGAGGGATTTGATTTCTTATTGTTCTTGATGCGTTCTACTTTAAGATGGATTTACATTGGTTTTTAAACTATTTTTGAGCCAACATGTGCATGCAAGCATTGCAAATGTGACACATCCACCTACATATCATGATTATATTTTTTGCTTACAATGTTTTATCACACATTTTTTAGAATGTGTAATAAGAGGTAGGTTTTTTAAAGTATGGAAGGAGGAGATCCCTAGCTTAAAAGAGAATGGGGAAATAATGCATAGATAACGCGAGACCCTGCTCCAAATGGTGGCAATCACATAAGTATGGATGGTGGAAGAATGATGCTAAGCCCTATTTAGTTAATCCATATGCTCTGAGGGTGTTTCAAAGCATGTGTGGATGATCGAAGATTAGCATAATAATGGCAAGTCACTGTTGAAATCCTCTCATCCATTATGAGCTTCCAGGGAATCTTGATATGGTTGGTATGCCTTACTCTTCTAATCATTACTTTTATATTGTTTGTATGATATGGCTTTGCTATAAAAAAGGCCCCATCTTTCCCTCTCTATAAAATGATCTATTTAGTTCATGGAGTTGGTGGAATTGGGGGTAGGGGGGAAGACAAATAATGGAAGCCCAATCTTTCTTTGGAATACTAATGACAACCTAGGTTAGGAAAAGACCCCATTCAATTGACTTATTAACCTATATGTAAATACATAAAGCTTCAAGGAAGTAGGTCAATACTCCCAAGGAGAGATACATTAGGTTGCTTACTCCTACTCTTGAATGTTCAGGTTCATGCATGCACAAGAGAAATGTTTCATTTTGTATGTCAAAATTTTCTATTAGTTCAAATCATCAGTACATCGTGCGGGGTTGAATATCAAAAAACTTCGAGCCTCATTCCTACCAGACTTGTTGGCCAAAAGATAAAAAAAAAACCACATGATAAACACAAGAAGCAAATTAGAGAACCACATACAGATAACCCAATGAGACCAAAAAACCCCAAGAACCTAGAAGCAACCAACGTTCATCCCTGATTTGGAGGGTGCACCGAATTTGGGTTTTTTGGTCCATTACTTGGTGACAAAGGTGGATTGAAAACACAATGAACATGGCCTTCCATATGCTCCAACCTGCCTTTAGTCACTCCATTCTCTTGTGAATCCCCTTTTGGCCACGTTAGAGAGAAAACAACTGATCTGTCATGCACCATAAGTTTCGTTGAATGTCATTCATGAAACTAATGATCATATTCTTGTCCTCATGCCTGTTGCGACCAAGTAATTTAGAAGTAATGTGATCTGTTGGAGATAGTCATCCTTAGAATCAATGGGAGGGGGTAGTTCAATTATGCCAGGAGATTGAGCTGGTTGTGAGTCTAATTCTTTCCCCAAGTCATGAATTTCCATAAGATGAACTAACCCGTGGCCCTAAACCCCAATGGACTCAACCACATTATCGTTGCATGGGGCCTAAATAGGAAATATTACACCAAAAATTAAGGGAACATTACAAATAATGCAAACCTCATTGTAGCCCTCAAGTTACCTCAATTCCCTTGACCCTAGTGCAACCAAGGTAATGCAAATAATGGTAAAACCTAGTGACTCAAAATTTTCTTACCTCAACCCATGGCCAAGTGTCTACCCCAAAGTGACCCTCTTTCTCTCTACATGTGAAATTCATCACTTTGACTTCCACCCTCCATAGTTGAGTACCTCTCCTCTAGGGATTGAATAACCATATGTGAAGCAACACGCGCATGAAGAAACACCTTCTCTCCACCCTTCAAAACTCTAGAATATTCCAGAATTCCCTAAGGGGTGGATAAAAACATACAAATTTTACCACAAACAACCAATTTTCAAATGATATTTTCACCAGATGATTTAAAGAGTTACAATTCAGGGAATGTCACTGCCTACCTGAAAATGCCCTTCGAGGAACTAAGAAAGATTATAATTTAAACACCACCTTGCAAGACACACCCAAAGCCTAAGATTCCATTTCTAGAATCAAAAACACCACGAAGAAAAGGGTTTCCTTCGCTCCTCCCACTAGAACTCCCAACTTCCTGTTAGCAAAATCGATTGTGAATACCTACAGCAAACCTATAGACCAAACTAAAGTGTATGCATGGCAACAGAAGGAAAGAAATAACCATTATTAACATTGGGATTGAGGAAATTACTGGAAAACAAGAGCTTGATGAGTTCCCTAGTATATCTGCCCTTCCTTCATGGCCTTTCCTGTGTCACTCAACTAGGCCACAAAGACACAACAAGTTAACTATGGAGGCCACCTTAAGCCCATGTCCAAAACACGCTTACATTGAATTTCTGCACTGGAATTAGCAATGTCACCAAAGCCCGCTTGAGCTCCTTCCTAGCTCATCACTACTTGAAAGGCAGGGGTTGGCGTAGCTAGAATTCCACCCTGTGAGCTCAAAAACCCAAAACCTTCCGCTACCTCTAGTCCCATAATCTCATGCAACCAATAATAATCCAAATAAATAGCTCTGCCCTATATGTCCCTTGCCTTCTCTAAAGAATTTGATACGCGCTTATAGTAGAAGGTGGACTTTATATGCTTCTTCATTACCCATGCCACGTGGACGAGGATGACAAGGTCCCCACCATGTCATCATTGTTGTTGATAGTTTGGTTTAAGTTAACAATCTAAACTATTAAACTCCTCAAATCTTGTTATTTTAACAAGATAGTGAGCCAATTTACTCATAATGTACAGTTAAAAGTGCAATTATTTGGTATTTTTTGTTTTTGTTTTAGTATGTATTTACATTGTAGAAATATTAAATAATAAGAAAGGAAAAAAATGATATATACATATGAAACATGATATTCACAGTGAGACAAATGATCACCAAATACTTAAAAAAAAAAAGCAAAAATCAAACTTTAATTAACAACGAGCTAGTCAAGACTTTAGGCCGAAAACTTGAAATCTTGTAGAGCATAAGCTGTGAAAAACCGTGAATAATAATATAACAAAATATAAGAGGCATACAAAGATAAAGATTGTAAGGAAAATAGGTTTATTTTATTAAATGAGATAATAGTCAAAATATTAACAACAGGTTTCTGTGAAGACCTTCGACCTAGTTCAAAAACTCAAACTACTGCAATGCATAAGCTTATATACAACAATCGAGGAAATCCAACAAGAATGGAAATGTTATGATCCTTCAAGCAAATTGTGAAATTGGATAGCTTGCTTTCTGCATAAAGGTCATTCTTAACATTGATAATTAAAAATGAAACCTTCTGAATAATAAGTAAATGATCAGAATAACACAAGATACCTTCACAAATCCTTAAGTCACCCTAATTGGTATTTTGTTTAGAGATAGAACTATTGTCGCCATTAAGATCATCTCTGTAGTTTATAGAAAATAAAACCAGAGGAATAAAATAACAGCTTGATATTGTTGTAGCATACCTATCTTCACAACTTTCTCTTTGTTGCCTTCATAGATTTCCCCTCTTTTTAAAGAGGCTCCAAGTGGTTTTGGTAGTTTTCATTTTATTTTTTGTATACTTGGCAGGACTACATATTCATCATGTCCAATGTATCACCCCAGTAAGGGTGGGGAATTGAACCAGTGACTTCACATCAAGCAATGCCTTAACAGAGCATCTGATCACCATTTGTCCAAGACCCAATGCACAATAGTTTTAAATTTTAAAAGCTCAGATTAGTTTCATTTCTAATCAAGATGATTATAATCAAGAGGAGAGAATTCTAAAGGCTTGGTTAGAATTTTTTTAATTAAAAGTTTGACTCTAATAGGTGGGACCCTCTTTTTCTATTTGATTAGGTCTCTTCTTTTCCTTTAAAGCATAAATTAATTAGGAATATGAATCTTTTGTTTCATTCATCTCTTAAACACCCCAATTAAACTGATAACCATAACACATAACATGTCGAATGCATAGCCATGCAAACTAATACACAACCAACATATATAACACACGTGCCAATTTTCATAACAAGACATCATCATTGGAGTCTCTAAAACATTGTGCCTCCCATATCTCCTTGTTTATCGACAAATCATTCATGTCCAAAGTTGTACCACAAAAATACATGTGCAACAAATGTGTGTGTATATATATATGGAAAGGAGGCATGTTGAGAAGGAGGAATGGATGGTTGAGTCATTGTAGGAGTATGTATGACACAATAAGCAATAGATTGTAGACATGACACATGAGCTTCAGGAGGAAGATTGGGTGGAAGAATATATGGCCAACCTTGTCTTGAATGCAGGGGTTGTACAAAAATAAACGGTTCCCACCCATCGATGTTTGGATTAACTAGAAGAGCAAATGTATGTGGAGGGACGAGGATGCCTATGGGAGGTGGCTGTTGAAATAAAAGCTACTGTGATTAAGGTTGGGTTGTCGATTGGGGTTCTAATTTACCCAATAACTTAACCAAGACATTATGAAGTACTTATCTCAACCCCTGAGGATCAACATCGAAATGGATTAAGACCCTTGGTATCCTGTATCTTCTTACACCAAGATTTTGGTCCTGGTTTCCTTTCCTCTGTCCCTACCCCTTCCTCTATTTCTATTAAAGAAACTCATTCTATAAATATATTAATTAAATTGCTTATTGCACAAAGGTATTAAATGATGTGGCATCATTCATTGACTTATGAATGAAACTTTGAGTTTAAAAACCGGAGGAAATAAAAACAAAAACATGGAAAGGGGACAACGTCTATATACGTATAATCAGTCCCAATGGTACTAGGAACAAATTCAAGTCATCTCGACACTCTAAATAGAAACATAAAACCTTTGCGAGGTATACACATATTAAAAGGATGTGCATAAGTCAATATCGTGTAGCAAAGTGTAGTTAAAATAATACAGCAGTGTAGGCTTGCGAAGGTAGCCAAATATCTTCATATGAATTCCATAAACAAACATTAATTAAAACTGATCCATCTGGAGCGACAGATGTATACATGGTTATTTATTACAAATAGGACGAATAGTCAGGGAAAAATATATATACATCCACATATAAACGCCAAAGGAAGCAGGAATGATACGGGAGGAAGCTCAGAGCAGTTAGCAAAGTAAAAAAATGACAACTGTTTCGAGCATACTTGGCAAGCAAAGAAGTTGCGGTGAGAGATTGAATTTGCGAAATTAGCTTTTACCTTTTTTTTCAAAGAAAAGTATTATATTTATATTAAGGAAATATATACATCATAATTCTGATGGGTCTCAAGAAAACAAGACCAAAACAAAAAGAACTATTGAAACAACATAGCATCATAGCTGTAGCATCACATAAAAACAATAATAAAACCTTATCATCAACCCAGGTTTGTTTGCAGAGAAACAATAATTGTGAACCGACGACATTGGATGGTTTTACAAATGAGTAAGAATTGGAGTGCGCAACTCAAGGTGGTGGCGAGTTAATGCAGGAACGAAAAGTGGGTAGGCTCATTAACAAAGTCGGATTTTTTCGATGTCACATTCATATGTGTCGGCTGCTTATGGTCGAATACAGGTGCGCAAACCATGAACAATAAGCTAACCAATCGAAACTCGAGAAGAAATGCCTAGTAAACAACCATCTCATAAAATTGTTATATTAACAGAATTTATAATGAATGTGATTAATGAAAGTATAGGATCGAAAAATATGCCCAATCTCATGGAGATAACATATCATTAAATATTGTTTCCATAGTCACATCGCATGAGATCTCAAATAAAAGAATGTCAATTTTCTCATGAAAACGCTATGACCAATAAAGCCTTGAAATACATTTCCGGGCATGAGATTATATCAGTTATGCTTCATAAACTTAGAACTTATGCTCGGAAACATCAAACTCCAATGTTGAGGCACCCAAAACCACATTTTACAATGTAAAATTTAACGTTCAAACCAAATAACTTAATACACTTGTTGACTACATGCCATAATCATCCAGGTTAAGCAAAAAAAAACTTTACATAAAATCAAATAAGAGCAACAACCTATGTGATGTATTGTAAGTCGAGCTTTGAAATATGTGATAAAGCCACGACCAATAATCACATGCAACACATAGTCTACGTCATCTCTCTCTATATATAAGGAAAATACCCAACCACAAGCATATGGAGCAAGACTTAAGTCATAACGTGAAATCAGTCCCACCATGCACTTTAACAATTTTCCACATTGCATGAAAATACCCAACCACAAGCATATGAAAATACCCAACCACAAGCATATGGAGCAAGACTTAAGTCATAACGTGAAATCAGTCTCACCATGCACTTTAACAATTTTCCACATTGCATGTAATTCATGTGTAAGAATCAAACATTAGCCCTTGTTTGGAAAAAAAAAAAATCAACAAAACATTGAAAAAAAATTAAATTAAAATAAAATAATAATATTTCATTTTTTTCAATTTTTTTTAGTATCTAAAGCATCCAAAACATAAAATAAATGCATTAACACATAAATACGAAAAGAAAACTAATATATAAGATGTGTAATATGTCTAGTGTTACATCACACACAATAGTGAATCATGTCCTGAATCATGATTCTTGACTCATACTTAAAATATCACCAAAAAATATAATAATGTATCTCATATCATGAGTCATATACAATGAAATGAACTACTAAGTAACTAATGATTTCCTCTGCCCCTTTTGCGAGAAAATGTAATAGGTTTTCCTCCAGATGAATAAGGCACTAGGGCTTGCATTGGACTCTTATGTCCTCTTGAAGAACTAGGAGTTGGAGGAGCTAAAGCACGTCCTCTACTGGTGACCAGGGTTGGTGGTGTCATCTCCTCCTCCTCCTCCTCCTCCACTCTCTCCTCTACAACTGCTACCTGCTTCACTTTCTCCTCCTCTAACCAATCAGGGGTCAATTCCATAAAAGGCCTCTCGGCGGGCTCAACCCTCCATGCAATAGTGGTTTCAATACCATCCAATGAGATGGCCTCCACATCAGGTGTCTTCTAAAGTTGCATCACCCACAATCCAAGATTGCAATAGATGTAGACCATGTCATTAAGGCGTTGGGGCTCCATCCTATATGAGGGCCATAAATTATAAATTAATAATTATAAAAATAATAAATTATAAATTTTTTTCCAAGGAAATATCTAGTCGATCCACCTAAAGGGATCACTTCTCGTTGGCTTATTTGTAGATCCTAACCCCGAGAGCGTCGAGGAGAATTGACCCTATGACCTACCATTAGTGAGGTGCTTCCAATGATGGGAACTCGACCAATTGAGCTAACCCTCTAGGCTCAATTTTTTTATATTTTTTTAATTCAATGAATTCAAAAAATTAAATTATTATTGAGGTTTTTTCACGATTTTTTGGAGTTTTTTTACGATTTTATTGCGATTTTTTGGATTTTTTTTTTACGATTTTGTTGCGATTTTTTTTCAAAATGAAAAAAACATTGATGACATCCGCCAATAAATCGCCATGTGAAAAAAATCATCATTTTCACAACCATAAAGTACCTTTTCTACATGACATGTGTCATATACATGGAAGTACCACATCATCCCTCTACCACATCATAATAGACACCGACCTTTTTATGAAACACCCTATCAAAAAAGCATATGGTTTCTGATATTGTCATATCTAGTATCAATATGCAATAACACTTCTAAATGCACTTGGTTCCTGATAATTATGTTTTAATTACTATAATCATGTTTTGATAAATGATTAGTGGTTAACCAGTGGAAATTCAAGAGGATCATGAAGTGGACCCTGATCGTCTGATCTTGGTGTAATGGAGATATTACCAACAAAACAATGTGTTTTTTAACAAATTCAAGGTTTTCCTTTTTCATTCCAAATTAGGGGATTACCTGTTAACTGGAGAGCATGTTGAGGGCACTGAAATTATACATGGTTGTTAATATTGATTAGCCAATGATATATCCTTCAAACATGCTTGATGTCTAACAAATTTTGGGTTTGTCTCTATTTCTTTTATGCCTTGATTTTGGTTTTGCGTTGTTTCCTCCTTTACATCATGCTTTCCTTCTTGGTCCTATACCACATCCACCTAACATCAAATGACAACATACTATGCATCATGATCCTTGGCTTTAACATCAATGATGACACATTATTCAATAATCTCTAGCTTTGTCATTGATGGCAACATTAGACATAGTCCAGTCATTAATCCACTATTGCATATAACTCCCTCTATTTGTTGGCTCTTCTCATGACTGCTTAGTTAGTCTAGTTCTCATTGTGTTTTATTTATTCTCCCCATTTGACATCAACGGAAAAGGGATGAATCGGGTTGCAACTTTTGTTGATCATGGCTACATATTCCTTCAGTTGAGGACTCCCCCTGTCTGTGATGTCTCCTTATGTTTGCATATTCTCTCGCTTTAATGTATGTTAGTTTTGACTATACTCCCTTCTACTAAGATAACAAAACATTTACTTCCTCTGATTGCTTTCTTCTCCTTTGACTACATCTAGGATCCCCTTATCAAGGTTGTTTCTTTCTTCTAATATGTTTTGAGACTTCTCCCCTTATTCTTATGCTTTCCTTTGACTGCAACATGATTCCCGTGATTAACAACATGATTTTCTTTGCCAATAAATACTTTGTTTTTCAATTTTTTTCTCAGAGCTAAACTACTTTTCCTTGTCTATGACACCTCTTGTTTGAAAACTAGAGAACTGAGTGAGTATAATTAGTGGGCTTCTCCCCTTCTGAAAGAGAGATCACTCCCAACCTCTATATAAGATATTCAAAAGGAACTTTGGAAAAAGGTTTGGTGAATATGTTTGCAAATTTCTCATTTGATGGAATGTATTCAAATTTAATAGTTTGATCTGCAACTTTTTCTCTAAGAAAGTGATATTTAATAGTAATATACTTAGTCTTTAGGTGCATAACAAGATTTTTAGATATGTTAATAGCATTGGTGTTATCACAAATAATGGACATAGGGCGATCACAATCTTCCTGAAGATCCTTGAGATTTTTCTTCATCCATACAACATGGTGTGGCTACAGTATACTCTGCTTCAGTTGTGGATAATGAAATTGAAGTTTGTTTCTTGTTGATCAAAGAGACTAAGAATTTTCCTACAAATAAGGCCCCACCAATGGTTTTTTTTCAGTGATCAACACTACCGGCCCAATTTGCATCTGTATAAATTTTGAGAGTGAAATTTGTGAAATTTGTGGTTCCTTGTAGGTACCCGAAAATCCTCTTTATTGCATTCACATGAGTCTCCTTTAGATTTGACTAGAATATACCCAATACTCCCATTTCCTGCATAATGTCTAGTCTTGAGGTTTTTAGATCAAGTAAGCTACCAATCATAGACTCACATTGCCTAATATAGCTCTAAAGAGTCATCATACTTGCTACGTTTACATCCTAGTATCATAGGTGTGTTCATGGGTGTGTAGGCTTCCATGCCAAATTTCCTAGTATTTTTTTAAGAAATTTAGTTTGAGAATAAAAATTCTTTTTGTTGATTAATGAATCTGCAATCCAAGGAAAAGGGACAATTTTCCTAGCATATACATTTCAAATTCCTTTTTCATATCAAATGGAAATTTTTACTCATGAAATCAACATCACTACAAAAAATTATATCATCTACATAAGCAATAATAATCAAGAAATTATCATTCTCATAGTTTATATAAAGGTTGTTGTTTATTCTCCCTTTCTTAAAACCTTGTTGATGCAATTATTTATCCAACCTTAAGTACCAAGCCCTAGGTGTTTGTTTTAACCCATAAAAGGATTTTTTTAGTTTTCACATGTGTTATTTGTCTTCTGCCAATTATAATCCTTATGGTTGTTGAATATACACTTCTTCTTATAGGTCTCCATTTAGAAATGTTGATTTTACATCCATATGATAAAATTTAAATCTTTTGAAGCATGTAAATCCAAAAGCATTCTTATGGCTTCATGTCTGGAAATTGGTGCACAATTTTCTTGAAAGTCAATACCTTCAACTTGTGCATACCCTTTACATAGTAACTACTCTAGCTTTGTTCCTAACTACCTATCCACATTCATTCAAATTATTCATGAAAACCCACTTAAATCCAATCACATTCTTGTCCTTTGTTCTTGACACAATTTCCTAAGTCTCATTGTTTTCAATTTGGTCTAGTTCTTATTCATAGCCTTGACATAATGTTCATCTTGATTAGCTTGTGCCAAATTTTGGGGTTATATCATGGATAATAAGATAAGATTTTCATGGCTTGATGTATCTATAAGCTTTCTTCTAGTTTGAACTCCTTATTCTTTATTTCTAAGAAACTGACCCTTTGGATGATACTTTTGAACATACCTGGATGGATTTTTTGGATGCGTTGACTCTATCTCTTCCTCTTCTTCCTCCTCTTTCTCTTCATGATCCTTTTCTTCTTCCTCTTTATCTTCTTCTTCAAATTCTTCATTTGTTTGTAGATTAGTTTGAGGTAATGCATCATCTACTCTCACATCAATGATTTGAACTACTTTGTGTAGTCTTTTATTATAACATATGATATGCCTTGGATTGATACTTTATGTAATTAAAATGTGTATATGTGTGTTTTTGAGTTAAATATGTTAGTCCGAAAAATAATTAGAAATTTTAATTACCAATAATTTATTAATGATAATAACTTATTGTAAAATTGTAATTATGATGTTTTATTTTTGTAAATAAAGAAAAACATAGAAAATTAATTGTTGAGTACAAATGACCGAAAGAGATGAGGCTACAAATTATTATGAAAATTTTATTACCCATCAATAAGTCCTAGACATTTAATCTAGATTTAGATTAAATTTAGGAAATAAGATATTGGTCAAATAATTATTTCCTAGAAGACAAGGAGTTGTCCTCTAGGAAACAGGAGCTCATTAATGAGTTGATAAATACCTTCCACTTGTTGGTGAGGTGGATGAAGTTGTTAACCACCAAAAGAGTGGTAGATGGGAATTGGATAAAAATATTTTGTCTACTTGCTTTTGTCTCCTTTTGAGAAGAGAGGGGACTGAAGAGAAGCAAGGAAAGGAGATAGAAAGAATTTGCAGGCTCGATATGCTCACGGGGGAATTAATTGTTTTGCAGTGTCAAGGTTGGGAGGAGCCAAGTACGTCACTATTAATTTTCCAGGAAAATTGTTTCAAGTTGGCATCCATAACTCATGTATCTATTTTCTTGTCAACAAAAAAAATGATTAATATTTGAATTTAAAATGTTAAGATGCATTCACTTATTTTGTACAATGTAAATTAAATATCAAGCATGATTTGGAAAAAAGGAAACACATCATTATATATTATTCGAAATCTTATAGAGAATATGGAAAGAATGAAAGGTAGTAGTCTATGCTATAGAGTATTAATTCATAGAATAGAATTTTGTTCCTAATGCTAGCTAGAAGTAGAATTTTCCAAACAAAATATAAATATGAATACCAATGGAAATGTGGGTATATATATTTATATATGTTAAATTAGGTACATATAACCAGAGAATTATTTATGGTGTTAAATAAATTACCTATATATATAGATACATACATGCTTTTTTCTACATGTCTATATATATTAGACCAAGTTTGATCCTTTACAGAGTAAATCCTTGAGAAATAATAAGAGAAAATTATATCAGAGAGATTGTATATATATACATATATTTATATAATCACTGTGAAGAGATTCCTATTTATATAAACCTATTCCACAAACAATAAACATAATGGTAGAGGCTTTAGTGAGTTCTTTACCCTGGACGAGCGAAAATAAACTCAAAATCTACGTAAAAAATTCCTTAGTATTATAAAAATAATCTGAATTAAATAATATCAGACATCCACCACAGGTGTTGATTCTTATCTCTCGTTATGACCATCATGAGAAGCCTTCCTTCTACGGGCCACCTGGTTGGTCATGCGACACCGTACAGGAGTAAGTACAAACTGTTAAATACTTACCATATGTGATCCATCTTATTCATCGCGAGTGAGTATGCTACACTTCAACTCATCATGGTTATCCATCATAAAAGACAAGTCTTTGCATTCGCATGCCTGAGAGAAATATTAATTAGCAATGTAATCCTATTATGGCGATGCTTCGTCCTTCAACCACCTTTGGTTTGACCTTTGAAATGAGCATTATCGACAGCCATGTCATTATTTTTCTTCATGTTCATGCACTCTCTAGTTGGTCCCGTCGTGGGAGTTTATTGGCTCACGAGACCATGACGAATGGTTATAGCTCTTCATTTGGTGCATAGCTCCCTCATCCTCGTAGAATTCCCCTGGTTCCTATGGGGATCGACTCGGCCAACGTAAATTATATGGTTTTTCCTAACTCACCGGTTCTCATGTCTAATCTCAGTGTGTAGGCTCTCTTGAAGATATTTCACCCTCTGGCTACATCAAGTTTTGTTAATTTCCTCTTTGCATTAAATTGGAAGTGTTGTGGCTCATCGAACACTCAATATTTGCAGAGGCACCTGGGTGGCCAAATTGACCTTACCAATCACTCGAATTCCCTTCAGATATTCGTTGAATCTCATATTGGTAAGGGACTTAATGCTTGCATGGACATAACGGGTCAGTGTCTTTATTTCAATGCACCTTAGTTTCTTAATGGTCGATTCTTCACTCCCTTGAGTTCGAGATGGTACCTCACATAGATTTCAATTGTACTTAATTGGTCTCAAATGTGTCTAGGATGGAAATATGCCCAATGAAAGTTTTACTTGGTCTCAAGTAGTCTCAATTGGTCCTCATGGATATGCCTCTCAATGGGCCTCTAACATAACTGGTCAATTACTCAGTCAATGGGCCTCTAACATAACTTGTCAATTACTCAGCCTCTTCTCTCTGGCAGTTTGAAGGAGCACACATTTTTCCTTGATTTCTTTCAAGTCCACTCATTGAGGCGACAAAATGGGCCAAGACTTTGTTCCAACCAGGGTTCAATTTCGGGTTGGGAGCGTGTCTCATATAGGCATCCGGTACCCAATGTTTTTGTGCCTTATGGGACACGTCCAACTCAATTCCACAAACACAATACCCTCTTTTCCATTGGATATCTAAATGTCATTGTGGGATGACACCATTTATTTTCACTTCCTTCAATTTTTCTCAGAAATGCTAGTCCTGCATGCCTATAGTTAATCATATATCTTTTATAGTCTTTTTGTTTTGTAAGTATTTCATATGAAATTCTCAAAAGTAGACAATGTAATACTAAGATCTTGAATTTATTCTACTGGTCTCATTTTTCCTCAAGCAGACTGGTAGCACAAAGACACTTCCTCTATAATTTTTTTCTGAAGTAATGAAAATTGAACCCTTACACAAAAAAAAAAATATGAACATAAAATTAAATGCACCAAGAAGTATTTACAACTTCGTGAGAAAGGTATCGAATAAAAATTTTGTTCATCGGGGAAATAACAATTTAATACAAAAGAGGCTCAAGGCCTGTTATAAAACCTTATTTCCGAAGGAACTATATGCCTTATAAGGCATTAAAGAATATATATATTTAATACACATTTCCAGGAACAAATAATTCAGAGTTTCATCTTCAAACAAATAAATCTCGCCCATGTAGAAGAAGAGACCAAGAGTTGTAAGCCCTCAACCTGGTAATTGAGATGGGTAAGTCAAAATATAACCTCGTCCAACTTGAAAATATTTATAAGATTATGCTACCGCTGAATTTGTACGTGTACCCGTAAAACAAATCACAATTAGAATGGATGAACAATGCTAAGAATGGCATAGGAAACACAAAGAGGAGTAAGATTAAAATAATTGAGTTAAGATATAAAGCTTCAAGCGTCTCCTCTACCTATACAGCGGAGATAAATGATTGTCCACTTTACTTAGAATATAGACATGTTCTTTTTTTAATAGAGTTAAACCATTAAAGTTTATACGGTGAAACTAAGAAATGAACAATTATATACACCAATACAAAGCTACATTTGAATGGAAATTGAATCCAACAGTCCATTCTGAATAACGAAAATTATAATTTTGACGTTAAAACTCACACCAACAAAAAGAAATTGTAAACGTTTGTAGTCGTATACAAGAAGCGGACCTTGTAGTTGGTAACCATGGTCAAAGATATACCTCAAACGAGAAACTAAAAGGCCAACTATTTAAAAAAAAATATATATACATAATTAATAAAGAAGTTATAGATGATAAAATCCATTGAGAAAGTATTATACAAGAGATATAGAGGAATGAAGGTTATTAAAATCTTCTAAAAAAATAAATACAAGTTTATAAACAAATTATGAAAGAGAATTCATATAGTAATTACAAGGAAATGGGAAGCAAGGGTTTCCAAACCTATGAGAATTTATTCTCTTTCAAAACCCCTAAACATACTTCTATCAACTTAAACAAACAAAAAGCTATGATGATTCCTTTTTATTGATAACCAAAAACTAGAAACAAAACTATAAAGGGAATGTAACAAAATAAAGTTTTTAACTGAGGTATAGTTGTGTATTAGATAAAGGAAACCTACTTAATCGACAACCATTATCAATCAGTAAACAAACCTAGGAGAAAACCATGTAATGAGCATAAATATTTCTTGGTTAAGTACTAGTAGGTTATAACCTTGAAAGCAAATAAATTATGTATACCTTAGATTACATTCCAAGATGACCACAAAGCTTAAAAAAACCTTTATTTAAGATTATATTTGGAAAGAAGAAAAATTGTCAAAAACAATTGCACAATTACCTCTGGAAGAAATTGACGAGGTTTGGAATCGAACGAGCCATAAATAGTCCACATAACTCAATAATTTTGTCATTGATGGACAAATTTACCATTTTTCATATTGAAATAAATAGCATGGAGGTAGATTTTTACATAGCAAGCCACTCTTGAAGCATCGTAGGGTAACAAATGAACCTGAATAGTGTAAGAATAAACTTTTACCTCCTAGTAAGACCCTAAAACCAATCACAACCATTTGCTAAATCGAAGAAGATTTATACCTTCGAAGCAGTGGGTCAAAGGTACTAGACGTGAAGTCCCTGGAGATTGACACTTACAGGTCAGAGGTACCAATCGAGGAGACCCTGAAGGATTACATGTATACACCTATGGAAATATCTGTAAGGGTAGATAATATAACACACGCAAGTGCATGGCTCGTTAGTTGGGGTAGTCGGCTGCCACGCTCCCCACCAACGTTCGATCCCGATGTGTTCCGCTACGCTGCAGCGTATATTCGATTGTATGCGGTTGTAATGTGTCCCAATGTGTTTGGTCGTCAGATTGTATGCGGTTGTAATGTGAAAGTCCCAATGTGTTGGCTATCAAATTCTTCTGACACATATAATTGTACAAAAAGAAGGCCCATATAAACTTGTTAAGGGAACTAGCCCCTCCCATTTTAAAAAAACATATAATTGTACAAAAAAAAACCCATATGTTAAAGGAACTAGCCCCTCCCATTAAAAAAAAAAAAAATACAACGACAAGTCTAAACCAACAAAATATCAATGTCGATGATACATTGATCTATAACAATAAATAAAACCACATTCGATAATCATACCAAGCTTCACAATAATATAAGGACTCGACGGAATAATCCATTTGCAACGTGTGAATGTCAATCGGTAACAATAATAAAACCACATTCGATATTCATACCAAGCTTCGCGATATTATAAGGATTATGGTGATATTATCCGAAAAATTTTAAGATTAAAAGTTAATTACAATTTATAGTTTTAAAGAAAAAATTGTCCTCTTAATACCTTTGTAAAAAAGTTCATGGTATCATAAAGATGGATATGGGAATAATTATTATTATTATTAGAGATGACTTTATTATTTTTAACCAGGCAAAACCAATACAGGGTATGTAAATGTAAATATAAAGGAAATAACGTTAAGACTAACAAAAATAGGAAATTAATAGATGCCATAAGTAGAATGTCTTTCTTCTCATTACACGTGATTATATATGTGTGTGTGTATGTGCATATATAAATAGATGAATTAAAAAAAAAATGAGGTACATTGAAAGTGGTATCAAAGTTGTAGGTTACAACATTGGGCCTATTATGTGTCCTGAAACTAAAACAATTCTATATGTCATGAACAGATTGTTCAAAAAGACTTTTAGGAGTTTGAATTATAGTTGAAGAATTTAATGGAAAAAACCTCCATAGGATTACCAAGAGGTGTTGAGGAACCTGATACTAAATTAGGAATGGTGGGTGGTGGAACCAACAATACAGAAAGACAAGAATTTAAAGTACTACAAGTAATACAAAGTTTGAATACTGACCTAAATGAGATTGAGGAAAATCAAGAAAGGTTTTCAAAAGCCAAAGAAGAATGGGAAGAAATTAATGACTACTTGTAGAGGAAACTGGAAGGAGTCAACAAAAAAAAATGTAAAAGGAGCATAAGAAGAGAGCTAGAAGTGAATCAACAGATACTACTGATTTTATCACTTCTAGTGGAGATGAATCTCATGAATTTGAAGAGAAAGAAGAAAAAAAATCTGAAAGAAGCACCTCCATATTGATCCGAACTTAAAAAAGAACGCAAAAAATTATAGATATAACAATAAATACAGAAATGCAGCAGAAATAACACTTCATTTCATTAATATCAAATACTGAAATATACTTAAAAACATAATGGAAATAAAACTAGCTCGAGCAATGCTAGCTTACCTCTGAGAAGATATGTGGAGGCTACATGCGTCTGAATTGTGTTATAATGAGGCTCAAGGGCCTATTTATTATTGAACAACAAGGGAAAAAACTAAACAACCAAAACCCTAACCCCAGTAGATGTAACGCCAAGAGTTTGTGGGCCCTATTGGGGTTAGTTGGGAAACCAACTTCCCAAGGTCGTAACTTGGTCATATTATCTCTATTTGGTGTGTACAATACCTTGTTGGAAATATCACTCCGAGTACTATAGGATTTGCAATAGGCCCTTTCCTATGGAGATGGTCTTGTTTCAGACCTCAAAAAACCATCATTTAGGGGGTCAAAACTGCTCCAGAAGTTCATGACTCGAAAAAATGCTAAAAATAATAAATGTTGCAATAAACAAGGAAATAGATGAAACCAACTGGAGGTCTAATAGGCGAGTGGCTGCCAATATCCACCTAGATCATTCCTCCCTGCTTAGGAAGAAATGGTCCCATTGCTTGCAGAGCCTCCATGAGATGAGGAATTTTTTGTTGAACCTGGTCCCTCGTGAACCACTTACCCTGGTGAAGGAGTTGGCTTGCTTTGAAAAATCGATATCACTATATCCTCTTTTGGTGAGTGTTCTTGGTCTGTGTGTCCATGATATCATCAGTTGTGTCCTGTTCCATGCAGTATGGGTTTAGCTCTGTTGGTGTGACTTGTTCTGCAATGTTGGATGTGTCAAGTAATGGTGGAAAGTATGGTTGCAGGCGGTCTAGGTTGAACACTGGGTGTAGGCCAAGGAAAGGGGAATGTTGAGCTCAAAGGCATTGTCCCCTATGGATTTGGTGATGGTGTATGGCCCATATCAGTGTGGGCAAATCTTACGGTGGGGTCCAACGAGGCGCTCCTTCTACAAATGTAGCCAAACTTTGTCGTCCACCTGGAACTTGTGCATCATGTTATAGACAATTTTGTGCCTTACAACAACAGGCATGAATTGTCAATAATCCAAGGGATCCAAAGTCCCTAAACATGATGTTCCTACCCCTAGAGGAACAAGGTCAGCAAACCAACAGCTCTCAGATCAGTTCTCCACCTGAAAACACTCAAAAACAAGCAATCCTGAAATCAAAGCAGGTGCTCCACTAGGCTTCTGCGCTAAAACTCAACTCCTCCATGGTGTACCTGCGTTGCAAAGCAAGTGGAACAAAGGCCACCTGCACTGAGCGAGATGGGACAAGTGGCACACTGAGTCATTGCTCTGGAATCTTCCAAAAATGACACTTGGATCAGGGATTTCGCCTTGTGATGAGTCAGAGGCTCTGTTTCTCCAAGTGGAAGCAAGGTTCTCCAAGTGGACTCAAGAACTGAAGATCAACTGAAGAGAGAGAGGACACAAGGCAGCTACACATCAGTTGCAAGCTGACTCATCCTTTCTCAATTCATCTATATATTGAGCTCTCTCCTATGAGCTCGGGAGGCTGGAATTTTGTGCAAAGTAATGATATGCTGTTGGTTTCACTATAGAGCTATTGGGTGATTGCTCGAAGGAGGTGAAGAGGAGAAATTCTTTCTGCTGGGAGGTGTTGCTGGATTGGGGCCTTCAATGGTTGTAACCTTCTCAGAACTTTACTTCTTCATTAATAAAAGCTATTGAGGTTCTTCTATATGCACTTGTTTCAATAATGTATTGTGATAATTGTATATTTGATTTATGCTAATCCGTGAATCAGTTATGATTGCATGCTTCTTGTAGTTTCCTTCTTTTTTATTTTGCAGGATCTCATTGTAGTTGGGCCAGCAAAAGATCAAGGAGCTGGGAGCGAGCAGCAAAGAGAAGAGTTTGGATTCGACATTAAGCGCAAGGCAACGGTTAGTGCATTTCCTCATTCTCTCTCGCTTTCATAAAGAAGTAAACCTTAAGTAGTTTTCTTTACAGTTGTTGCTGAGGTACTATCACCCTTAGAGTGGGATAGGGTCATCCGAATCGGATACTTTTCCCTACAACACATCACCCTATGCTAATAATGGTGCTGCTTGTACTTAGCATTGGCTTTGTCCAATATATCATGGACCTGCTGGCAGATGTGTTGAATCCTCTCAATGAAGTCATTAGCCTTGTTGGCTTCAGACTAGATGTGAGTTGAATCTGCCTGAGTGGTTGCAAATGGTATGGCCACATCAATGGGGCATAATCGCTGAAATCCTAGCCCTACCTGAAAGGGGTTGTGGCCTGTCGAGCTGTAGAGAGATTTGTTGTAGCTATGTTGGACATAGGGGAGGCTTTCATCCCATGTGTTTGGATGCTTCAAGTTGTAAATGCACAAAATGTGTACGGTCATCCTGTTGACAACCTCTATTTGGCCATCAGTTTGGGGCTGGAAATTCATGGACCTAGTAATTTTGGTATCCAGCATCGACCAGAGACTTGACAAAAATACACTTAGGAATATTTTTTCCCAGTATTAGACAATGGACTGCAGGATCCAAAGTGTACCCACACCCGCTCAAAGAAGAGCTTAGTAGTGGCATCTATTGTGGTACTCTTCTTGCAGGATGCCATAATGGCCATCTTAGAGAATCTGTCAAGGACCACAAAAACTTAGTCGTTTCTATTCTTAGTAGAAGGAAGGTCCACCATGTAATCCATGGAGATGGATTCCCAAGGCTGACTGGGAGTAGGAAGAGGAGTATATAGGCCTTGCTTCTTGATAGTTGGTTTGGAAATGGCGCAGGCAGTGTAAGATCGAATGTACTTCCCAACATCCTAATGAAAGTTCGTCCAACAAAAATACTTTTACAGTACTGCCACTGCTTTCTCTACTCCGAAATTTCTAGTGACCCGACTGTAGTGCGCTTCCCAATCATATTCGCACGCTCGCTTGAAGGAACACTGATCTATCCCAGGTGGAATAACAATTCATCCTGGAGGTGAAAATTTGGAACTTGATTACCTTCCAGGAGTTTTTGGTATGTGTTGCTGAATTCTGGGTCACTCTTATAAAGATGTGGCCACCCCAAAGTCTCGTGCCCATAGGATTTGAGCATAGTGATCAACGCCATGATTAGTGGTCAGCTGAGGCAGTCTGCAACATTATTAGTGTTTCCCTTCTTGTACTTAATGTTCAAATGGAACTGTTGTAGGTATGTGGATCATTTCTGAAGGTGATTGTTCTGCAACTTCCCTTGTGTCTGTATGAATTGCAAGGGTTGGTAAACTGTGTGTATGATCGTTTCCTTCCCCAGAATGTAATTCTTCCATTGATGGTAGGCCTCCACAATGGAATACATTTCTTTGTCATATTTGGGATACTTTCGAACTGTGTCTAAAAGTGTCTCACTGTGGTAAGCCACTAGATTCCCCTGTTGAGTATGAACTGCACCAATAGCATAGTTGGAGGTATCTGTCTCGATCTCAAATGGTTGCTACAGGTATGGTAATGTGAAAACTGGTGTAGAGTAGAGGAAATGCTTCAACTCAGAAAATGCCTTCTATTGGGTTTCAGACCAAAAGAAAAAATGTATCGCTCTTCCCTTGGTGACTTTACTTAAAGGCCAAGTGATATGAGAGAACCCCAACACGAACCTGCAGTAGAAATTAGCAAGACCCAAAAAGCTGCGGAGCTCTGTTAGAGTGGTTGGGGCTAGAAAATCCTGAATGACCTACATCTTGGCTGAGCCCACATGCACACCCTTCTCATCAATGATGTACCCCAAATACTAAACCTGGGTCATGCCAAAAGTGCATTTCTATGAATTGGCACACAACTTGTGTTGTTGTAGGGTTTGGAGGACCTGTCAAATATGGTGGAGGTGTTCTTGCTAACTCTGGCTAAAGATCAAGATATCATCTAAATAAACCACCACGAATGCATTGGTGAAGGGTCACAAGATGTCTTCCATCAATCCCATGAAGGTTTCTAGGGAATTCTTCAACTGGAAAAGCATTACCAACCATTAAAAGAAGCCCTCCTTGCATTTGAAGGTAGTCTTCCACACATCGAAGATTTCTATAGGAGCCTGGTGATAAGCAGACTTCAAATCAATCTTGCTGAAATATTTGGCCCCTTGAGCTAGTCCAGCAGGTCATCAATCCAAGGGATTAGGTACCTATTCTGTATAGTGATATTCTTCAATGCCTGATAGACAATATAGAGTCTCCAGGTCCCATCCTTCTTTTGTACCAATACAATGATTCTCCCACAGGGTGATGAGCTTGGCCTAATGTTCCCTTTCTACAACAACTCTTGAATATACCTCTTGATCTCCTCGTTCTCCAAAAGAGAGCATCGATAGATAGGTCCATTGGGTAGCGGCACACCCAGGGTTAGATCGATGGAGTGCTTTACCTGACAGTGTAGAGGCACCCAAGTCGGTGAGGAGAAAATGTCCCTGTACTCCTCCATGACCTTTTCCATCTCTTACTACTGTGCAGAGGAACCCTGTCTAGAAGTCGTGGCCCCAATCTTCTTCCTAGCCTGAGGGCGAATCATAAGGAAAACAAATTTCCTAGTTTGTGAAATGGTCTTACTACATTGCTTTGCAGTTATCAAAGAGATGGCGGTAGTTGGGGCTGCCTCTTATATCCTGTACAACTTATTGCCCAAAGTGATAATCACAGAGCGAGGTCTCAACTCATATACAACATGTCACTTTCACAAGTATAGTTTTCCTAATAATACATCACAGACTTCAAGAGGGGAAACATCACACAGTACCTCATCCGTGAAGGGCTTGATGTTGTAGGGAAGGTGGCACTACTAGTTGACATGGAAATATCGTCCATGGTGAAGCCCCCCGATGGTGTATGGTTGCAGATGTTTTGTAATTGGCAGGCCCAGCCATTTCATGAACTGTACTGAAATGAGGTTCTTTTGGCTCCCGTTGTCGATAATGAACTGTAACGGAGAACCCTTCACCCACATCTATGAGTGGAAGAGGCATTCCCCCTCCTCTAGATCTTCAGGCTCATTCTTTTGGATCTTGGAGGTGGCCACGATGGCACTGGGCTCCGTATCAAAGATCTACTTCCCTTTGTCATTCCCCTTGTCGAGTTCTAACTCAGAGTCTGATTTGGAAGCCTTTAACTCAGCCACCAGTGACTTCCTGTCCTGACACTCACTCGTGTTGTGAGTGGATCTCTTATGGAACTCACACCATTTTCTTGTGTCCTTCTTTGGCTTCTTGGTGTTGTTCATTGCTTGCGGCTTCAGCAGGTTGTCCTGGGTCACCCCACCTTGGCTTTGTCCTTTTATTTGTGGTTTGGGGGCACCTTTCCCTTGCTTCAGATTCACAAATCCAAAGTCTCGCTTATTCTATTTAAACTTCTTCTCAATATTTTCAATGTATAGGTATGATGTGTCGAGTGAGGAGATGTCTAGGAACTCCATCTCATCTTGGATGTACTTATGTAGGCAGTTGTGGTACTTGAGTACCAAATATCGCTCAGAATCCTTGCTACCCAACTTCTTGCGAAGGGTATGAAAAACATTGGTAAATTATGGCACGTCTTGTTCCCTTCCCTACCATAGTGTGGTCCACTTTATGTATTTATCCTCATAGCTCCCAACAGGGTAGTACTACTCCTTGATGGCATCCCATAATGAATTCCAAGTGGGTGCGGCTGAAAATATTGAGGGTGTACTTTCATCCTTCTTCTCATAGTAGGTTTCCCACCAGTCCTTGACGTGGGGGGTGGCTTTGAGAAGTGCAAAAGTAATCTTTTCCCAGCTGGAAAATTCATGAACAGAAAAATACCCTTCTAGCAGATTTAACCATTTATCTACAACATCCACATCTATCTGACCTTCAAATATGGGGATGTCAAAGTTTACTTGTACCTTAAAGGATGTGGTGCTTCCAAAGTAGTTGCTGGAAGAAGATGTGTTTCCTTTGGGTAGCCGCTAAAGGATCTGGGAAAAGTTTTTCATCATCGTGTTCCTCTGTCACTTGAGGGATTCTTTGAGCAATATTTTTAAAGGAGCTCCTTCCCCCTTGTCTTTCTTCTCTTCCACCATGGGAGGTTATCAGGATTCACGAGGCTGGTCGTGCAAAGGTTTGACCACTTTGAGCCCTAACTCCTTATATCCTGACCTCATAGGGGACATGTAAAGAAAAATCAAGAAAGAGTAGATCACTCTGATACCACCAATCCGACCTTAAACAAGAATGCAACAAATTACAGATATAACTATAAATACAAAAATGCAGGAGAAATAACACTTCATTTCACTAATATCAAATAATGAAATATGCTTACAAATAGAATGGAAATAAAACTAACTCAAACGATGGTAGCTTTTCTTTGAGAAGAGATGTGGTGACTACATGCCTCTGAACTATGTTACAATGAGGCTCAAGGGCCTATTTATTATTGAAAAACAAGGGAAAATGATAAACAACCAAAACCCTAACCCCAGGAGATGGAACGCCAAGAGTTTGTGGGCCCCGTTGGGGTTAGTTGGGAAGCCAACTTCTCGGGGTCATAACTTGGTCATATGATCTTTATTTGGTGCATACAATACCTTGTTGGAGAGATATCTCCGAG
The DNA here is from genome assembly GCA_031772625.1 of Pinus tabuliformis. Taxonomy (NCBI): domain Eukaryota; kingdom Viridiplantae; phylum Streptophyta; class Pinopsida; order Pinales; family Pinaceae; genus Pinus; species Pinus tabuliformis. The sequence goes on from CM062815.1 coordinate 745,449,468, forward strand.
TACTATAGGATTTGCGGCAGGCCCTTGTCTATAGCTCCAAACCTGCTCCAGACCTCAAAAAAACGCCATTTAGGGGGGTCAAAACTACTCCGGAATTTCAGGACCCGAAAAAACTACTAAAAATAGGAAATGTTGCAATAATTTGCAGTTTTTATCATTTCATGTGATAATTCTGTGTTATAGGTTATATTTCTTCGTATTTCTGGTATTCTAGATTTCTCATAGGTCAAGAGCATGACAAGTGGTATCAGAGCACTTTCAAGGGCTAGTTGTACATCCAATTTTAGCATAATTTTTTTTTAGGCTAGAGAGGTGTTATGGCGTCTTTAAACCACGGGATCTGTCGTTGAGTGCATAAACCTATGGATTTGGGGAGGCATGCACACAGGAACTACAAGATGTGGTCACACTTGTTGGATTCCCTTGTAACCCCTGTGTGTACCCCTTTGAGTAGTAGTGCATTAGACAGAACCGCGCACAGACTACACTTCCATGTACCCTTGGGTATATCGAAAGCTCCCTAGGATCACTTGAAACCTAACCTTAGATAATTTGTTAGTCATCTTACTGTTACAACATACTAAGAATAGCATTCAGGGAGATTACTCGCACATTCAATAGGGTATTCGGGTAGTACGACTAAGGGTATGGTTGATCCTCCTTAGTTAATGCCCTGAAAGATTGGGTTGAGTACTATTGTTGGGCACCTACATATATTGAGATCTATAGCACTTGACACTCCTTTGTGACCATAGTTCCCTCCGTTATCTGAAGATCTCCCTCTACTTTATCTTCCAAATTAGATCCAACAATTGGGGTTTTACCGCCATTGTACAACTCAAATTCGGTAGTTGGGGTTTTGACAGTGAAAATCAGACAGTTTGTGTAGTGAGGGTTTTGGCCGCCATAGTCCAGATCAGATTGTCGCAGCACATTTGACAGTACCAATACCTTAGGGTTTTTGTTACTACATGTCAGTCCCAATTTTCGTAGGACATAAGACATTGTCAAGCTTTCTAGAATTCGGCCACTACAGTATTGATTAGTAGGGAGTAAAACTCATTTCAAAGTAAAAAAAATTCTAAGACCATCCCGGGACGCTTGCAAGATACTTAGCCCATCAGCCTCAAGACGAAAAGTTGGTCGTAATGGTACCATTCACTTGTAAGCCCCCAATTTTTAGGTGGTCCCAAAAATTTTATGATGCAGATTCAAGTGACCCACACCATTAGACTCCCGAGATCGCCCTCCTTCTAAGAAGACTAATCTTAAGTAATTGACCAGGGTTGGTGTATGTTAGATACCAAAACTCAAGTTATGGTTGCGGAAAAGGCAGTTGAGAGGGTCGACAACCATGAAAAAAGGTTTGACGTGTCCAAGACAATATTACCAAATATATCTCACAACTAGCAGACCTTATAACAGAGTCTCTTAGGGAGGAGCCTAGTGTTGATGCACAAATAGAAGGAGAATCTAACCATCGCATTGACTTCCATGGAAATCACCACCATTCCAACCACCATACACCCAAGCTGGACATGTACAAATTTGATGGCTCTAGCCCTGCAATATGGGTAGCACAAATGGAATGGCATTTATCCCTTAATGATATCTGCGAAGATGGAACTAAAATACATGTGGGATCCATTTACTTGGACCAAGAGAGATGGAAGTGGTGGAAGTGGCATTAGAAATGTTATCCAGGGAGAGAAACTTGGAAAATGTTCTCAAAATCCATATGTGATTTCTTTGGCTAGGAATATAATTTTTTTAGTCGTCTCACTAAGCTTCGAAAAACAGGTACAGTAAAGGACTACATTGCAGCCTTTGATCAATTGGCCATCAGAACTGACAATATGGGAGATCTACTTGGAGTGTTTCATCAGTGGCCTAAAAGAAGCCATCCAAGCCCATTTCTGGATGCACCACCCAGCTACTTGGTTGGACACATGTCGCAAGGCCTTAGATGTGGAAATCGCCTTAAATGCCCAGTACAATTGTCTTGATTTTGTTGCCAAGGCACGTCCCACCCAGGCTCAGGGCCCCACCCAAACACTTAAGGCTCAAAAGGTGTCACCAGTGGAAATGGCCGAAAGTAAAAAACAAGGACTATGCTACTACTGTGATAACAAGTACTCCATTGGACATAAATTCAAGGAACCAAAATTATTTCAAATTGATGCTCTTGATAACAATTCAATAGAGGAAGATCCATCCCTTGAGGTGCCTGAGGAAGAAGCAGGGGAAACCCAAACAGACAATGATCTCACAGCTACGCCAAATGAGTTGGTTATATCATTACATGCCTTGGCTGGCATTTCTTTGCCTAAGACTCTCAAAATCTGAGGCTTTATTAAACATCAACCAGTAGTGGTATTGATTGATAGTGGAAGCACTCATAACTTTATCCATAAGAGAGTCATAGAAGTTGTTCATTGCTTTGTGTAGGTGGTATCTAATTTCCAATTCCTTATCGTTAATGGGGGGACCATGAAATGTGAAGGCCACTATGAAGATATTAAGCTTCATATGGGAGACTACGACATAAAGACCCACATGTTTGCTATTGAAATGGGTGGTTGCGACATTGTCATGTGCGCGGAATGGCTTTGCACACTGGGCAGAACGACCACATTCATACATTAAGGGAACTCTGGGCATGTGCTCCTATTATCATCAGCTCGCATCGAATGGAGAAGATTTCTAAAAGGGCCATCATGGTGTAGTCGCCCAATTTAATTCCATTCAGGCCATTGAATCCACTACTCCTCATATTCATCTTAAGATGAAACAGGTATTATATTGGCACCAGCAGGTATTTGACAAACCTAAAGAGCTTCCCCCCTCTAGGGGTGAACATGATCATAGCATCCCTTTGGTCCCGAGTGCCCAGATGTCCACCCATATTGATATCCATTTTCCCAAAATAATGAAATTGAAAAAATAATCAAGGAACTCCTCGAATTTGGCGTTACCCATCCCACCATCAACCCTTATTCATCTCCAGTGGTCACATTTCTAAAAAAAGATGGAGAATGGCGCATGTGTCGGGGCTTTCGAGCCCTTAACAAGCTCACTATTAAGGATAAATTGCCTATTCTGGTTGTTTATGAACTACATGGTGCTCAATTCTTTACCAAGCTAGACCTCCGCTCAGGCTATCACCAAATACGCATGAAGGAAATAGACATTCCCAAGACTGCCTTCTGAACTCATGAAGGCCACTATGAATTTCTGGTCATGCCATTTGGTCTCTGTAACGATCCATCTACTTTTCAAAGCCTCATGAACCACCTACTAAAACCATATCTCCAAAAAAAAATCATTGTCTTCTTCGATGACATTCTCATCTACATCATAACCTAGGACAAACATCTTCAGCATGTAGACCAGATATTGCAACTGCTTTAGGATCACAAATTATTTGTCAAATTATCCAAGTGATCTTTTGGCGTGGAAGAAGTCGAGTATTTGGGACACATTATGGGTCGTGAAGGAGTGAGGGTTGACCTGGAAAAGATTTAGGCAATGAAGATTGGCCCCAACCAAAAACCTTGAAGAGTTTGAAGGGATTCTTGGGTCTCACTAGCTACTATCATATTTTTTTCCGCAATTATGGATGCATTGCTAGACCCCTCACTAATCTTCTCAAGAAAAAATCATTTCTCTGGAATGATGCAGCTCAGCAAGCCTTCTTGGCTCTCAAACAGGCCATGTGCTTGACTCTCGTGTTGGCCCTACCTGACTTCACCAAATATTTTGTGATTGAATGTGATGCTTTAGGTACAGGTATTGGCATTGTATTAATGCAAGATGGAAACCATTGGCTTTCACCAGTCAACAACTCAGTGGAAAACATCTGGGTCAATCTACTTATGAGAAAGAAATGATAGCCATCTTACATGCAGTAGACACCTGGCAGCCATACTTGTTGGGGCAAAGTTTCCAAATCTCCACGGACCATCACAGCCTAAAATATTTTTTGGAGCAGCGTCTATCATCGCCACAGAAAATAAATGGCTTTCCAAAATGTTGGGATATGATTATGGGATAATTTACATGAAAGGGCGTGACAATGTAGTGGATGATGCTTTATCGCACCAATTTGAGGATGAGAGCACCCTGCTATCAATCTCTCTACCCATACCAGATTGGATTGTAAAGGCCCACAAGGAATGGTTCTAGCACCCCTCTTTCCCAACTCATTAATAAATTAAGAGAAGATCATAATTCCTCAACAAACTACTCTTGGAAGGATCAGATTCTTCGCTACAAGGATCGAATAGTTATATCATCGGAATCCACCCTCTAAACCTGCATCTTGGACGAGTTGCACTCATCTCCAATTGCAGAACATTCAGGCTTTCAAAACACTTATGCTCATGCATGTTGTTATTTCTTTTGGATTGGCATGAAAAATGACATTCTTATTTTTGTAGCTGAATGTAATGTGTGCCAACACAACAAAGGGGAAACAATCAAGTTATGAGGAACCTTACAACCATTTCCACTCCCTGCTTTTGTCTGGACTGATGTCTCCATGGATTTCATCACTGGTCTCCCAAAGTCAAGAAACAAATTAGTCATCATGGTGGTTATGTACATACTTTCTAAATATGCTCATTTTTTTGCTCTACCAAACCTATTGACCCCCACTTTGGTGGAACAAGTGTTCTTGGACCATATCTTCAAACTTCATGGCATTCTGACCTCCATTGTGTCTGATCGTGACCCCACTTCCACTAACAAATTTTGGTAGGAATTTTCAAGATATAGGGCACACAATTCCAACTAAGTATCGCCTATCATCCCCAAACTAACTGTCAAACAGAAGCAGTCAAAAAATGTTGGAGACCTATTTGAGGTGCTTCACTTCAGACAATCAGCATCAATGGGTTTAGTGGCTACCTTTAGCTGAATGGCGGTATAATACTAACTATCATGAAGCCACCAAGATGACTCCCTATGGGGCAGTGTATGGCTAAATCCCACCTTCACCTATTTCTTATATCCCTAGACATTCTAAAGTATAGGAAGTTGATCAACTCCTACAGAATTATGTCGCCATGATCACTCATCTCAAAGATAATCTACATCAAGCTCAGAAACGAATGAAGCAACATGCTGACCAGCATTGTTCCGAGCGCTCATTTCAAGAAGGGGATCAGGTATTCCTACGACTCCAACCATATAAACAAACATCTCTCAAAGAAAAGGGCTGCCAAAAACTAGCACCAAAATTCTATGGGCCTTTTTAGATACTTCAGCACATAGGAGCAGTTTCCTGGAAACTAGCCCTGCCAACTACTTCAAAAATCCATCTGGTCTTCCATGTATCATGCCTCAATAAAGTGGTGGGGAACAATTGCAGAGTTCAAACAATTCTACCTGAATTCGATGAGGAAGGCTCACTTTGGCTCCAACCAGAACAAGCCCTTGATACTCGTGAATGACACCTTCATGGTCGCGCGATCAAGGAATTCCTCATCAAGTGGAAAGACACCTCTCCATAAGATGATACTTGGAAACCAACCACTATTCTTCAACCGTTTACGCAGCTTCAACCTTGAGAACAAGGTTTCTTTTGATGGGGGAGGGCATGTTAGGGTCCAACCCTAACCCCTTTATTTTTGTAATAATCCCAATGGGCCAAGTCAGAGTCATAGTTAGTTAAAGAGTTAATAAATTCTGCATTAATAATTGTAAGTGGTTGACCCACATTAGAGAAAAGGGGCCACAATTAGTTGTAAATGGTCCATAGTTAATAAATAAAGTGGTTAACTCGTGTTATGCAAAGGACCACTAGTATTTAGGGTTTTGGATGTCATTTAGCTATAAATAATTTTATTTAGTAAGTAAAATATCATCGAGCCTTATTGTAATTTAGCTCTGATATGTCAGAGGTTGCCCCCTCAAAGAGGAAAGTGAACATTGAATATGTTTCTGAATAATAAAATACTTTGCAATTTTTCTCATTTCATGTGATAATTATGTGTTGGGCTATATTTCTTCATATTTCTAGTATTCTGGATTTCTCACAGGTGAACAACATAACTTAGGAGGAGAACAAAGCTATCAAGAGGTTCATAAGTAAAAATTTAACTTGGAATCTTCTTAGAAAATAATTTAAAAATAAGTATCTAACTGAGAGATATTTTGATGAAAAAGCTAGGGAATTTCATGAGTTGAGGTTGGGACAATTTACCATGGACGAGTTTGCCAATAACTTGATGAGCTTGTTGAGGTATGTGCCCTACTTAAAATAAGAAAAAGATAAAATACAAGGATTTATGAGTTGTGTACCTTTCTCATACAGAGAAAGGATTTATTATGATAACCCAAAACTATGGAAGAAACCATAACAAAGGAAAAAATGTGTTTTGCTCAAAATCAAAAGAAAGGTGATAACTCAAAAAGTTGGATAATTAAAAAGCATGAAAAATTTATCACAAAGAAGAAAGGTTTTAGGAAACCAACCTTTCCAAATACTTCCAAGAGTAATCAAGGTGGAGATTATAGCATAAGTGTAAATAAACCAAGGATTTTTAGGCATAAAATGGGATAGGGAGCTGGAATGGGGAGTAAGAAGCTACCAGATCGCCAATTAAATGTTGGGGATGCAATGAAAATAATTTGTGGAGAGACAGTCCACAAAATCCAATAAACAAAAAGGGGAAAATGAATAATCTACGGGAAGCTTCAATTGTTAATGACATTGCCTGCAATATACCAAGGATCAGTGCAGCACTAGATGGGAGATAAGTAGACCATCAATAAACTATGGTGGAAGTCCAAGGTAAAATTTCTGAACAAAAAAATTCAATATTAATAGACCCTGGATCTACCCTAAGTTACAATTCCCTTGCTACAGTTGAAAAATGTGAACTTAGGAAGGAAAAACAAAGTAAGCTATGGCTAGTACAGTTAGCTACAGGGACAAAAACAAAAGTAACTGAAATCAACATAAAATGTTTATTAAAATTGAATGGAATGAACCACAAATGAAATTAAATATTTAAACTCTAGGGCCTTATGACATACTAATTGGGATGGACTGGTTAGAATCCCATAAAGTAATTCTAAACTTCCAAGACAAATCCTTTATTTGTGTTAATGGTGAGGGAGAAGACTACATGGTTAGAGTGTTGAAATGTGCAACTAGGTTTGGTCTTCATAAATATGAAATGCACTTTTGATTCTTGTATATTGTAAAAATAAAGAAAAAATTATTATTATTATTTTTGTAGCATGGGATTCATGCTCAAGGTCTTTTATTTATAGGGCAAGCACTGATTAAATGCTTCTAAGGCTTGTCTTAGGTTAAATAACTAAAAAGAGTCATTCTCATATGAATAAGACCCCACCGAGCAAATTATAACATGCAAAAAGAATTATTTTTTTATTTAAAAGTGTCAGAATATCCTCCAATGCCAATTCTATGTGGTAGCTAATAAATCGGCCTCACTAGGGCATGTCGTCCTCAGTGGAAGCCTATATATAGGAGGGAACTCAACATCCTATGGTCACTCACTCATATTTTCATCATCTAAGCAAAGGACAAGTAGAATAAGGCTAGCAAATAAGGAATTAGGATTAAGGATGAAAGTGATAATTATTTCCCTCTCTCTTTCACACAAGCGAAGAAGGAAGGCTAGGGTTTTGATGTTGCAATGTCGAAGTTGAGGAAATTGTATAAACAAGGTCGAAGGAAGGTCTATTAGGTCACCTACAAGCCCTAGAAGAAGGATGAACCCAAGCGAAGGTCAAAGGAAGCCTTGGAAGCCATAAAATTGCTCACATGTGTGGAAGCAGTAACTGTTGTAGGGGTCGAAAATTTAATACTTGTAGTGGAGGTTGAAATTCTGTAGTTTGGGATCAAAGTTGTGCAACTAGAAGAGATTTGATTGGGTTTTACTTGGAGAGAGGAAGCACATCATCAAGGAGGTCAAACTTGGTCTTGGAATGGTATTGGTCTTGGTCTAAAGGTCTTGGAATTCATCATTTGAAGAATCTATGAGAAGAGAAGAGATTTGTGGGTTTTCCTCTCAACTGGAGAGGTTTTGGCCCTACCTTGTAGCCTACATCCTGTGTTCTTGTGTATTGTTAATATTATTACTTTGGTAGTTGTTTGATGATAATAACAACATAATAATAAGAGAAGAAGTTCATAACCAAGAAAATTAAAAATACATCACTAGCAATTATCAATTTGAAGAGAAACCATCTTAGTTGCAACCCTTAAAATTTCTCAACATGGTTTCAGAGCTAAGGTTGACAAAGGGAATGATGAGCATCACTTCATACTTGAAGAAGTCATTAAAGACTAAAGTAGTTATTTATGATGGAAATCCACCTCAAGAAAGACATCAAAGAATTTTGGAATCTCCTACTATCTAGGAAGAATCACATGACCAAAACTTCCACTACAAAAGATGACGGGTTATTCTTAGCACTCACAGGTATGTTTGAAGATGAAAATATATGGTTAATCGAACGTGGAGAATCTAGACATATGACAGGTGACCACGAACAACTAAAGACCTTATCAAGAGGAAAATCTTCCTCCTTCATTGAACTTGGTAACAAAAAGAGCTATCATGTAAGAGGAATTGGATCAACCTAACTGGAGCTAGAGAATGGAGGAAACGTTCATCTCAACAAAATTCTAATCGTTCCAAGTTTACAAAAGAATTTACTTTCTATTTCATGTTTATTCAATAATGGAGTTAGATTTGCTTTCATAGATGGAAAGGTTGTAGTATGGGATAAAGACTCTAGCATCAACAATTCAAAAGTCATTGGGATTCATGAAGGAATGCACTATAGGTTGCTGACACCTCTCTCTCAAGAATTGGTCCATATTGAAGTAAGCCGATGTGAAAATTGGCATCGAAGGTTTGGACACCTCCACTAAAAAATATTACCAACTCTAAATTCATTGGTGAATGGCATCCCTGAACTCAAATAGGATATTGAAGGAGTGTACAAGGGATATGCATAAGGGAAAAATGTTATGAGGCCATTTGGAAGCAGTGCTTCAAGGTTAAAAGAGATTATCGATCTCATTCATGTATGTGGTGCTATATCTATGAAGTCTCTTGGAGGTCATATATATTATGTAATATTAATTTATGACCACTCAATGAAAACTTGGATATATTTTCTAAATTCAAGGATGAAGTATTCGATAAATTTCAAGAATTCAAAGTTGAAGTAGATAACCTTAAAGAAAGGAGGATAAAGATACTAAGATCTGACAATGGAGGAGAATTCACATCAAAATAACTCATATATTTTTGTAAGGAGATTGTGATTAATAGGGATTTGATAGTCCCATATAATCCTGAACAAAATGGAGTTGTTAAATGAAAGAATTGATCGATTGAAAGTGCTAGAGCCATGTTACATGATCAAGTCTTGCTGAAATTTCTGTGGGGAGAAGTAACAAAACTATTTTATACATTCAAAAACAAATTCATCACAGATATCTAGACAATATGACTCCTAAAGAAGCATTCATTGGGAAGAAACCAAGTGTAGAGCATATTTGAATATTTGGTTGTCTTGTCTACATTCACAATCCGAAAGATAAGAGAAAGAATTTGGATCCTACAAGTATGAAGGGTGTTTTTTGGCTATAGTAACTCTTCTAATGCATATAGGATCTACATAAAGGAAGGACACCGAATTAAAGTAAGCCAGTATGTCATCCTTGATGAAAGTATTGAATTCAAGAAATCAAAGGACCTCCTAGTGAACCTGTGCAACAATTCATAATCATCGAGAGTAGAAAGATACCTAATTGGTTAAAGTCTAATCTTGTAGATGTGTAGGGAAATGAAGCAGCCAAGGGTACGTTTATGGAAAGTAAGAAGCCAAAAATATATTCAGGGTATGCAACCTACATGACTAAGTTAATTGAAGTAGAACCATCCACCTTTGAAGAGGTTTTCAAACATCAAGAATGGAAAGATTCCATGAATGAATAATATCAATCAATAATGAAGAATGGATTTTGGGAAATCGTCCCTTGGCCTGAAGACAAATTTGTGGTAACTTCTAAGTGGATCTACAAGATTAAACATGCAACAGATGGAAGTATTGATAAATATAAGGCAATATTTGTGGCTAGGGGTTTCTTCCAACAACAAGGCATTGATTATGAAGATGCATTTGCTCCTACAACAAGGTGTACAACTATATGATAATTGGTCTCTTTGGCATCATCAATGGGATGGAGCATCCATCAAATGGATGTCAAGACAAAATTCCTAAATGGTACTATCAATGAAGAATTATATATAGAAAAACCCTTGGGATTTGAAGTAAAAGATAGAAAGACTCATGCTCGTAGGTTGAAGAAGGCACTTTATGGCCTTAAGCAAGCACCAAGGGCTTGGTATGCAAGAATGGACACATACATAAAAATATTGGGCTTCTCGAAGAGTTTTGTTGATTTAAATGTTGTGAATAATGAGCACGTAATCATTATTCTATATGTGGATGATATTCTCATGATAGGTATGGAAGATTGTATTCAAGAGTGTAAAAAGAAATTGGCAACAGAATTCAATATGAAGGATCTAGGGTTGATGCACTATTATTTTAGGTTGGAATTTTAGCAAGGACCTGATAAGATATATCTAGGTCAAGGAAAATATGTGATCGAGATTCTAAAAAGGTTTGACATGATGGATTGCAAACCTATGACAGCCCCTATGATCACAAATTTGAAGAGGTTAAGAAGTTTTGATTCTGTTGGAAATAATACTGAGAGGGGGGTGAATCAGTATTATTAGATCTATAACTTTATTTCCCAAACAGATTTATATACGCTACTTCAGTGAAGTGAACTAGCGTGTACACGCGACTGTACTTAAAGCAACTAGCATATATGCAGAGAACTTTTGATTTAGACAATTTATCTTGTATTGAGCTTAAACCGATATATCAGAGATTTATTAGACAGTGCAGTAAAAGCATAATAAAGCATCACACATAAGAAACACACATGAACACCAAGATATAAGGTGGAAACCCAATGTGGGTAAAAACCACCTGCTGTTGTCGTCTCTATCTTCTTTTAATAATAAGAAAATATGTTTACAATATTGTACTGGTGCAGACTCATACCAGTACGCAGGCACCCACCTGCAGAAGGCTACAACCTTCTCTCGTTCTCTAGCTACTATTGGAAGGGAGCTACAACCCCCTAGCTCTTGTACTAGCCAATATGTTTACTAGTACGTAGGTGCCAACCTACAGAAAAATCCACTCTTCCACCAGGGACCACGTTTCATGAATTTTCATACTGGATACTCCTGGAACACAACACCACAATCTGAAGGCCACGTTTCATCCAATTTTCATACTAGACCCATCAACAACATTGAAACTCAGAAAATCATAACTGCAATACAACCATCAAATACATCTACATCAACCAATCACTTTCTGAATCAACTACAACTGAATCAATAACACTGACAACCCATCATCACTGAAGCAAATCACAATCAATCAATCTGATCATTTAGAACACTGTCACCATAACACAAAGCAGAGCCCAGAACTCTGCAACAACAAATAGAAACAACTAAAACTTTAAACTTCATACTTCATAAGGTATACGCTACTTCCACGTGTCAAACCAGTGAGTATACGCACTTTTACTAAAGGGAACCAGCATACAAATATGCAAATTCCAATTTATGATGTATATGCTACTTTGATATGTTGAACCAGCGTGTATACGCTTTTTTTAATAAATCGAACCTGTGTATAGATCTGTAAATGCTAACTTAAAACATCACAACTATTCCAGACTTCAGTCATACCCAGATCCTCACATTTACATAATAAAACATGCGCTAGTATTCAGATCTAGATTGTTCAAGATCAAACCACATAATGATAATACTTTTAAGCCTTTCTGATCTCGGTCCATCAACCTTCATCAACCATATAGATGCATCCTTAGATTAGATCAAGAAAACCATCAGAAGCTCATTAACCTGCATATATAATCCAACTCTTCATAAGATATTCAAAACCCTTGCACACCCCGACCTAATGATCTTCTCCTCCTTATATAGTTTTAGGCCTTTCTCAATGGATATTCTTTTTACAGTGGATATTCTTAGTCAGTTCTAGGTAATGCCCAAGCATGATCATTGGACACCATCCAAGCATATACTAATATATCTGCAAGGAACAATCCACCACTTCCTCAAGTATGATAGAAATAATGATGTCCACTTGATTGGATATACATATTCTGACTAGGGAGGTAGTGAGATGAATGGGAGAAGCACTACTAGAGGATGTTTTAGTTTGGGATCTTCCATGATATCCTGGATGATTAGAAAGCAATAATTGGTTGCTTTGAGTAGCGTTGGGGCTGAATACATTGCAACCTATAAATTCAGCAAAGAAGTTCTCTGGTTGAGGAAGTTGTTTTCCAACTTGTTTGAAGGATTTATGGACTCTACAATGATACATTGTGACAACACCAGTTGTATAAGGTTGTATGAAGACCCAATTTTCCATAGAAAGACAAATAACATAAATAACAAGTATCTCTACATATGAAATCTGGTGCAAGATGGAGTGTCACAGCTACAATATATCTCCACTGATGATCAAGTAGCTACATCTTGAAAAAATATCTTCCTAATAAGAAGCCTATGTATTTGAGAGATAAGCTTGGATTTGTTGATATATCCTCCCTATTTGAGAGGGAGATATAGACACATCATTCTTGTCTTCACTTCGTGAAGAAATAGTGGAGGATTGGGTAAGCATATGGTTTCCGATACTCTTTGAGGATGAGGTAGGGCATCCAAGATGTAAGAGTATTTGAAGAGGAAATTCGTTGAGGATGTGTTATTCCAATATAGGAATTTTCCTAAAAGGGAAAACCTTCTTAACACCCAGGAGGGGTATGTGCCTTGAGAGACAATGATGATGGTGTCTATCAATCATTGGTCTCACTAGGATTTTGCTCTGATCTTGTGGAAAGATAGAGTTGTTAGTCAAGGCCTTGCAATGTGACAATGTTGGTTGGTATGATGCAAAGAGATAAGCTAAAATGATAGCTTATGAGATGGCTTACTAATCCAACTCTTCTTATGAGATCTCTTCAGTTTGAGAATATCCATGTACCATTGTGAAAACCTCCCTATTTAAGAGGGAGTGTTGAAATGTGTAACTAGGTTCTGTCTTCATAAATATGAAATGTAATTTTGATTCTTATATATTGTAAACAGAAATAAAATTTCATTATTGTTATTTTTGTAGCATGGGTTTCATTCTCAAGGTCTTTTATTCAAATTTCAAGCAGCCATTGAGTGCTTCTAGGGCTTTTCCAAGGGTCAAGAAGTCAAAAGAGTCATTGTCATATGAATAAGACCCCCATTGGGCACATTGTAACATGCAAAAAGAAGTATTTTTTTATTTAAATGTGTCAAAATACCCTCCAAGACCAAGTCGATCTAGCAACTAAGAAGTCAACATCATTAGGGCATGTCGTCCTCCCTAGAAGCCTATATACAGGTGGGAACTCGACCTCCTATGGTCACTCGCTCGTTTTCTCATCATCTAAGCGAAGGAGAAGAAGAAGAAGAAGAAGACTAGCGAAGAAGGAAGAAGGACAGAGGATGAAATTTAGGGCTATTTCTCTCTGTCTCTCTCTCTCTCTCGTGTGTGAAAAAGGAAGGCTAGGGTTTTGGTGCAGCAAGGTCGAAGCTGAGGAAATTGCAGAAAGAAGGTTGAAGGAAGGTCTATTAGGTCACCTACAAGCTCTAGAAGAAGAAGGAACCCAAGAAAAGTTCATAGGAAGCCTTAGAAGCCCCAAAACTACTCACACATGTTGAAGTGGTAATTGTTGCAGGGGCCGAAAATTTCAGACCTACAATGGAGGCCGAAATTCTGTAGTAGGGGTTGAAGTTATGCAACTGGAAGAGATTTGACTGGGTTTGACTTGGACAAAGGAAGCACATCATCAAGGAGGTCAAGCATGGTCTTGGAAGGGTATTGGTATTGGTCTAGAGGTCTTGGGATTCGTCATTTGAATAATCTATAAGAAAAGAATTTGTGGGTTTTCCTCTCAAGTGGAGAGGTTTTGGCCTTGGCTTGCAACCCACATCTTGTGTTCTTGTGTATTGTTGATCTTTTTGTTTTGTTACATGTTTGATGTAAGAACAACATAATAATAAGAGTAGAATATAATAATCAAGAAAATTAAAAATAAATCACAAGCAATTATGAAGTTGAAGAGAAATCATCTTAGTTGTAGCGCTTAAGATTTCTCAACACATAGGAATACCAAGAGAAATTTCAGTAAGGCAGATTTTTGCTTTATATGTGAAGAAATGTGATGGAAAAGGTTGTCAATATGTGTTGTTTAGATTGAAGACTCAGCTGAAAATAAGCACAAGCCATCTTTAGAATATTATCCCATGTTAAAACAGTTCAAAGATGTTTTTCCTGAGGAGACACAAGGAGTGTCCCTTAGAAGAAATATAGATTTTACTATTGATCTCATTCCTAGAGTTGTTCCAATGTATAAATCTTCATATAGAATCAGTATTCCTAAACTAATGGAATTAAAGATTGATTTACAAGAGTTGCTTAACAAAAAGTACATAAGGCCTAGTGTGTCTCCCTAGAGTGCACCAATGTTATTTATCTAAAAGAAAGATAGAAAATTAAGGCTTTGTATTGATTATAGACCACTAAATAAAATGACAATTAGAAAACAAATATCCCCTACCGAGGATTAATGACCTATTTGATCAAGTTCAAAGAGCATCAATATTTTCAAATTTTGATTTAAGGTCATAATATCATCAAATAAGGATCAAGTATGAGGATATACACAAGACAACATTTAGAACAAGATACAAACACTATGAATTTTTGGTGCTTCCATTTGGGCTTACTAATGCACCTAAAACTTTTATGTGCTTAATGAATAGTGTACTAAGCCCTTGTTTTGACAAATTTGTCATAGTATTTATAGATGATATTTTAATTTACTCTAATAGTAAACAAGAACTTGAGCATCACTTGTAGATTGTTCTTCAAACACTTAGAGAGAATGATTTGATGCTAAGTTTAGAAAATTCTCATTCTATCAAGAACAAGTTCAATAT
Source organism: Pinus tabuliformis (assembly GCA_031772625.1). Lineage (NCBI taxonomy): Eukaryota > Viridiplantae > Streptophyta > Pinopsida > Pinales > Pinaceae > Pinus > Pinus tabuliformis. The sequence continues at coordinate 745,464,623 of CM062815.1, forward strand.
TTGGGGCATGTAGTGTCAAAATAAGGGATTGTTGTGGATACAGAAAAGCTTAAATCCATTGTGGAGATTCCAATGCTTAGGGATGTAGCTGATGTGAGTTAATTTATGGGGATTATCGGTTACTGTAAAATATTTAAAGAAGTTTTTTATAAGCTAACCTGTCCCATTACTTCTTTGCGAAAGAGGGGGATAAAATTTGAATGGAATCAAAAGTGTTGAGACAACTTTGAGAAGTTGAAGAAGCTACTAACTACAACTCCTATCTTGAAACTAGTTGATCCAAATAAAGAGTTTGTTGTTTATATTGATGCTTGCAAAGAAGGTTTGGGAGGTATTCTGATGTAAGATGGACATGTAATTAGTTATGATTCCAGAAAGCTCAAATATCATGAGAAGAATTATGTTGGACATGATTTAGAATTGGCAATCATAACACATACTTCAAAAGTGTGGAGACATTACTTGATTGGAAGAAATTTTTAGCTAAGGATTGATAATTTTATCCTTAAATACATCTTTGATCAACCTAATTTAAATGCTAGACAAGCTAGATGGTTACACTTTATTAGTGAGTATGATTTTACGATCATACTAAAGACAAAGAAAATAAAATTGTTTATGCCTTAAGCAGAAAGCTACATTAGATTTGTACACTTTCAATAATTAATTGGCAAACATAACTGGTTAAAATGATAAAAACATCAACAAAATTTGATGAATAACATCTACATATCAAGAGGAAGTTGCAAAACATTGAAGAATTTGGTGAAAATGAAATTGATTTTTCCATAAATAATGCATATTTGTTGTTGTTTAAAGGTAGAATTTATATACCAAATGACCCAAACTGAAAATTTTTGTATTAGATGAGTTACATAAGAGCCCCATAATTGGCCACCTAGGGTATCAAAGGTTGATAATTGTGTTAAGAAAATATTATTATTGGCCAAACATGAAGTCTGAAGCAGTGGAATACGCAACTAGATGTTTGGAATGCCAACAAGTAAAGGCATCCCACCAACATCCAACAGATTTACTACAACCATTACCAATTCCAGAATGGAAATGGGAAACCATATCCATGGATTTCATTACTGGCTTGCCAAGGACCAGGAAACAAATGATTTAATACTGACAATGTTAGACAAGCTTAGTAAGGTTGCACACTTTATTCTTGTTAAGTCTACTTTCAAAGCTATCAACATAGCATAAATTTTTATGAAGGAAATATTTAGGCTTCATGGTATGCCCAAAACTATAATTTCAGACTGTGATACGAAATTTACGTCAAAATTTTCGAAGGGATTGTTTGAAGGAATGGGAAAAAAATTGAATTTCACTATGACTTACCATCCTCAAACTGATGGGAAAACATAAAGGACTACCATATTTTAGAAGACATGTTAAGAATGTATGTTATGTAAAAAACAACCAAGTGGGAAGATTACCTCCACCTAGTTGAGTTTTATTATAACAATGGATACCAAACTTCTTTAAAGATGAGTCCTTTCGAAGTAATTTATGGAAAAAAATGTAGAGTACCTCTGAGTTGAGGCCATCCTAAATATCGGTTGGTGTTGGGACCATATATGTTAAAAGAGATGGATGAAGTGGTTAAGGCGATCAGACAAAACTTGAAAATAACACAAGACTGTCAAAAGAGCTATGCATATTTGAAAATACTACCAAAATAGTTCCAAATGGGAGATCATGTATATTTGAAAGTGAAACCCAAGAAGAGCACACTCAGACTTGGAAACTATGCTAAGTTATCACCTAGATATTGTGGACCTTTTGAAGTCCTAGCCAAAATGGACTTGTTGCTTATCAACTTGCCCTTTCGATAAACATAAACTTTCACAATGTTTTTCATGTTTCTTTATTAAAAAATTATTTTCTTGATCTAACTCACATCATTGATTGGAATGTTGTACATGTAGAACCATACAGAGAGTTCCTAACTGAACAATTGTGTATTCTAGACCGAAGGGTAGTCACACTCTAAAATAGATATATAGCGCAGTTAAAGGTTCAATGGAAACATTTTAGTCTAAAAGAAGTAACTTGGGAGTTGGAGGATGATTTTAAAGAAGTGTATCCTTCTTTGTCTAAATGAAAGACTGGAGTGTATTTCCAAAAAGGCATTGATCAAACACCGAGACGATGTCAAATTCAAGCGATGGAGGATGTAATATCCCTTGGCTTGATACTTTATGAAATTAAAATGTGCATATGTGTGTTTTTCAGATAAGCATGTTAGTCTAAAAAATAATTAGAAAATTTAATTATCATTAATTTATTACTGATAATAACTTATTGTAAAATTATAATAATGATATTTTATTTTTGTAAATAAAGAAAAATCTGGAAAATTAATTGTTGAGTACAATGGCTGAAAGAGATGAGGCTGCAAATTATTGTGGAATATTTAATTCCCATTAACAAGTCCTAGACATATAATTTGGATGATTAGATTTAATTGAGGAATTGTGATACTGGCCAAATGATTTTTTCATAGAAGACAAGGAGTCATCCTCAAGAGTGGGAAACAGTATCTCATTAATGATTTGATAACTACCTGCTACTTGTTGGTGAGGTGGAGGTAGTTATTAACCACCAAAAGAGTGGTAGATGGGAATTTCTAGACTTAGTATGCTCACGGGGGCATTAGTTGTTTTGTAGTGTCAAGGTTGGGAGGAGCCAAGTACTTAACTATTAATTTTCTAGGAAAATTGTTTCAATTTAGTATCCCTAACTCCTATATATATTTGTTTGTCAAGAAAAAAGTGATTAATGTTTGAATTTAAAATGCTATGATGCATTTATTTATTTTGTACTGTGTAATTAAATAATAAGCATGATTTGGAAAAAATAAAAGACATTGTTATATTTTATTCGAAATCTTATATAGAAAAATGAAAGAATGAAAGGTAGTAGTCTGTGTTATAGAGTATTAATTCATAGAAAAAAAAATTGTCCGTAATGCTAGCCAGAAGTAGAATTTTCCAAACATAAAATTAATATGAATACACATGTAAATGTGGGTATATATATTTATATATGTTAGACTAGGTACAAATAACTAGATAATTATTTTTGGTGTTAAATATATTACCTACATGTATATATGTGTTTTTTTAGATATACATGATTGTTTCTACATGTGTATATGTATTAGACCAAAATTGGTCATTTACAAAGTAAATCCCTGAGAAATAATAAGAGAAAATTATATTAGGAAACTGTGTATATATATATATATATATATATATATATATATATATATATATATATATATATATATAATCATTCTAAAGAGATTCCTTTTTATATTATTGATCTAGATTTCCATTGATGTCAATATGGCAATATTTTGGATATTAAATAATAATGTGAAGCCAAGCAGAGCAGATCCATCAAGCAACAAGAGCGACGAGCCAAGACAATGCATATCTATCGCATATGCCAAGAGTAAGAGCCATATCGGAGGAAGTAATAAACCATGGGAACCCTTTCAACAGTATATAATATCGCCGTTACTATTATATTAAGTTGTGTAAACACTTCTCAAACCCCCGATTGCGATATGAGTTGCGGACCCGCTGCACCATTATATTACGACTTAATGAAATATCTCATCCGCATTGGAATTTATGTATCACAAAGGAATGCCACTTGAAAATTGCGATTGTGATATCATTACAGACTTGCTGCACCATTGAAATACAACTCAATATCATATCGCATCCATCGCATAATCGCAAACCAACCATTATATTCACATAAACATGTTCCATTCAAAATGTCGATTGCAATATAATACGTGGACTCAATAGCTCCATTAAAATATACCTTTGTGTAGTATCGTGTCCAGGTATCAGGGAAGTTATGCAAATCATAAGGGTTGTCACCGTCGAACCACCAATTGAGATAAGACTTGTGAACCCGACCGCCGATTGTGATAATACTTGTGAACCCGGCCGCCGATTGCGATATTAGTTGTGGACCCAATGGATCTATTGATGATGATTTAATATTATATCATGTTCGTTTCATCAACAGTATGAATATCGACCATGTTACATCGTTGATGTTAAGGGTTGCGATTGCAGGACCTCTGAAATTTGTGATTACAATTGATGACGTGGATGTGGGACCTCTTTCGGTACGGTCTTTCCTATGAAATATTCTGTAAATAAAACAAGTTTATGAATAATTGGATGAATATCCATAAGTCGGCCTCTCCTTTCAAATGAACGTGTCTTTTGAGTATTGGGGAAACCCGTATAAATATAAGTTATAAAACCTCACCTTAAGTATCGATTGGGAATTGGCACAGAGAAGAATTAAATAAGTTCACAACTCGTGAACTTGAAAAGACAGAGGAAGCCAAAGGTCTAGCAGATGATGAAGGTGCAGCAGAAGTTGAAGGCCGAGAAAAGAAGGAAGCAGAAGACAGAGCGAGAGGAAAATCTTTTGAACTGATTCATCTTGGAAGGTTCGGACCTGAAGTGAAGACATAGCACAGACAAACAACCTGTTGCAAAGGCTACAAGGACAAGATTTTGTAAAAAAGTCCTTGGAAGCAGTATATTACAATCAAACATTTCTTGACATAATAAATCTATAGGGTCGGAGCCCTTGGGGTCGGTGCCTCATAATTAGAAGGATTAGTGTGCTTGGAGTTGGTGCTCCTAAATTCAAGGTTGGTGCCTTGGTAAGATAGGGTCGGAGCCCTAGAAGTTGGAGCCTCATCAGAGTCCAAGTTGGTGCTTGGAAAAACTCATCAGATATTGTATTCAATCTTTTTTTATATTTAATAAAATCATTTCTTTGATTAAATTGTAAAGAATCTAAACTGGTAATAATAACAATTGAAAATAAATAATAATTCACCCCCCTCTCAATATTTCCAACAATTGGTATTAGATTCGGCTTCTTCAGAATCATCCTAATAGCTGGAAGAAGAATTCTTAGTTACAATGAAGAATTAAGAAATGACAGCAGTAGACTTCCCTTGTTCAACGGTACTAATTTTGGTTTTTGGAAAAAGAGAATGTCTTACTACTTAATGTCCCTTAGACCTAGAATTTGGAACGTTGTTATGAATGGGTACAATGCCCCTCCCACTCTTCCTACTGATTGAGATGAAAGGAAAGCGTACATTGCCAATGCCAAGGCTCTAAATTCCATTACCAGTGGAATCACTGATTATGAGTTTATGAAAGTCTTGAATTGTGACTCAGCCAAAGAAGTATGGGATAAACTAGTTAGCTTATATGATGGGGACTCCAAGGCTAGGAAGGCAAAGCTTCAAACTCATAGGAGGCGGTTCGAAAGTCTGAAAATGCATGATGAATAAGATATTGCATCATATTTCCTCTAAGTAGCCGAAGTAGTCAACTCTCTTAAAGGATTGGGAGAAAAGATTGAAGAAAGCATTGTTGTTCAAAAGGTCTTAAGATCTCTCCCAGACAGATTTGACTAAAAAATAAGTGTTATAGAAGAAATGAAGGAACTAGACACTCTCAAAATGAACAATGTAAACTTTGAAACGGGAACTGATACTGTTACCCGTTTTGTAGAGGTGGCAAAAAAATGACCCGATTTTCAAAAGTGTTGATGCAGAATACACATGTTTTTTTTAGAACATGGTTTTTGGAACTTTAATTTTTTTCATGTGCATTAAGTTTTAGAATGGTAGTGAATGGTAGTGATTTTCATCCTGATTTTAAAAAGTGAGTATTCTGCATCACACCCTTTTTTTAAAAGACCTATTTTTTGAAAGACCGTTTTTTTAAAAGACCTAATGTCTGAAATGTAAAAAATTATTTTCTAAATTTGATAGTTTTTGAAGTCGTCATTGTATTCATATTTTCTTGTTCTTTATCTTAATTTTTTATTTTTTTTTAGTGGGGTTTTTATTGTTTTGCGTTTTTAAATTAGAAAGTCGATAGTTTGAATTTTAGATAATCTACATATTTAGACATCCTTAATTAATTTTTCAATCCACATGAAATAATTGTTTCTAAAAAACAACATTTTTTAACAATGGACATAAAAAATAACCATTTTTAACATAAATATAACAAAAAAACTAAACGTTTTGATAATTTTTTGCTAGAATTAACATGTCAAAATCACAATTTTTATACAAAAATATTAACTAAAAATGGTCAAATAATAGTTTTTTTTATGAATTTCATGTCAAAAAGATAATAATAACTACTTTTTTTTTCAAAAAATAATGATTAACTTAAAAATCAATGCAAAAATCACATATTATCAATATTGAACGTATAACAACCCTAATTGAGTGTTTATTCTTCTCATAAAATGTCAAAGTCAAAACATTGCAAAGCTTGATTTACAAGCATAACTTAAATTTAATCAACAATGTCACGTAATCCAAACTCTTCGTCCTCTAGAGTTTCATCATTGTCCTCTTCCACAATATTTTCTATTTCATTTTGCTCATTTTTCTCTTCTAATGGGTCTTTGATGTCTGCAAATCTCCCAATATATGTCTTTCCATACATTCCATGTAATGGTGGTTGGAGTTCCTTTGCCTTTTTTGCCACACGTGATTCACTAAAATCCCCTTTCTTCAACCCAATTTCTTGCATTGCATCTGGAAGAAATTGAAGAGCATTAATTCTTTGCTGAATGAAATTGCATTGTAATGGATCTTTCTCAATTGCAATGCAATTTCTTCCTTTTTGAAGGCAGCATGCTAGTGTTATACCTAATTATCAAGCAAAAAAAAATAATGAAGTAAATTAGTACACCTTGGAGATGTTTCCATTTTCCTAAAAAAAAACACATAAATTAGTAAATAAAAAAACATATTAATATATACCATAAATTTTATATTTGTATAATCAAAATTGCCCTCCCCCTGCCCCCGACCCACCCCCACGCCCCCCCCCCCCCCCCCCCCCCCCCCCCGGGCCGCTCCGCCCCCCTCCCCCTCCGGCCTCCCCCGCCCAGGCCGCGCCGCCCCCTTCCCCCTCCCTCCCCCCCCCCCCCCCGGGCCGCCCCGCCCCGCCCCGCCCGACCCGGTGGTGGGTCGATTCCAGGAATCATATATCTGATCATATTGAATTACTATATTGCATTTTGTTCACGAGTTAAAAGTGTTTTATAGACTAAGAGTCATTAAGTCAAATATCATGGATTTGAGACTTCTGCGATTTGCAATCTGAGTGGTTGTATCTTCCGGATTCATCGCATTTGTTGTTTTTGTGCATCGACGTTTCGAACCAACCTCTGTGGTTCATCATCAGGATGAGAATAAGCGAAGAAGTCAGAGATGGGAGAGAATGAATAAATAGATGGGGAGAAGGGAAATTGAAGGGTCGACCAGATCTGGAAAAGGTCAATTCATTAGTTTAGGATTGAATTAATTTTATTAGAATTTATTATGATATCATTTTTCTCTTTTATTTTTGTTTTTATTTTTATCATGAATTATTAAATATGCTTAACCTAATCAAGTTCAATTCATTAGTTTAGGATTGAATTAATTTTATTAGAATTTATTATGATATCATTTTTCTCTTTTATTTTTGTTTTTATTTTTATCATGAATTATTAAATATGCTTAACCTAATCAAGTTTTTGGATATGAATTGAAATAATGGTTTATTCTTATATAAATATTTATGTATATTTATATTACTTGTTTTCATATATTAAGTTTTAATATAATATCTATGTAGATTTATATTGTTTGTTTTGATATCATGTATATTTATATTTCTTATTATTTTAATACATTATGTTTTAATATAAATGCCTATGTATTTTTATTCCTCTATAATATTTATGAATATTTATATTGTTTGTTTTTAATATATTATGTTTTAATATATATAGCCATTTGATTTAGCCACGTAATGATATTTTTTTTTTGCTAATTTTGTAATGTACATTGAACAATAGTTATGCTATTGTTTGTTTTTAATATATTATGTTTTAATATATATATAGCCATTTGATTTAGCCACGTAATGATATTTTTTTTTGCTAATTTTGTAATGTACACTGAACAATAGTTATGCTTTGGAGAAATTTGGGCAGCCAATTGAGATGGGTGAACACATTTATATTGAAAATACTTTGAATAATTTCTCTCAGTAAATAATTTCTCTCAGTTGGCCCATATGAGCCAAATAAAGTGTTCAATGGACGAAAAGTATAATTTCTCTCAGTTGGCCTATGTGAGCCAAATTAAGTGTTCAACGGACGAAAAAATCAAGAGGAAGCTAAGTACCATGATTTATAAAGGTTGAAAGTTGTCATGTGAAGGCAGCAACTTCTTCTCTGACGATCTCCATATTCCTCTGATTATCGTGCACGTTTTGATTTACAAGTAAAGTAACTGACTTCTACTTGTAGTAAGATTTAGCCACTACTTGTTTTTTTTTATTACTTCACCATCTATTTTGAACTAACACTATTTGTCAATTTTGAATACCTCTTCCAATAGTGAGACAATATCCCTTTCTTTTTTTAATACTCTGCCATCTGTTGTCATTTTTCAAAATTCTGCCTTCTATTTTTGAATATTCTGGCATCTAGTTTAACGATGTTTGTCTTTTTTCTAAATCCTACGGCTATTGGATAATTTTTTTAAAACTCTGTCATATATTTTTGAATTGAACATTGTTTGTCGGCATCATGAATTGTAACAGCTGCTGGGTTTCAACAAAAACCTTTTTTTCTTTAGATCGACTGCTGCATTTTTAGCAATAACTGTTTCTTGCCATTTCTTGTTCATCTGCAGTGTCTAGATAGGGAAATATAATTGAATAACAAGCACATTGTAAAATATTGGTAGGTTATGAAGAAAAGGTTCTTTCTCCACCTGAATTTTAAGGCTGAAATTTTCATCTTTACCGTAAACATCCTTTTTAACCATTAACATAAAAAGGAAAAACTCTTTTAAACATCATCATTTTCCTATGAAGTAGAGTTTGTCCTATAACTGGAAACTCTCTTTCAGTGAATGTATCTTTTAGGATACAAACATTATAATATTGGACTTTCATAAAATGAATATCAACTTGCACCTGTTTTCTTTGGAAGTTTGAATGGGAAGTCTAATTATTTTTGTAATGGAATTCTGAGTTAGGGATTAAATTTATATTGTAATTCGTATTCAAACATTTTGCTGCTCTGTAATCGATGATGCATTTTGAAACAATTTGGTGCCAACGTTAATTGTTTTTCTCTGCAATTTTCATTACTTAATGGCAATTACATTTACAGGGATCTCCCGCGGCGCCGCCGCGCAGCGCCACCCCCGGGCCGCCTCGCCCCGCCCGACCCGGCGGCGGGTCGATTCCGGGAATCGACCCACCGCCGGGTCGGGCGGGGCGAGGCGGCCCGGGGGTGGCGCTGCGCCTAAACGATTATGTTAAACATGATATATATCCGAGAAATTTACAATAATGCTTTGTGCAATGAAGAGAACCCGCGTTGGAGCGAAATCGGCGTAAGGGAAGAGAGGTAATGCGACCTCTTGAACCTGCAGGATGCGTTAGTGAGGCTGCGAAAAACGTTGATAGCGTGCGTTAGAAATTATGGGCCAAAACAACCAGTAGAAGACAATATCTACTCATTTCAAATCCCCAATTCATTACATGTTCCCATCAGAGCTGAGCTTCTTAGGGAATTAGAATCCCTAAATTGTCACATCCACGGAGCAGAGCTGGTACCATGGTGAATTTGAAAGGGATTGAACAAACGATCACAAGATGAACCCGGAAACGAGACCTATTATGTGACCCATGAAAAAATTCGAGGAATAAAGTTGTTTACAGAGACCCATACGACTTACATTGGATTGCACTGTTGTGGGTGATAATAACGACGCAGAATCCGACTCCGATTTGGTCAGAGAACATTTGGTTGTATCGAAAGATCTGCTGCGACTTGCCATGGAGTAACGTAGAAAGGGAGTTATGGAGAGAGAAGTGACTCTGGATTTGTGATGTAAGATGCACTGTAGCCTTTGAATGGCGGATGGAGATCCTCCAATGCACCAACTTCTCATCATCGTCGTGATCAGCATCTTACACACTGCTGCCTTATAGCTTGTGAAAAAATGTGTACCAAACAATGCATTTTTTTTTCCAACTTCTTGTGCTTAGAATTTTATATTTGGAATTTAGTTTGAGGTGCAAAAATATTTGGTTGTTTTTGAAAAAATTTATTTTGAAGCGAGTGCAGTCGTGGCATATGGGTGTGGATAAAATTGCAATTATTCTGTGAGCTGTTGCACGAGAACCTACTACTTCATGATGAAAAGAAAATTATCCTCTACGCAGGGATTGAATGATTGCTGGCTTAATTTATGGCTTTAATAATGACTAGGCATATTGGAACTAGAACTATGAAGACGGCTCAAGTGAGTGTGCAGTCTTAGAGTTTGGCAATGGGTTTAATTGAAATAGGAATTTTGGTTGATGCCTCAGCTCTTACTATGAAAATAAGATTGAATAATTGTTGGGCTGGTTTAAATAATAATTAAGTATATTAGAATTATTTGTGTATTTATAGTTTTAATTTATTAATTTATATCAATTGGTTTTGGATAGATAGTGATCAGTGTTTTGTTAAGGTATTTTTTGATGGAAAGTCACTAGTTTAATTCTTGGACATGATGATGTAGTTCTTTCAAGTTTACAAAAAATATATTAATTTTTGATTAAGTAATTATTTTTCTTAAATTTATTTGAAGTGATTTAAAGAAATATATTATTTTTTAATAATATTTAATATTTGTAGTTTATTGGGTGTAGAATAGACGATGATGGGGTGTATTGTTAAGTCACTCTGTAATGTGAAGGTCGCTAGTGCAAAACTTTGTGGATAAAAATCTATCCATGTTAAGTGCTACTCTTGCGGAGGCTAAGTTCAATGCTCAGGTGATTTTGATAGCTTAGATGTCCCTGGTTCACAGCTTTTCAAGCCATCAGTCAAACTCAAGCAATTTGACAAACAAGCAAACAAAATATATTTAATATTTGTAGGGTTTCGTTCTCATAAAATCTTTGGACTTGAGTTAATAAAAGGATTTAGTCTCCATAAGATTTATGGATGGATTTTTCTATACATGCCAACTCCATGTTTAATAGTGAAGCAATTACACATTTTCATCATACTTATTAACACATTATTAAAATATTTTAACCATAAAAAAATACTACACTTCCATATATATATATATATATATATATATGTCACATGTCAACTCAAGAGAAAAAAATTACACATCTCCATCATACTCATGAACAAATCATTTAAATATTTTATCAATAAAAAACATTCTAGTTGTAGTTCACTTCAAACCTTTGCTCTCTAATCCCTCAATCCAATGTAGAACAATGGGTAAGAATACAATAGCCAACCACAATCACAAACTACCAACAATAGCCAACCACAATCACACACTACCAACATGTCATTGATATTTTTTACTTCTTTTCACCTTTCTTTAATTATAAAAATCCAATCAACAAAGTAAAGTTCCAATTAAGTGTGTCTATCCTCCTCTTCTTCTTCTTTCTTTTTGGTCGACATTTATCAACGTAGGCTTCTCTATCATATGACCTATCCCTATCAACCTAGATTTCTCTATCAAATGACCGATTCCTCTACCCATTGTTTTGACGTTGGTTCATGTTATATGATAAATACTTTGGGCATGTCTCTTGCATCTTGCATGATACACAAACTTGCATCTTGATTCCGGGAATCGACTCGCCGCCGGGTCGGGCGGGGCGGGGCATCCCGGGGGGCGAGGGAGGGCGGGGTGGGCCGGGAGGGGGAGGGGGAGGGGGAGGGAGCGGGGTGGGGCGGCCCGGGCGGGGGGTTTCCGGGGGGGGGAGAGAGGGGGAGGGGGGTGGGGTGGCCCGGGCGGGGGGCCGCGGGGGGAGGGGGCGGCCCAAAATGATATTCTACCAGAAACATTAATGTGTTTTTTCCTTAAAATTTAACTTTGTTTGAGACATAAAAAATTGGTTTTATTAGCATTTTTTAAAAAGTATGAAAATTGACCCTAAAAAAAAAAATCATTATTCCAGTATCAACACTTTCGTTCTGAAGCTATATTTTGCAGGAAAATTTCGTAGTCACTGCCATTTTTAAAACAACCGCAAAATTGACACCTAAAAAAAAAATTCATTATTCCAGTATCAACACTTTCGTTCTGAAGCTATATTTTGCAGGAAAATTATGTAGAAAATTTCGTAGTCACTGCCATTTTTAAAACAGCCGCAAAATTGACACCTAAAAAAAAAAAACATCGTTCCAGTATACACACTTTTCGTTTTGAGCACTGTTTTTGTGGTTTTTTTGGGGTTTTTGGGCCAGAGTTCCCGTTTTGAGTTTATAGTTCCCGTTTCAAAGTTTACATTGTTAATGGATGAACTTCATGGAATCCTCACTAACTATGAGATGAGAAAAGGAATCCCAACTTCCAAAGATGCAGCATTCAAGGCCTCAAAATCAAAAAAGGGAAAAGGATGGAAAACTAGCAACAATGACTCCGATGTTGAATCCGAATTGGTGCAATTTGTATGAAGACTAAATAAAGGATCCAAGATGAAAGGTAAGCATCCTCTTATTTGTTTCAATTGTGGAAGAATAGGTCATTACGCTGCAAAATGTCCTCATAAGCATGACAGTGATAATGAGGAAGGAAGGATATACAAAAAGAAAGGATTTACTAAGAAGAATTTCCTCTCTAAACAAGATGAATTTGATGAGGATGAATATGTGGTCATCAAGAAGAAATCATCCAAAGATATCTTCCATCACAAAGAAAGTAATGATGAATCAGATGAAGAGAATGACTATACTGGAAACCAGGAAGTATTATTTAAGACATTCACTTAAGATGAACCAAAACAGGAAAACGAGGAAGATACAAATGAATTACTGATAAATACCATTGAATAAAATGAGGAGTTATGAAAGAAGGTTATCTCTCTTAAAACGGACAAAGAGGAAGCTAAAAGAAGGGAGGACATTATATGTGAAAGACATGAACTGAAATAGTCTCTCTCAAAAAGGAAGTAGAACAAATCAAAAGAATTTGGAAAAGTTCTAAAACACTTGATCACATTCTCAACACTCAGAAATCTCAAAGTGACAAGTCCGGGATTGATTTTTCATTAAGTGCCAAGGATAATACAAGAAGTTATGCCAATGTACTTTGCAGAAATTCTAAAGAAGAAAATCGTCTCAACAAAGGTCCGACTCAAATCCAAAGAATGAAGAAAGAGAAAATCCAAGGAACAAGGTTTATTCAAATCGTGGCTATTATAACAGGTACCAAACTATCTTTCCTGGACAATGTTATTATTGTAAAAAATTTGGTCATCAAGCTAAACATTGCATTGTTCGTAAGAATGAAGCACCAAGATTAAAGAATCAGACAAACAAACCATGTAGTCTCAAAAGGCAATGACAAATCAATACCTTCAACTCATTTGGTCCTTTGGCCAAATTTGATCCAATTTGCTCATTATGTAATTATAATGGACATAGAGAACAAAATTTCCCCCTCAAAAGTAGAGAAGAAAAAGATGAAAATCCCAATATGGGTAAATGTGGTCTGGATTTATGTGCTCACGGTGACAAAAATCTTTGGTTTGTGGATAGTGGGTGCTCCAGACATATGACAGGTGACAAAAGGAAGTTTGTCTCATTAAACAAAAAGGAAGGAAATGTATCCTTTGGGAGTGCATCTGCCAAAATTGTTGGAAAAGGAGTTGTTACCCTTATTAATGGAAAAGGAAAAGCTCAAAATGCTCTGCTAGTAGATGGGCTCAAACACAATCTCTTGAGTGTTAGCCAAATCTGTGATCAAGGACATAATGTTGTCTTCAGCACTAAAAATTGTGAAATAAGGAACTCTTCCTCAGTAAAACTTGTGGGAAAGGAGTTAAAACATCAAATAACGTCTACATTCTGAACGAAATTCAAGAAGATAAATGTTATCTAAGTCAAACAGGTGAAATTTGGTTGTGGCATAAACAACTGGGGCATACAAGTTTTGATAACTTGATCAATATCAGAAAAATAAATGCAGTAAGGGACATTCCAAAGATGTCAAAACTAGATCAAGCTATATGTTTCCCATGTCATCATGGCAAGCAAACTAGAACCATCTACAATACTAAGGAGTTCTCCGCATCAAAACCTCTAGAGATCATTCATGCAAATTTATGTGGGCCAACCAAAACTCTGGCACTCCAAGTAGAAAGGTATTTTGCCTTATTTGTTGATGACTATACTAGAATGATGTGGGTATATTTCATAAAATATAAATCTGAGACATTTAAATGTTTCAAGAATCTTAAAGCTCTTGTAGAAAATGAAAAGGATTCCAAAATTAAATGTCTTAGGACTATTAGAGGAGGAGAATTCACATCGAAATAATTTGATGAATTCTATAAAGAACATGGAATCAAAAGAGAGCTCTCCATTTCTAGAACACCTAAACAAAATGGGGTAGTTGAAAGGAGAAACCGAACTATTCAAGAAAGGGCCAAAACTATGTTACTAGCAGCTAACTTGCAGCGAAAATTTTGGAAGGAAGCAGTCGGGACAACAGTTTTCCTTGAATCGAACTCAACTAAGACCAAATAATGAGAAGACTTCTTATGAATTATGGAAAGGAAGACCTGCTTTAGTAAAATACTTTAGGATTTTTGGAAGAAAATGCTTCATAAATATTAATGACGACTCACCAGGAAAATTTGATTCCCGGGTTGACAAAGGAATATTTCTTGGATATTCTACCAGAAGCAAAGATTACAAGTGCTGCAATAATCGACTACGGAAAATATTGGAAAGTATTGATGTGAAGATTGATGAAGGGCTTCCAGAAAAGAAAATTGAAGATCATGAAATTGATCCCTTTATTGAAGAGAGTGAAGAAGAACTTGAAAAGGAAGAAAAAGATCAAGAAAAAGAAAAAGAAAAAGAATCATCTCAAACTCCTTTAAAAGTAAAAATCCTCCAAAAGAATCACCCGGAAGAGTAGATTATTGGCAATATAGATGAAGGAATACAAACCCGAAGAAGGATGAAAAGTACACCAAATAAAAATGATATTTCTCTCCAATCTATGATAGAACCAAAAACTTTTACTCAAGCAAGGATCCTCATTGGGTGGAAGCCATGGAAGAAGAAATGTCTCAAATTGAGAAAAATGAGACATGGGAGCTGGTACCTCGTCCAAAGGATAAAAATATAATTGGAACTAAGTGGGTGTTCAAAAAAAAATGAATGAAGATGGGCAAATCATCAGAGATAAGGCAAGACTTGTCTGTAAAGGTTACATAAATTGAAGGAATCAATTTTGAAGAAACCTTTCCACTGGTAGCTCGTATGGAAGCTATAAGGATGTTCTTTGCATTTTCATGCTCAAAAGGATTCAAATTCTATCAAATGGATGTAAAATCAGCATTTCTAAATGGGGAAGTCAAGGAGGAAGTCTACATGGAGCAACCAGAAGGTTTGGTTCTAGCAGAAGGAAAAGACTTTGTATGCAAGTTGGAAAGTCATTATATGGTTTGAAACAAGCTCCTAGAGCGTGGTATGCAAGATTGGATCACTATCTACAACTAAAAAACTTCAAAAAGAGGGTGGCAGGAAGTAATCTCTACATGAAGATGGATAGGGATAAATTACTAATCACCCTTGTATATGTTGATGATCTGATTTTTGCTAGCAATAATGATATAATGAGCCATGAGTTTGCTCAAAATATGTCAAAAGAATTCTAAATGTCAAATGATTGGTGAGCTATCCTACTTCCTTGGATTACAAGTATCACAAACCACAGCAGGCATGTTTATCTCTCAAACAAAATATCTCAAAGATATGCTTAAAAGATATGGAATGGAAGAATGTGCACTTATGAGCACATCGATGACCACAAACTGCAAACTAAGAAAATATGATGATTCCCCCCTATAGGTGCAACTCTTTACAATTCAATAATTGGAGTTCTCTTAGACTTAACGGCTACAAGGCCCGACATTATGTAAGTAGTGGGAATGGTGGGAAGATTTCAATCAGCTCCTAAGCAATCCCACATGTTGGTTGTGAAAATAATTCTCAAATACTTGAAAAGAACCATTGACTTTGGTCTTTGGTATCCCAAAAGCACAAATACTATAGTGACAGCTTATATCAATGTTGATTCTGCTGGAAGCATGGATGATCGTAAAAGCACCAGTGGAAATTCATTTTTATGGGACATTTCCTGGTAGCTTGGCTCAGCAAAAACAATCATCTATATCTCTTTCTACAATTGAAGACGAATATATAGCCGCAACTGACTGTTGTACACAAATACTATGGATGAAGGAAGTTCTGAAGGATGTCAACATAGAAACTAAACATCCAATCACCATCCATTGTGATAACACGAGTTATCAGTCTCAATAAAAATCCGGTGATGCACTCAAAAACCAAACATATACCAATCAAGTATCATTTTCTCCATGAACAGGTGGTCGAACAAAACATCAAGTTGGAATATATCAATACCAAGGAATAGATTGTAGATATTTTCACCAAACCTCTTCCTCGAGAAGCATTTGAGCATCTTCGTCAAAATATGGGGGTTATTACTTTAGCATCACACTAAACCGATTCTTAAGATGCCACGTGACACGGGGAGCAGTTCGAAAAAGGGAGTCCTTGTGCACTCCTTTTCAATTGATGTCAAAGGGGGAGAGAAGAATACTGCCACCAATGACAAAGGGGGGGATTGTTGATCGAGATTGTCATTGATGTCAATATGAAAATATTCTGGATAGTAAATAATAATGTGAAGCCAAGCAGAGTAGATTTGTGAAGCAACAGGAGCGACGAGCCAAGACAATGAAGATCTATCGCATATGCCAAGAGTAAGAACCATATGGAAGGAAGTAATAAACCATGGAAACCCTTTCGACAACATATAATATTGGCAGAAAACTTATCGGCGGTTCTATTATATTAAGTTATGTAAACACTACTGAAATGCTTGATTGCGATATGAGTTGCAGACCCACTAGACTATTATATTACTCCTTAATGAAATATCGCATCTGTATTGGAATTTATGTATCACAAAGGAATGCCAATTGAAAACTATGATTTTGATATCATTACAGACCCGTTGCACCATTGCAATACAACTCAATATCATATCGCATCCATCACATAATCGTAAACCAACCATTATATTCGCATAAACATGTTCCATTCAAAATGTCAATTGTGATAAAATACGTGGACCCAATAGCTCAATTAACATATAACTTTATGTAGTATCATGTCCAGGTATCGAGGAAGTTACGCAAGTCATAAGGGTTGTCACCACCGATTGCAATAAGACTTGTGAACCCGACCGTCGATTGTGATAAGACTTGTGAACCCGACCGCCGACTGCGATAATACTTGTGAACCCGACTGTAGATTGTGATATTAGTTATGGACCCAACGGATATATTGACGATGGTTTAGTATTATATCGCATCTGTTTCATTGGCAGTATGATATCAACATGTTACATCGATGATGTTAAGATTTGCGATTGTGGGACCTCAGAAAGTTACGATTGTGATTGATGACATGGATGTGAAACCTCTTTGGGTACGGTCTTTCCTATGAAATCTTCCGTAAATAAAAGTTTATGAGTAATTGGATGCATATCCATAATTTGGCCTCTCCTTTCAAATGAACGTGTCTTTTGAGTATTGGGGAAACACGTATAAATAAAAGTTATAAAACCTCACCTTAAGTATCGATTGGGCATCGACACAGAGAAGAATTAAAGAAGTTCACAACTCATGAACTTGAAAAGACAGAGGAAGTCGAAGGTTGAGAAGTTGAAGGTCTAGCAGACGACGAAGGTGCAGCAGAAGCTGAAGGCCGAGCGAAGAAGGAAGCAGAAGACAGAGCGGGAGGACAATCTTTTGAACTGATTCATCTTGGAAGGTTCAGACCCGAAGTGAAGCCATAGCGCAGACAAGCAACCTGTTGCAAAGACTACAAGGACAGGATTTTGTAAAGAAGTCCTTGGAAGCAGTATATTACAATCAAACATTTCTTGACAGAATAAATCTATAGGGTCGGAGCCCTTGGGGTTGGTGCCTTAGAATTGGAAGGATTGGTGTCCTTGGAGTTGGTGCTCCTAAATTCAAGGTTGGTGCCTTGGTAAGATAGGGTCGGAGCCCTAGAGGTTGGAGCCTCATCAAAGTCCAAGTTGGTGCTTGGCAAAACTCATCAGATATTGTATTCAATCTTTTTCTATATTTAATAAAATCATTTCTTTGATTAAAATTGTAAAGAATCTAAATTGGTAATAATAAAAATTGAAAAGAAATACTGATTCACCCCCCCTCTTAGTGTTTCCAACATATATAAGCCTATTTCCCAAAAAATAAATAGAACAATAGAGCCTTTAGTAAGTAATTTACTTTGGATGAGCAAAAATAAAATCAAAATCTATGTATATACTTCCTTAGTATTATTAATTATTTTCTGAATTAAACAATACGAGACATAAAAAGAAATGTAGCAAGAAGTATTTACAACTTTGTGATAACTGTATCGAATATATATATATATAACTGGAAACATAAAATTTATTTTAATCAGGTAAATAAAAATTTAATACAAAAGAGGCTCATGGCCTGTTATAAAACCTTAGTTACGAAGGAACTATATGCCATGTAAGGCATTAAATAATATATATATATATATATATATATATATATATATATATATATACACATACATTTCCAGGAACAAAGAATTCACATTTTGGTCTTCAAACAGAGAAATCTTGCCCATGTAGAAGAAGGGACCAGGGGTTGGAAGCCCCCGACCTGGTAAATGAGATAGGTGAGTCAAGACAAACCTAGTCCAAATTGAAAATATTTATAAGAATATGCAATGGTTGAATTTGCACATGTACCTATAAAGAAAATCACAAATAGATTGAGTGAACAATGCTAAGAATGGCATAGGAAACACAAAGAGGAGTTTAAAAATTGAGAGAATAAAAGCAGAAAGAGTAAGAGTAAAATACCTAAGTTAAGATATAAAGGTTCAAGCATCTCCTCTACCTGTACAACAGAGATAAATGATAAGCTATTGTACTTAAAATATAGACATGTTTTTTTAGTAGAGTTAAACAACTAAAGTTTATAGGGTGAACCTAATAAATGAACAATTGTATACACCAATACAGAGCTACACATGAATGGAAATTGAATCCAACAATCCATTCTGAAGAACAAAAATGATAATTTTGACACTAAAACTCATACACCAACAAAAAAAATTGTAAATGTTTGTGGTCGTATACAATAAGTGAATCTTGTAGTTGGTAACCAAGGTTAAAGAGAGACCTCTAATTATAAATTAAAACCCAAGTATTTTACAAAAAAATACCCATAATTAATACAGAAATTAAAAATTAAAAAAGGCACTGATAGAGGAATGAGGGTTATTAAAATCTTCTTAAAAAAATAAATATGAATTTACAGAAAAATTATGAAAGAAAAGTCATATAATAATTAAAAAGAAATGGGAAGCAAGGGTTACAAAACCCATAAGAGTTTCTTCCTTTCAAAACCCCTAAACATACTTTTATCAACTTGAACAAATAGAAGCCCTATCAGTTCCTTTTTACTAATAATCAAATATTGGAAACAAAACCAATAAAGGAATGTAACGGAATAAATGTTTTTCCTGAGGGATGATGGCGTATGAGACAAAGGAAACACGCTTAATCAACGACCATTATCAACCAGTACTTAAAACTAGGATAAAACCCTGTAATGAGAAAAAATAATTATGGGTTAAGTATTGGTTTGTTACATAAATAACCCTAAAAGCAAATAAATTATGTATACCTTAAATTATATTCCAATATAAGCGCAAAGGATAGAAAAAACCTTTATTAAATATTAGATTTGGAAAGAAGAAAATTTGTCAAAAAAATTACAAAGTTACCTCCGGAAGAAATTGATGAGGTTTGGAACCGAACGGGCCATAGATAGTCCACATAACTCGATAACTTTGTCACTGGTAGATAAATTTACCATTAAACACTCACATACTAAAATAAATACCATGGAGGTAGATTTTTACAGAGCTAGTCATTCTCGAAGCATCATAGGGTAACAAATGAACCAAACAATGTCGGAATAGACTTTCAAAGATGACTTTATTCGATTTAACAAGGCAACCAATACAGGTTATGTAAGACTAATACAATTAGGAAATTAATGGATGACATAATTAGAATGTCTTTCTTCTCATATATATATATATGAATTTAAAAAAAACCTTGTTAACCAGGTACATTACATAACATTTGTATCCATTGCTATTTGTATCCATTGCTATTGTATGCATAGCCAAGGAAAATTTCTTCATTTGTTATGGATTCAACATTTACTAAAGTGTCTTCATTTATATTCATGTAACACTTGCTTCCAAATACCTTGAAGTGTTTGACTATAGTTGGTCTTCTTTTCCATAACCCATAAGGCATTTTTGTGTTGTTTACTCTAATTTGTGCTTAGTTGAAAATGTTGAAACTGCGTAGATTGTTTCTCCCCAAAATTCATCTATTAGATTGCCTTCATTGAGAATTGTTATTGTTATTGCTATTTCTTGCATTGTCCTATCCTTTTTTTCAACAACTTTGTTTTGTTGTAGAGTCCTTGCAACTGATAGGTTTCTTCTAATTCCATGATTTTCACAAAATTCATTAAATTAATTAGAGGTAAACTCACGCCTCTATTTGATCTCAAACATTTGATTTTCAAATCAATCTCATTTTCAACAAGAGCTTTAAATATTTTAAATCTATCGAAATCCTCAATTTTTTCTCTAAGAAATGTAACTCATGTCATTCTTGTGTAATCGTTAATAAAAACACAAAATATCTCTCGCCTTTTAAAGTTTGTGTCATGGTTGGCTCACAGAGATTTGTATGAAAGAGTTGCAATGCCTTGGATGTGGAGTATCCTTTTGTTTTGAGGAAAACCATGGTATGGTTACCACATTGACATGGTTTACAGATAGTGTTATCTAGTTTTGATAATCTTGGCATATATATTATCACTTGTGATGTGCTTAATTGTATTGGATTGTTAATGTTGATGTGACCCATTCTTCTATCCCATAACCAACTCTCATCCATTTTACCAATACAACACTTTTCTTCTTTTACTCCATCAAGAATATGCATATTGTTTGAAGTCTTGTTTTTCCTTTGCTACTAGTTTTCTTGTTTGTGATTTTCTTATCTCACATCCTTTAGAGTGAAATTTGAGATCATATCCTTTATCACACATTTGAATGACAATCGGTAGATTTTGTTTTATACCTTCAATATATAGGACATTATGAGATTACGTTTTCCCATTTTCAATATTTTTTGTGCCTTTTCTAACTATCCTTGTTGATGCATTGTTTCCAAGTATTATTGTGCCTCCATCTTCTTCTCTTAGATTAAGAAATATGTTTTGATATCATGGCATGTGCCTTGATAATACACTATCAACGTACTATTTTCTTTCTTGGCTTTGAGCATACAGTACGGTACCACATCCTTCCTGCTTCTTTTGCTTATTTTTCCATAATTTTGAGTATTGTTCCCGATATTGAGCATGCCTTCTTTTATATTTTTATTTAGATGCCTACTTAAGCTATTTCTACAATCTTGTGAATTTTTTGACCATAGTTATGGCACTCATATCATTCAAATTAATCTAATACAGGATCAAATGTGTTATAATTTATAATTGCATTTTCATTCAATCTTCTCTTCTAAGATTTCTCTTCACATAATCATCCCTTGAATTCTCGCAGTATACTTTTTTTTATTTCTCATACGATAAAATCTACAATTTATTTCCTTGTGATCAAAATTATTATAGGCATAGCAATGATCTAAGAAGATATTTTGGTACCTAGAAAAGAAGAACCTTCTTGAGAAAATAAATCTTCTGAGCTTGTTTTGATAGAAGAAAGATTCATGTCTTTACTACTCCTTTAATCTATTTATTAAGTTGTTGATATGATCATGTTTTTGTTTAATTGTAACTTCATTCTTGATGCTCCTTTCATTATTGATAGAGTTCTTGAGCATGTAAGCAATGCTCTTAGGTTCCTCCTTGCATTCCTTTTTGTATATCTTTGTGTTGAACTCCTCCTCGAGGTCCACATGAATCTCTTTATCACCAAGACCCATCCTAATTAAGGCAGACCTATGAAACTTGAGAATATGATCTAAAATTTCAGTTCCATTTGCAAATTTTAAACTTTGGTTTAGTTGAATGGTTGCTTTATCTAGTTCCTTTATTAACGAAACAACTTCAGCTTCTAACTGCTCACAATGTGTTTCATTTTCTTTTAGTTGACTTCTTAGTATCTCTTTTATTATTTTAGTATCTTTTATTTCAATTTTTAGGAGAGTGACCAATGTTTCATCACAATCTTCTTTCTCATATTTCTACAATTTTTCTTTTAGTTGTTTCACCTTTTTCTTTAGAATTTTTATTTCTTCTAACATTTACAAGTTGTCCTTCAATATCTACATCCCTTCAACTTCTTCTTCATAATATTTATTTTCTCCTTGATCATTGTAGTTAGTATCATAATTATTCATAGCTATGAATAATACTTCTTGTCAAGTAATAAAGTGGAGTAAATGATTTAACATTTATTTTGTCAAACCTAGGTAGGTAAATTGTGAGGTGAAACACAATATGTGTAAATTGGCTACTTAACTACTTTCCTATGCAAAAATCAAGCATAAACCAAATACAGGTAGATCTCAGAGTTGATTCCAACTTACAATGGTTTTCATACTTCTAAATTCAATTTTTGACCTTGTTGAAACAAGATTGCAGATTCAAAGAGATGCATCACACTTTCTCACCAAATACTCTTTCTAAAAGAGTAATTGTTTGGTCAAAATTGATTTAAGAATGTTATGGAAATGAATTCTAAGTAGAATTAGTGTTCTATGTTTTATAAGAAAATTCACTCAATTAAAATAACAATTCCTTTTAATATAGCATGCAACCTTCTTCTATTATCTCCTTAATCATTGTTTCAGATATACCAAATTTAATTAATTCTGATGATTTAAATTTTAAAACGCAATAAATACTAATCAGAGAAATCATTCTAACAAAACTTTGTTCACTAGCTATATTTTGTTATCAAACTAGACTACTACAGGAAAACAGAGCATGCATTTATAGGAATTATGTGTGATTACAAGATCACTACAGGAAAACACAACAAACATTACAGGAATTATGTGTGATTACAGGAACAGAATATGCATATTTTTGAATTGTATAACAAAACTGATAAACAAAAATCATTCAAAGTATAGAAAAACTAGTAAAATACATAACAAAAGATATGCAACACA
The DNA here is from genome assembly GCA_031772625.1 of Pinus tabuliformis. Lineage (NCBI taxonomy): Eukaryota > Viridiplantae > Streptophyta > Pinopsida > Pinales > Pinaceae > Pinus > Pinus tabuliformis. The sequence continues at coordinate 745,488,105 of CM062815.1, forward strand.
TACCATGGGGCCCTCCTCGAGTATGTTTCCAAAGAAACAATCAAAAACTACAAAATAGTGTGCCCCATATAAGAGAAATCATTCATATATTAATGGAAATCATAGGCTTCATACAAAAGTGTTACTTTGTTCATGGATAATAACTATACATAAGTATCTCTCTCGAACCTATATCTTCTTTGCACATCGAATTTTATATAGAAAATGTCAATCTTAAACTGACTTTCCCAAAAACAGGGTCATTTCAGTGTTTCAAACTAAAAATAAAATGATACAAAGGAAAAATAGTGATCTTTGCATAGTCTCCTCAATCCTTCATGACTCATATGCTAACTTCCAGGTACAACTGGCTGATTTCCAACTAATGGAGAGGATTCAGGCAATTTTCCAAAACAACCTACAAAATTTGTTGAGTAGATATGCCTCATTGACCAACCTTTGACTCATGGGTTGCAAGCAACTACGAAAAGGTTGAATAGGTATTCTTCCATTAGATGAACATGTTGATCATTCTCCATGTGTCAGAATCGTATTAGCTGACATGGACCTCCACAAAACTTGGACAAATTATAGGAATTTTGCATTTGTTAAATTCCTGTGATTACAAGAATTCCTATAATTGACTATTTTACCCATTAGTACATGAAATAAATGCATTTTATAAATAATTATGAATTCAAAAGAAAAAACCATAAAAGACTATTACCTTCAATTTTATCCTTTTATACCATTTCCTTCATCAAATTGGTAAAAATATAAGGATTTAAGGTTCAAATGGTGGATAAAAAGGTCAAGAATAAAGTGGCCAAGGATATCAAAACTTAGACCCAACACTTCTCCTTTTAATAATTAGACAGACATTCATCACTTTCATCATATGAATCACCATTTCCTTCAGAATAGAAACCATCTTTTTTATGTACCTTTTCCTTTTATGATTATGAGATTTGAATTTATCATTATCTCTCTTTTTATCATCACTAATACTTAATTTTGCATAGGGACACTTAGATGCATAATGTCCATTTCTACCACACTCAAAGCAATTTGAATAGAATCTCATCTTTGAATTTTCCAGACCCTCTTTTTATCTTTCTTACAAATTGATATTCTTCTTCATTTGACTCATTACTAGAAACTTCATGAATATTTTGTCTATTTGTCTTCTTTGTTGCTATGAATGTTGTTTCCTTCAATCATGACTTCTAATTTTCTATTTTCATTGCATGTGAAATGATGATTCCATGTAGAACATCCATACTTAGATTCTGAAGATCTATCATTTCTTCAATGGTTGATACCTTTGGATTAAATCTTGAAGGAAGAGATATCAATACTTTATGCATAATTATTGATTCCTCAATTGTTTCACCAAGACCTTTTATAGTATAAGAAATCTTATTTGCATGGAAAAAGAAGTCTACAACATTTTCATCTTTGTCCTTATTCAAAATTTCAAACTTTCTTTTATGAGTTTGAAGCTTTTCTCTTTTCACCTTTTCATCTCCTTCATAGCTACTTTGAAGTTTGTCCCAAATCTCTTTGGCAGATTTTTAGTGCAATAAGTTAACAAAATATGTATATGTGAGTCCACACAAGATGGAATTCTTTAATTTTTCATTGTTCAAAGAGTTCTCTTTATAATCTCAATAGTTTGAAGGACTTGTTATAACCTAATAACAATTTTACCAAATAACCAAATTTCGGTACTTAGAGACATAATATAGGTACTCATCCTTACCTTCAAGAAGGCACGATTTGTTCCATCAAATAAAGGATTTTTGCTTGAGGAGGAACCTTTTTGTCTAGCCATGATCCTTTGTGATCTACCTTCTAGTGTTTAAACTATATTTAAGGAACCTACGCTGGTACCAATTGTTGGAATTATGATTATATCGAGAGTTGGGGTGAATCAGTATCATGGCTACTTTTAAAAAATTATAACAGTTCAAACCAGATAAACATAAATTACATATGAACCACATAAAATCATTAGATGTACATGGAAACCCTTATGGGATAAAACCACAACTTATTGATATGAATATTCTTGTAGGAACCAACATATTAGATCAATTTTTTAGCACCAACCTAAAGGAGACACCAATCCTCTTATTTGCAGGCACCAACCTAAAGAAGACACCAATCTCATGATTTACAAGCACCAACCTGAAGGAGAAACCAATCCCCTTATTTGTGGGCACGAACCTAAAGGAGAAACCAATCTCATGATTTACAATAACCAACTTGAAGGAGACACCAATCCCCTTATTTATAGGCACCAACCTAAAGGAGACACCAATCCCCTTATTTACATACACCAACCTAAAGGAGACAACAAATCCCCTAAATCACAAGCATCGACTTGAAGGAGACACCAATCCTTTGATTTCAAACAATTTTGAGCTTTGTTCTGCTAATTTTTTCACAATTATACCCATAACACTAACTTTGATATTTATAATTCTACAGACTGCTCTCTACTCTGTACTTTACAACTCTACCCTACACTTTATTCATCACATAACTAATATGCTAAATTTAACATTGCTCTTCTCACTTACTACAACTTTTTTCACTTCAACACTCAACCTTATTTTGTGCACCTCAAATAAAATCTTTTTGACCATAGAATTTCCTCATCCTAATCACCTCAGACAAAATTATTTCATACTTCAGATAGCATTACATGCTTAAATCTTCTTCGCATATCACAGACTTGATTACATACTTCATTCTTCAAATATTACTCTTCTTGCTAGCAGCAACACTCTGTCTCTCTTATAGTTGTGCTCTCTTAGCACTCTAAACATATTCCTTAGACTTATTAGCACTTAGCACCAAAGACTTCATACTTATTCGTTCTTATTCTTTGCATCATATCTACTTTCTCTCTCTTGCAATATCTATCTTATGACTTCCAGATTGAGGTATTAATATGAAATGGGTTGATTAGGGCCAACACATCATAGAAGTATGATTCTGGGCCGACAAGAAGTATTGGAGCCCCACCTATGTAGATTTTAACCCTGTATAGAAAATTCCCACAAACAAATTCCTAAAAAAACATAAAAGATACAATGAAAATCACAAAACATATACACAAAGATTTTTTACTTGGAACACAAAATCGGAAAAACCAGATTGATTTTTCATTATATTCCTTTACAATGTTTGGATACATTATACAGATGTCGTAGAATTCATACAGCTCCAATCCATTAACCTTGAATTAGAATATAACCATAATTCCATTGACCGAATCTACACAACCACCATGCACCATAAAACCGCTCACAGTGAAAATCGCTTACTGCAAACTGCCAAAAACACAAAAAACCGCCCAAAAAACACACTCAACAATCTTGGGCTAATACTATGAACTACACAAGAAACCATCATCCTAACTCTCAATGGTTCCCAACACATGAAATTCCATGTGGACAAAGTTGGCACCCCAAATTAAGAACATCAAAAGGAGATAGATATTCATGATATTGAATATTAGATAGGATCATGTAGTGTTATTCATCTTGGTACATTGATACCCTTTCTTTTCAGCTGATGGAATTTCCATAATCTACATTTGATGACATTTTCCCCATCATACCAGATACCTGATAGGATCATGCAATGTTATTCATCCTAGTATCCCAACGATCTTTCCTGTCAGCTAGCAAACTTTCAAATGTTTTGCCATAATTTGCAGTTAATGTCATATTGGAAAACCACTTATTGGAGTGCTTGAGCATTATTATCCATTCCTGGAAACCGATATCCAATATTGAACTCTTCCCTTACAGTATTGGCTACAAGAAATGTTATGGTAACATCAATATCTCGATATTGGATTTGTTATACCAAATACTAGACACTGGAACACTCTTGTAACATTATCTATTTTCGATACCCCGGTATAGAATATTTTCCATACCATATTGGCTCCAAATGGTAAAGTGAGATTATATCTGGAAACACATATATCCTCATATGGGGCCCCACCATTGCCACATTGGATCTATGTTGGCATGTCATTAGGACACATGGTGAATCTAAATGATGGCACGTCACTCATTTTTTTGTTATTTTGCACCCCATAAAGTGCCTTTTCTACAGGAAAAGTATCATATACGTGGAAATGCCATGTCATCCTTCTGTCATTTCATACCATATATTGGCCATTTTATCAAATGCCTTATTAAGAAAGCATCTGGTACCTAGTATTGTCATATCCAGTATCGGTATGCATTAACACTTTCAAATCCATCGGATGCTTGATAATTACATTTAATTAGTATGATCATGTTTAAAAAAAAAGTCAGTGGTTAACTGGTGGACACTCTGAGGGATCCTGAAATGAACCCTTGTCATCTAATCTTGGTGCGATGGGGATTCAACCAACAAATCAGTGTGCTCTCTAACAAATTTGAGGCTTTCCATTTTCATTCTAAATTAGGGGATTTCCTATTAATTGGTGAGCACATTGAGGGCGGTGAAATCGTTTATGGTTGTTGATCTTGACTAGACAACGATGTGCCCTTCAAACATGCATTATCCTTAACAAATTTTAGGTTTACCCTTGTGTCATTTATGCCTTTAAATTTGTGTTTTTCATTTTTTCCTCCTTTACACCCTTTTTTCTTTCTTGGTCCTCTCCTACATCCACTTGACATCAATTACAACACATTGTGCATAATTCTTCTTATCTTTGACATCAATGGCAACACATTGTTTAATAGATAGAAGATGGGTAATGGTTCACATAGAATTGGATTTTCATGAAGGTTTGTTAGAATAAATTGAAATTCAAGATTATGCTTATTTTTGGAGTCAAAAGGTAGACTATTGGAATATTCCTTTTCATTGTTTTGGTTTCCATAAGCCAGGTCATTGTATTTTCTTTTTTAGTAAGATAGCTCCTAATATTAGAGAAATAAAGACGGTTCATATTATGAAGGAGTATGTAAGCCTTCCAAGCGAGGAATATGGTAAAATATTATCTCTAAATACAAAAAAATACAAAAGGTTTTTTCAGGGCTCGAAGGCAGGTAAGTTAGAGAGAAATAAGAAAAAGTTGGATTGTGGTGAAAAGGTATCTTCCTCAATCAAGCTTTTTGGAGCATCCTCTAGTAAAAAATTACCTTGACCCTCTAATTTTTCTTCCTTCTCTACAAACATTTATTTTTTCTCTTCTAGTGGTTTTGTATTACATGAATACAAGTATGATCAAATATAGGAGGTGTCTCATCTCTCTAAATTTCCTAAATATTCCTAAATTATTGTTGAAGGACAAATTCCAAGTGCTAATTCATCCCCAATCCTTGATAATTCTCCCTCTTTTACTCCTTCCTTAAAGAAGAAGTATAATTTGATATCTAAATCCAAGATGGGGGAAGGTGAGCCTTTCATGGGAGGTATAGCTATGGATTGTGGTTAACCTCCTACTATTGGGAGGAAATCACATTTATATATAGTTAAATAGACAACAACAATTAGTATTGAAAGATGGAAACAAGCCACAATTCACAAGGTCCTTAGAGTAGGGTTAGCCATAGGATCAGACCCCTCATGAAGTGTATCTCCTTTAATGATAGAGGGGTAGGGGCACCTAGAAAATCATTCCCATCAAAAGGCTCATAAAGGATCTTAGCTCAAATATAATTTTAATTGAAGAGAAAATGATAGCAAGTCAAAAAGTGAGAGCGGATGTTGAGCCTTGGCTTTATGAATAGTTTTTTTCTCTTGCATGTTGATGGTATTTCCAAAGGTCTAATCATTGCTTGGGGTCCATCTCTACTAAAAATTCCCTAGAGTCTCTGCACTCTTCTTTCACGGTGGTCTTGAAGGTATCAGAATTAGATATTTCTTTGAAGGTTTAAAATATATATGGTCCATATGGAAATTGAAAGTATTATTAAGAATCTATTATGGACTTTTGAACCTTAGATTATGATCACATTTTTATTAGAGGGGACTTGAACTTCACACTTTCTTTAAGGGAAGTTTGGGGTCTTCAGTCAAGGAAGGATCTATTGGAGGATTTTTTAGACACCTCATGTAGGCTCACAAATTGGTAGATGTCAATTCAATTAAGGTGATGCCTACCTCGAGTAATTTCTAGAAGAAAGAGAAAGTGATTTCTAAGAGGATTAATTGTTTTTTAGTATAAAAGGCTATGGCATGAAGCTCTTTATTGATGAAATATTTATTTGGCCCTGGCATTATATCATATCACAATCCATTTTTCTTTGAAAAGATTAATGAAGTGTCAGCCATAGGATCAGATCCCTCATGAAGTGTCTCTTCTTTAATGATAGAGGGGTAGGGGCACCTAGAAAATCATTCCCCTCAAAAGGCTCATAAAGGATCTTAGCTCAAATATAATTTTGATTTAAGAGAAAATGATAGTAGGTAGAAAAGTGAGAGCAGATGTTGAGCCTTGGCTTAATGAATGGTCTTTTTCTCAATTAGATGTTGATGGTATTTCCAAAGGTCTAATTATTGCTTGGGGTCCATCTCTACTAGCAATTCCCTAGAGTCTTTGCACTCTTATTTAATGGTGGTCTTGAACGTATCATAAATAGATATTTCTTTCAAGGTTCAAAATATATATGGTCCATATGGAAATTGAAAGCATTATTAGGAATCTATTATATATTTTTGAGCCATAGATTATGATCACATTTTGATTAGAGGAGACTTGAACTTCACACTTTCTTCAAGGAAAGTTTGAGGTCTTCAGTGAAGGAAGGATCCAATGGGGGCTTTTTTAGACACCTCATGTAGGCTCACAAATTGGTAGATGTCGAATCAGTTAAGGTGATGCATACCTAAAGGAATTTATAGAAGAAAGAGAAAGTGATTGCTAAGAGGCTTAATAGTTTTTAGTATAAGAGGTTATGATATGAAGCTCTTTCTTGATGAAATATCGATTTGGCTCTGGCAGTATATCATATCACAATCCATTTGTCTTTGAAAATATTAATGAAGTGTTAGTTTGTTTTGAACCCAAATTCATATGCAGTGCCCAATAAAATATGCTCTCAATAGAAAATAAAATTCAGATTCGATTTTTTATATACCAAACACAATGGGTTCTAACTCAACATGCACAATAGAAGAAAAATAAATACTAAAACCAAACACAAACAATATGGCACAATTTTACTCTGGAAAACCCAATGTGGGGAAACCAACAAACATGGGCTCTATTCAAGTTTTGAAAATGGTGATTACAATAAGGAAATTTTCCTAGAGTATTACAACAGCAGAAAACTCACTCTTTCCCTTGTACATCCCTTCCCAAAACAACTCTTACAACCTAGAGAAATTGTTATATGACCTAGTTTTAGGGCCCAACAAATTTGGCTTGTTCATCCCTACAAATTCATGGCTATACGACTGATATTTTTTCCCTGTTAGTTGCTCCTAAAGTCAACTTTTGTGTTTTTGCTCTTTTTTGTTCGTTTGATCCTCTAATTTTTAGTTGAATACCCAATCTCTATTGTTCCAAGTCGAATACCCCCTCAATAGCTTGGTTTCCTCGTCATACAGTGGCTAACCTAATCTAAAAAAAAATAGAGGGTTGAGATTGCTTCTCCACTCTTTAGAGCAATGTACATGACTTAATCTATCATTAACCTTTTTCACTTTATAAAATGTTGGCCAGTAAAGTCAATAATTAAATTATTGACTTTAGCCTAAGGTTCAGACTTAGGAAATATTTAAATTTAGTTGTAGAAGTGAATTTAGGTGATTGACTGCATGTCATGGCACCTGACCAATGTAGAATCACCTTCCAAGCTATAGTTTCAACACTCCGTCTTAGCGAGGAAGGTGTTTTACACAACACCCAACTTATCCCTGAAGAATACAAACTTGCCCTTCATCAAGGCCTTGGTCAAGATGTCTGCTACCTGCTCATCTATAGGTATGTACTACAGCTTCATAGTCCCCTTCTGCACACAATCTTTGATGAAGTGGTACCTGATTTGAATGTGTTTTGACTTGTCATGAAATACTGAATTCTCAAAAAGCTTGATGCAACTATGATTGTTATACTAAATGACAATTGGCTCCATCTCAAGAACAAACAACCCTGCAAGGAGCTTCTGAAGCCAGATGGCCTCACGAGTTTCTAGGTTGGTAGCCATGTATTTAGCCTCAACAAAACTCAATGTCATTGATCTCTCTTTCCTCCAAAACGAAGAATCTACTCTTGATCCTAGATCAAAAAACACCTGGAAATTCTTTTTCTATTAGTTGTATTGCATGCCTAATATGTGTTGGTGCCATTGATCTCTCTTTCCTCATAAACCAAGAAACTACTCTTGATCCTAGAATAAAACAACACCTGGAAGTGACTTTTCTATTATTTGTATTTCTTACCTAATCTGCGTCGATGTACCCTTCCAACTTCACTCCATCTTGCTGAATATAACTCAGACCATACTCCATTATACCCTGGAGATATCTCAACACATGTTTTGAAACTACCCAATGAACTCACTTAGTCTGTACAATTAACTGATTGAGTGTGTTAATTTCAAAGTAGACATTTGGTCTAGTGTTGACAAAATACATGTGAGAGCCAATCAATTGTTTGTATAAGGTAGGGTCCACTACCTATGATATGGAAGTGTCAATTTTCTTCCACTTGGTAATTATAGTTGTATCCATGGGTCTAGAGTCGCCCATCCTAAATCATTTCAAGATATCAATTGTATACTTCCCCTATCTAAGATATCTCCCTCTTTTTTCCACACCTCCAAACCCATAAAATAGTGCATCAACCCCAAGTGCTTCATCATGAACTCTGCAACTAGGTCCCTCTTGCATTTTTTTATGAACCTCTCGAAACCTATAAGAAATATGTCATTAACATAAAGAAATAAAAGGACAGGTTATCCCTTAATCTAAATGTAATATAAGTTGGGGGTTTGAATCACTTTTGGTGAAGCCCACACCCTGCAAGTAATTGTCAATCTTGGCATACCATGCCCTAGGATCCTGCTGAAACCCATACAACTCTCTCATCAATATAAACACATGGGAGTCCCACCTATGTACTTAAAAACCATTTGGTTTCTTAATATAGATCTCTTCCTCAACCACGCCATTGAGGAAGGTCATATTCATGTTCATCTAGTGAAATCCTATAACCCATCTACGCTACAATAGAGATTATTTCCCTAATGGATGAGTACCTTGCTACAAGGGTGAAGGTATCATCATAATCAATCCCTTCCTTACAAGAAAGCCCCCTATCCACAAAACAGACTTTCAATTTCTCCACACTGCCATTTATAGCATGCTTAACCTTGTACACCCACCTGGAGCCAACCATTGATTTTCCCTCTAGTTGTGGCACTACCTCCATACATTGTTTTTCATGATGGAATAGTACTCTTCCACCATGGCATCCATCTAGACCTGATGCTTCGATTCCTCCTGGAACTAGCAAGTTAAACCTCAATTAGCTCACTCATTAGCATCAAGTAGCCAAAATAATTTTGAGGTGGTATTCTCTATCTGACTAGATATCTAGGAGTACCCACATACTCTTGGGCCTCTCACAGTGTCTACTACTTCTACTTAGTTCTTTTCCTCCCTCTACTAGGAGTTTGGATTTGGGTGTGAGGATATGTTTTCCCCTTTTCCTATTCTTTTGGCATGGTCTTCTTGCTTTGTTCTCCACTCTGCATGTACTATAAGGGGTCTATTCTATCTCAACCTTTGGTGCATTTTGCTACTAAACCTCCACTATAGATGAATCTATGCTACAAGACTTCTGAAGAGACATTTCCTCTTCAAATTTCACATCATTGTGTATGATTTTCTTCCTAAGATCCCGAATGTATACTTTGTAGGAATTTTAAGTCTCATTGTACCCCACAAGAATCCCCTTCTTTACAAGAAGCTCTCGCTTTATTCTCTTCTTTGAAGGAACATGACAATACACAACATCCAAAGATGTGGATGTCGCCTAGGTTTGGTTTCTTCCTTATAAACACATCCTCATGTCAATCTACCTTACACATTATATGGGTTTCTATTTTGAAAATAGACAATAATATTGCAATCATTTGCACATAGAAACATAGGCAGCTCTCATTCATGAAGCATATCCTTGGTCACAACAATAATGGCCCTATTATTTTGTTCCATAAGCCCATTCATCTGAGGGTTGTAAGGAAATGTTAGGTCCTTTCTAATGCCCTCTTGTGGATAAAAGTCTTTGAAGGCATTAGAGGTTTACTTTCATCCATTATCAAACCTAAAAGTCTTAATCTTACTCCTAGTCTAATTCTCCACAAGAGCTTTAAACTCCTTGAACCGACTAAAAACCTCATCTTTGTTGTTCAAGAAGAATATCCAAATCTTCATAGAGAAGTCATCCAAGAAGGTAGCATAGTAACAGTAAACACTTAAATATACAACAGACATGTGCTCATATATGTCTGAGTGTATCGGGTCCAAAATGTCTTTGGACCTAGTGTCACTACTTGGAAAGTTGGTCTTGGCATATTTAACTAGACTGCAGCCCTTGTACACTTCATGTTGCTCAAACCTAAACTTTGGTTGCCTTGGCATAATCTTATTGAGCATATTTAGGGATCCATGGTGAAGATGGTCCATCTATTCCACAACTCCTGCAACCCTTGGTTTCAACTTACTAGTTCTTACATTGGCTCAAGCTACAATCTGAACAAGTTTCCCTTTTTTACTCCTATCACTTTGCCCATATTGGAATTATTAGGTTGAATGTATAATTTTCCCTCCTCAAAGGTTACGATGTAACCCTTGTCCTCCAAGGTATCCAATTAAATCATATTCTTGGTCATGCTCGGAATATACATCACATCCTCCACCAACAAGAGCTTACCTGACTCTCACTGACACATGAGAGTGTCAACTCTCATTTCCTAGTACTTGGCATTGTACCCTAGATCTATATAGAAGGCCATGTCTTTCTCCTTTAAACTGGTGAAGTACTCCTTGACTTTCATCATGCGGTAAGAAGCCCACCTCTCAATGTACCACACACAAGTGGTTACTAAGCTCGATAGACAAGCAATGATGAGAACTTGTTTTCAAAACTTGTTGCAAATTTGTCCACTTCATCTGAGGCCACAATATGCTTCTTCTATTAGCCATTTTTCTTTTTAAGGTAGTGATTGGCGAAATGTCATGCCTGATGGCAAGAAAAACACTTTATCTTTCTTAGGTCTTTCTTCTTCTCACCCTTTGAAGTAGATTGATCACTTGACATCTTCTTGGCCTTATACTTTCCCTTTCCTACTAGGGAAATATTATCCTCCTCATCAAACATCTTCTTCTGGTCACCATGTTGGCCACCTTCTCTAATTCCTCCTAAATGAAATCATCCCACATTCTCTCCCGGGAAGGAAAGTGCTCTCAACCAACTATATACTTCACGAACACTTCCCACTGCTTCATAAAGCCATCTAAGGTTGTGCACACAATATCTTCTTTATGGATTGTATCCCTAATAGCCTTCATCTCATCCCTCAACTACATGATCCTGGTCAAGTAGGTAGCCACGCCTTCACTCTTGGACATACTAATGATACGAAGCTTCTCCCTCAAAATCATTTTACGACTCTGATAATCACTTTGGTACAACTTGGTGAGTGTATCCCACATATTTTTAGCAATATCTTTCCCTGACATATGGGGTATCAAGTGGCCTTTGATCCCATCCAGAATGATTCTTTGTTCCTTAGTCTCTTTAACCTCCTGAAGATATAGGGAAATGGGATTTGAAGTTAGTAGAGCCATGATTGTGTTAACGAAGTTCAACATCTTGTTCTCCTTGAGACATGCTATGATTTGAACCTTTCACTGAATATAGTTTGAAGAGCCTTCTAGTTTATCTTCATACTAAAGGATGGTAGCCATGTCAAAATAAACCCTAGAAAAATTTGTTCATTAAACTCTTGATCACTTGAGTTTGCATTTGTGTTAAATCATTGGGCTTTGTGCTCAGGGTGTTATTTCCCTAATACCATGTTAGTTTCTTTTGAACCTAGACTTAGATTTAGTGCCCAATAAACTATGCGAAGAACAGAAAATAAAATTTAGATCTGATTTTTTATACACCAAACACGCAAGGTTCCTAACTCAAAATGCACAACATAAATGAAAGAAAAAATGAAACCAAACACATAAATGAAAGCAACAATGAAATGAAACACATAAACGAACGCAATAATGAAACCGAACACATAAACAATATGACACAGTTTTACCCTAGAAACCCCAATGTGGGGAAAACCGACAAACATGGGCACTATTAAGCTTTTAGAAAGCATAGGGAAAATATTGAACTATATTAACTCAATTCAATTCGTTCTAATTTCAAAAACCTGAAAGCTCTTCCTTGAGGAATTTTTTCCCATCTCTTGTTGCAACATCATTTACAAATCGGCGACAAAAGTAACCACAACGAGACTTAAGCATACTTTTAGTGAAATTATATCATATGAAAAGTTTGGTTTGCTACACAAGTGATAGATCTATGATATTGTAGCTTTCACATAGGAGGTGCTTCATTCAATCAAATTATCGAAGAGGTCATCAATGGTTATTAAGCTTAATTCTAAAAGGACCATTGGAAAACTTGCGATGCGATATATATTAATGCAGCATTAAAGTTTCACATCATGATGATATGGTAAAGCATTAAGAGGCAGTTATGGTTACAATCCTTTAAGGATTTCATCCTTTGTGACTATGTACAATATGAGATATTTTGCATCTAATGCACGTACACTGATTTTAGTCTGTAATTAGTTGTATAGGTTGCTCTCAAAGTTTTTCGCATATCACGCTCCTCTTTCTCGTTTTGCAATGTAAATCCAGAATCACGCAGTCAGTCAAAATGTCTAGGAAAGCTCGAAAGACAAAGGCTCCCCTTACAGTGGAAGGACAAGGAAAATTGGTGTTAATCTCAGATACTAGTTTTCAAGGCTTTGGTAAGATCTCGTGGGAAGGCATATATGCTTTGCTTGAAAATGAAAATCCGAAGGAGATAGAAGAAGAAGCAACAGCTGATGGAACTGATGAATCAGAAAACACGCTCAATGATTTGGCCAGCTCTTTCCTCCATCGAATAGCGGCCCATGCAAAGGTTTTACCATATAATGATTTGGTAAGATGGGTAATTGATAGCATTAACATACTGGAGAGAGCTTTCTTCACAGCTGATGGAAGGATGTTTGGATCCTTCAAACCTAAAGACGACAAGAGAATGTATCACTTGCCAGATCCCCAGCGACACTACAACAAATAATTCTTGGAAGCTTTCGCCAAGGAGAACCAGATTGAATCAGACCCTATCAAGCAATGAGACACTTTCCTAACAAGCACAAACATGAATCATCCAGTATGTATTCTATGTACTCCTTAGCATCTCCATATTATTATGTTTCTGCTATGATGTGTAGACACATTGAAAGCCCTGATTCTGCTAGATTTTCTATTGAAATGGTTCCATTGATAGAAGCAGCGATAAACTCCTTTATGATGGATTAGGAAACTATCCTATCGGATAAAATGGCTAGTCAAATACTGGATTATAAAAAGAATAGATATGTCACTACCTGAGTTGTGCCCCCATTCTATATGAGTGCTTACATAGTTGACACAATTTGTTTTAATTCCGAGTTTCCCATCGTAGGTTGGAAATGGACTGTTTAGGATCCAACCCCCATTCATATTTACCATAAATTCTCATGGAAGTCCGAATACAAGAATATTTATACAAGATTTGCCATGGTTTCATCCTACCCATCCATCAATTTATCTTTAATAAACCTGCTCCTTGGCTGTCTGACGAGGCTAGCATTGATTTAACCTCAATCAGCAGTTGGTTCGAAGAAGAGAGGTTTGCTTATGTTAGGGTTTTTGGCAGCATTACAGATCCTCATGTCCTTCCACTTTAAATTCCAGATAAGTTATTTGCCAGGGAAGTAGCCTACCAGATAGTGGAAAAGGGGATGTCTAGAAATCTTAAAGACTCCAAGAAACAGTTGTGGTATGCCTTTCCTCTTCGCTGCAGCACCTACTCATTGCATGATTTTAAACATGCCAAGAAAGAAGTAAACAAGACAAAGGATTTGAGTCTAGCTCTTATCCCTAAAAGACAATATGACCCAAATAAGGTTGCTTTCAATTTCACCACTCAGATGAAAGTTAGTAAATTCATGCATGAGGAAGATGAGTTTGATGATTTATTTGCTTCAGCAGAGTTATTCTCAACAGTAAGTCATCTGGAAAAATTCAAATTGGGTGCTGAGAAAATGGACAAATTCATTGAATACAAGACATAGAGATTACTAACAGTACCTCTGGATTTATTAAATACTACACCAATCATTCAGCAAGAAGAGCACAGCTGAGAGAAGGTTATAGAAAAGATTGTTGGAGAAGTTGAAACAAGTGATAAGGCTAGTGAACCACTAAGAACTGATGTTCACATTGTCCCATATTGATTAAAGAATGGGAGAAATTTGATCAACATATCAAAAGTCAGAATGATCCTCAAAACATTATCACATCAATGCCTCCCAGAACACAACCGCCCATTATTCCTGATATTGTGATTGAAGAGACACCCAGCAAGACATAGCTAAAAAACAGATAGAAATAATACCTGAAAATCCTTCAGGAGAGATTACATTGAACATTGAGGAAATTCCACCCTTTGATGTGTTTTACAGCCCAAAACACAGGGTTGTAGTGGCAGAGGAAAAAGAGGAAAATAGACCAAACATCATCCATAGCTCCTCAATCTGAATTTATGAATGTCATATGGAAAGATTCAGAGGTCAATCCTTATGAGGATTTGACCAATTTATCTCAATTTGCATGGGCATACACAGCTGCTACAATTGATAAAGCAACTGAAGTTAATCAATTGATCAAAGAAAAGGATCAAAAGATTAATCAACTTGAAGAACAGTCGACAGTAGATCATCAAAATATTAATCCGCTTGAGGAACAGTTAACAATAGAGAAACAGAAGAGTGAGCAGATTGAAGAAAAATTAAACCTAGAAAAACAGAAAATTGACCAGCAAGCCATTCAAAGACAACAACAGTTGTCTCAAGAGCTCGAGCAGCTTAAATTGACACATTAACAAGAGATTAAATCTAAATAAGAGCAAATAACACAGTTACAACTCTCTATAGAACAATTCAAAGATTATCCCAAGGTTGAAGAGTTTAAGAAGGAAGCCTTAGAGGCAAATAAGGCTTTATCTCAACAGTTGAATCTACTCTGCCAGAAATATCTTTTATTGTTCCATTATGCATCACAACGACATCACTGATTGACTAAGTAGTCAATACCAGGTTAGAATTTGAAGATGTGGATGATAAAGTCACAGATTATCTTTCCTGGCAAAGCACAGAAGATGGAAGAGCTGTTAAATTACCTAAAATTGAAGTCTCATAAAGAGATATTGTTTTCAGAATGGGAAACACAGTTGATAAAAGTAGAAAGAGCTACCTCCAGAGTCAGGGCTATAATGAATAATGTTATTGAGCTGGTGAATCATAACTTATATGGTGCCAATTTAATTTCTGATTGTTCCCCAGGAAATCTTTCAAAGGCAAAAGTTTTAGAGAAGCCATGGAAGCAAGATTTGGACACCAAGGGGGAGCAGCTCAACAGAGTACAAAATCTTAACTGGGATGCGCATTGGTCCTTTGTGGTCAAGCCACACAGCCAAGAGATGACTATCAAGTGCCTTGTTGATTTCGTTGATCGCATGATGCCCGAGCTCTCAGGTGCCACATACACAAGACAGTTACACTCCAGGATGAGTCATCCTCCAGAACTCCAAACCATGCTCTTGATTTGTCGGTTGAAGATACAAGAGAAAAAAAAGATGCAATGAATCTCTTCAAAGGTTATCGCGATTCTATTTTTGAAATTCAAATCCCATATTTTGATGAAGGCAGTTCCAACAACTCTCAGCAATTTTTATGGACAGTTTGTTTTTAATTTTACTATAAAGACCCTTTCATGTCATTTTAGAAAGGGTCCTCAATTTGTATAAAACTAGACTTGAGAAGTTTGCACTTCTGCACTTCTTAATTTATTTTTATAAGTCGTGGATCGAGGTTCAAACTTGTTGTGAAAGAGCTTCATAAAGACTTGCATTTTTGTATCTTCTTGGAGTTTTCAGAATAAGAAGATTGAACCAGATTGTTACTTGCATAACGAGACTCAAATGCATATGGTACTTCTATCATTGTTCTTTTTGTCTTGTTTTATGTAATTAGCATTCCATTGATTTGTTATTGTTGATATATTCTCATGTTTCAAACAACTCTATATTATTTCATTTTTTAATGATCTAGAATTGTTATATTGTATACATATGTCAACGATAATTATTAGTATGTGATGTGATATGTTTTCACATTAATTTTCTTAATTTCTTATTCAAAGTAAGCATCATTTAAATGCATCTTTTTGTAGATAAGTGAATAATCTATATTATCATTTGTCTGCTAGGAATCATCAATAATCGCATTATTATGAGATCACCCAAGTTATATAGATATATCTATATATTTTAGAGCTTATAGATTAAACCACCTATCATCTTTTTATACATTTAAAACACCCATTCATCAAATCATACTTTATTGGGAAACTGATCCCATAATATCCAGTCGGAGCCACCATATCAAATGGAAAAGGAGTTGTACTAAGGTCCAGACCGGGTGGTTATCCCCCAATGTTGGTGCTACGATTTTTGAGGCATCAACATTTTTGTCACTAGAAGGAGGGTCTGACTGTGAATGGCAAGTAAATTTAAATCTACATGACATTCTAAGAGTAAAACTCCCTCACCATCACCTCCAACTTCTCTTTCACATTATAAATCTCCTATTACTAAGCGAGAAGTTGAAAAGAAAAATACAAAACCCACTGCTGAAACCCTAAACAAGTCATAAATTTCTTCTCTTGAGTCTCCTGAAGTATAATATTTGATTCATAAACTCCAGGGGATTTCAATATCCCAAGAAGAGTCTGAGTTATCCCAAGGCAGTGTTACTTCCCAATATATCCCATCGCAACTGTTTACTAGGGAAAAGAGTGAAAAGCTTGGCATTCCACCAGTTGAATTCCCTCTACCAAGTCGAAAAAGGGCTAGAAAGACACCATCAGAATCTAATAGTGAGACTTTGTCCTCATCATCGTCCATTCCATCCATACCATTGCAAGGCCATACATCTGTGTCCCAACTTCAGATCATATTCCAAACAAGTACAGGAGCTTCAACATCCTCTACCCAATCACTTTCAACTGCTTCGTCACCCTCTTCTACTAATAGCTCAATAATGGGACATAATCAACCCCAACCAAGGCCATGGACCAACCCAGGAGCTGTCGGAATGCCTGCACCTTTGACCTAATTGCCAGCACATCCTAAAAAATGGCTACCTAAATTTAATCCTTACAATGGCCTATTAGCGGAAGAACATATAAACAATTTCATGTTATCTATTAACTTGAATGGAGTAATGGAAGAAGATGTTGTTGTTAGACTATTTCCATACACTCTACAAGGAGCAACAAGATCATGGTACTTTTCATTACCACCAGGTTCTATCAATAGCTGGGATGCTTTCCAAGAGAAATTTCTAACTAAGTTTGGAGACGATAGGTCTACAGAAACTTTGATTAATGACCTCTCCAACCTGAAAGTCGAATCAAAAGAGCGCATTAACAACTTCAACTCACGCTTCAATAAGTTGTTGAATAAAATACCTGTGACATCCAAGCCTACTGAGGGGGTCCAAAATGAATGGTACATTTTTGCTCTGCCTTCAAACATAGCCATCTTCGTTGATAGGGTTGTCAAACCAACATTAGTAGCAAATATGAAGGAAGCAATAGCTGTTGAAAAACATATCCTTGATTTGGAAAAGAAACGCTCTAGAAGAAAGGAAATCCAAGAAAGTTACCTTTAGAGATGATTCAAAGAGGAAAGCAACCAAGGATCCATATGACATGGAAGGCTTACAAAAATTTCTTAAAACTATGTCTAATGAAATGGTTGAAATAAAAAAGTAGGTAGCTAAAACTTCTACGAAAAGACCATTTAGGAACTTTAAAAGAAATTAGCCAATTGATCCTAAACCACCTAATTTTATATCTAATGCAGAATCTGACCTGGATGATAATGAAGAAGAAGATACAGTTTTATCAGCTGAAGAAACAGAAGAAGATGAAACAGTTGAATGTCATGGAATGTGGGACTTTATCCTACCCAACTCTGATAATGAAAGTGAACAGGAAGCTTTGCCAGTAAACACTAGAAGTAAAAGTATAGTAGAGCCTAATCAATCAAATCAAAAGAAGGAAAACTCAAATCATGTTACTATAGATAAAGTTCCCGCAAAGAAAGCTCAAGTTGTGTCTCCCCACAATCAACCATCTTCATCCAAACCTCCCTCATCATCTAAAACGCTAGTAGTTTCAGATTCCATGGATTATAACATAGTGGAAGATATGAAGAAGACTCGAGCAAATATTTCTCTGCATGAACTTAGCAAGCTCAAGCATCAACAAAAGTTGTTGCTTAAAGAATTAAATGCAGTACCTTCTTCTCCTCTTCCAACTAGTGTATAATCAAACGCTGCTAGAGGATCAGGTAAGCCACCATCTGATAAGGTGGATGTTATCAATGCCATTTTAATTGGGGATAGATCAAATTCTCATACTCCTCGTTTCCTTTTCTCTTGACTTATGAGATCTACAATAGAAATTTGCATAACTGCTTGATTGATTCTAGGGCTTCATCAAACATAATGCCAACATCAGTTTTCTCCAATTTAAATATTGAACCCCAGAAATCTGCAGTCTATATTGTCCAATAAGATCGAACTAAGGTTCAAGTTTTAGGAGAAATAAATTTAGTTACTATCAGATTATTTGCTGATCCCAGGGTTGTCCAAAGAATTGATATATTAATTGTTGACATCCCTAAGTTTTATGGTTTGATCCTTAGCAGAGATTGGTCTGAAAAACTTCATGGTTATATTTCAACTGATTAGTCTCACATGTGGCTTCCCTATAATGGGAAACCAAATCAAATCAGAATTGATCGCGAAAAACATTTGACTCACACAGTAACTGAGTTTGAAGAATAAAATCAACCTGTAGCCTTCAATAATAACATTCTTGGAAACTATTTAGCTAAATCATTTTTTGGGAATTTCAATGCTCAACAATCTCCTTTTCATGTTAATAGTGTCATATCACAAATCGAAAATTTCTCTCGTACCGATACTTCTAAGTGTGTTAGTGTTGTAGATGAACTTGTAGATAAACCTGTAAATAAACCTTTATTTTGGTCTTTGTATTTTGATGGATCTAAATCTAATGACGGTGCAGGAGCAGGATGTATTTTAGTCAGTCCTGAAGGAGAAAAAATGATGTTATCATGTAGATTAGAATTTGAGTGTACCAACAATACTGCAGAATATGAAGCATTGATTCAAGGTCTCTATAAAGCAATAGGCCTGAATATCCAATATTTGAAAGTATTTGGTGATTCTGAAATTGTCATTAAACAAGTGAGAAATACTATCCATTGTCTTTCGGGGCATCTGAAACATTATCAATCACTTGTTCAAGATCTCATAACTCATTTTCTGGCATTTGACATTTCTCCTATTCCTAGATCACAGAATGCAGCAGCAGATCTCCTGGCTAATGTTGCTTCTAAACTCCTTCCATCCGAGGATTATAGTCCAGATAGATTTTCTATTGAATTAATTTTTCGGCCATCTGTCCCAGATAATGTCACCAATTGGCGTGTGTTCAATCATGACGAGGGTATATTAAATTTCTTGACATCTGAAGGATCTTATGATGATCAAATTATCGATGAAAGTGATCATGATCTTCAATTAAAGCAGAGACTCAATGAAAATCATATTCCTAAATCTGTGGTCAAGCTAGAAGATCTTTATGATATTAAGGATAGATTCAAAAAGGTCACTAATGCAAAACTTCAAAGTTCAACTTTAAGGTTTGAATTAGTAAATCTCAGCATTGATGCCAAACCACAAAATGTTAATCTAGGACTTGGACTTTCACCAGATGAAAGATTTGCTTTCATCATATTATTGAAGAAATACAAAAATGTTTTTTCTTGGAATTATGAAGATCTAAAAACTTATGATACCTCTATCATTCAACACACAATTCCAATGATTTCTTATGAGAAACCTGTACAACAGAAACTAAGGAAAATTCACCCAAATCTTGAAAGTCAAATCAAAGCAGAGTTGAATAAACTCCTTAAATCCAAAAAAATCTTTCATGTCAGACATTCTAAATGGGTCTCAAAATTAATACCTATGAGGAAAAAGAATAGTGATATTAGGATTTGCATAGATTTTAGGAATCTCAACAAAGCATGTCAGAAAGATAATTTCCCATTACCAACAATGGAGCAGATACTTCAATCAGTAGTTGGCTCAGAGTTAATGTCTTTTCTTGATGGTTTTTCAGGATACAATCATATCCTGGTACATCCAGACGATAGATTAAAGACTACATTCAAAACCAAATGGAGAACATATGCTTATCAAAAAATGCCTTTTGGTTTGATAAATGCGGGAGCTACTTTCCAACGAGCTATGGATATAGCCTTCAAAGGTTTGATCAATAGGACAGTCATTGTTCACTTAGATGACATAATTGTCTATTCTAAGAAAAAGAGTAATCATCTGCACGATTTAAAACAGATCTTTGAACGTTGCAAAAAATATGGGATTTCCTTAAATCCAAAGAAATCATTCTTTTCTCTTAATGAAGGTAAACTTTAGGATTTATTGTATCCAAAAATGGCATATACATTGATCCTGACAGGATAAAAGAAATTTCTGATATCCCTTTGCCACATAATAAGAAATCTATGCAATCATTTTTAGGACAGATAAATTTTGTGAAAAGATTTGTTCCTGATTTTTCTCATATTGTTTTACCCTTGCAATCCATGATTAAGAAAAATTCAGTCTTCAAATGGGGACATAACGAAAAAGAGGCTTTTGACTCGATCAAACAAGCAATCATTAATGCTCCTGCATTGAATACTCTGAATTTTCTAGTCATTTTATTTTGTATACTTTGGCCACTGAAACATCTTATGCTATTGTTTTAACACAAATCAACGATCGAAAAGTAGAAGCACCCATATCGTTCTTTAGTTCTAATTTGCAGGGTGTTGAGCTTAATTATTCCAAAGTTGAGAAACAATCCTTCGCTATGTTTAAGTCTGTTAAACATTTTATACATTTCCTCTTAAAAACACATACAAAAGTGATAGTCTCATTCTCTGCAGTGAGGCAATTGCTAATTCAAAGAGAAGTAGGAGAGAAAAGAGCTAATTGGGTAACAGCTTTACAAGAATATGACATTGATATTAAATCAGCGAAAATTGTTAGAGGGCAAGGTTTTTGCAGATTACTCGCAGGAGCTTCTAATATACCATATCATAAAGATTCAGATACTACTGCACAAGTAGACAAGATAAGTATCATTGACTCTGAATCTCAATATGCTGATATGATCTTTTACTTAAGAAATGAATATGCTCCCCCTGAATTCAGCTACAAAAAGAAACGTGCCTTAAGGTTAAAAGCCAAACACTTTGAAATCATTGATAATGTGTTATTCAGAAAAAACTATGATTCGGTTTTATTAAGATGCCTTGAAAAAACTGAAACACAAATAGTTTTGCAATAACTACATGATGGCCCAGCAGGTGGACATTTTGGAGGAGACACTAAGCCCATAATATACTACATGTTGGATATTATTGGCCGACTTTGTTCAAAGATGCCCATGACTATGTGAGGAAACGTAAGATATGTCAAACTGCTAGCGGGAGACAAAGGAAACCAACGTTTCCTTTACAACCAGTTAACACTGAGCAACCATTTGAACAGTGGAAGCTTGATATTATAGGAGAGATCGTTCCACTTTCTTCCAAGCAACACAGATACATCCTCACAGCCATGGACTACTTCACAAAGTGGGCAGAATCAATTCCAATAAAGGTAGCCAATTCTGATGCGATTATCGAATTTATTGATCAATTCATCATTACAAGGTTTGGTTTACCTAACGCGCTTATCTTTGACAATGCATCTTATTTTCCTGGAAATATTATAGTTGAATTTTATCTTAAGAGAGGTTTTAAGTTAAAATACTCTACAAATTACTAACCTCAAGGAAATGGCTTAGCAAAGTCAACTAACAAAAATCTCACCAGGATTATTAAAAGAACTATTGATCAAAACCAAAAAATTTGGCATAAATCTTTAATATTTTCATTATGGGCAAATTGTATAACTTAGAAGGCCTCAATAAGTACTTCTCCTTTTAACTTAGTATATGGAAAAGAAGTTGTAATTCCACCAAATTGAGCCCTCCCATCACTAGCCCTTGTAAAATTCATTGAAGAAACTCCTCCTTCCTCTATTTAATTAAGGTTTGATCAAATTCTTAAATTAGATGAGGAAAGAGAAAAAGCCAAGATTACTCATGCTAAACATCAACAAGTCATTAAATCTTCTTTTGATGCAAGTTCAGCCGGCTCAAAAACATTACAAATTGGTGATCTCATTTTGAAATGGGACAAAGCACATGAAGACAAAGGTAAGCATACCAAATTTCAGAAGATGTGGCTTGGACCATTTCATATCGTTGAAAAGATAGGCTCATCAACGTTTCTACTGCAAGACTTATCAGGAAAGAGAGATTCTCTTCCTGTGAATGGGCTTATCTTAAAGAAATTATTTTCCTAAGGAGGTAACCCCTTCTTATCTGTACATATTTTTTATGCAAATTTTGTTTCCTTTTAAAAATAATGTTGTAAATAATAATCATTGGCTTTTTACTGTTTTGAAAAGCTCTTTGAAATAATATTGTGAATACTTGCTTTTAAAAAATAGAAACTTTCAAGGAAATGATTACAGTTTTGGAAATTAGATAAAAAAACATGAAACTCTGAAATCCTCTTTAAATTTGTGAAATCTTTCAAACCTTGAAAACACAGTAAATCATTTTGAGTTTTATCAGTTGAGAAAGGTTATTTATAAAAAGGTAAAGACTTTCTCCAACTAAGCATCTACAACTCTATAATTGTCATCCATAAACTATTAAGGAGTCAAGCATTCACCCCATCCACTAGGTTTATGATTTTGTAGAGTGTAATTCTAAAATATATCCGATTTAAAAGATAAGAGGTCTTATTACGAGCCTGCTTACCATGATCATAGGGAACTAATTAAGCTGACATTACCAATATTACATAACAAAATAGGGTAATGGCTTATAATAAAAAAACAAAGGGTCTCATCACAAGCCAGCTTGTTCAGTTTAATTACAACCAGTGAATGGCATTGTCATCTTCTAGCTACCAAACCAGGGCAATGGCGTTTAATAAAAAAAATTAAAAAATAAAATAAAATATATATATGTGAAAAAAAAATATATATATATATATATCTTTCTGAATTTATCTTTAAAAGATTATACTCTTAGATGGATGGGATAATGAATAATTGATGGTTAAATGGTAACCCTGTCGAGACTATGGATGTTTGCTTGCAACAGTGGCACTACCTGTGACAAAAGAGTAAATTTAAAATCTAAGTTGGAGGAACCCCTTACTTTATCTTTAACAACCGATCAAAGCTTGAAGAAACCAAAAAATGTTTTTATTTATGATAAGGGTTTGTAAAAGAAATTGAAAAATTGATATCTTTGTTTTATTCAAAGTAAAAAAAAAAATTATCTAACCAATTCCAAGATAGTCCCTTTTTCCTCAATTGATTCTAATTAAGAAAGTGTTAAAAATTTCATTATTTTATTCATAGATAACTGGTTCATCTAGTGAATCGCCAATTATTGTGTTATACAACCCCCCCATTTCAAATTTTTAAAGTTAGTCTAAAGATGCTAAATAAGAAATAGGTCCCCTTTAGGATATAAAAAGTAATAAAACTTTTTGAGTAAAAATAGATTTTCCATACATTTCATATAAAAGTTGCTTTATGAATGTTTGGAACCGCTCATCGCAAATCGCAATTGCTTTAGATCAATGAACATCCATTTGAAAAGTTGCGATGCAATATAACTATCATGATCGCATATTGCATATCGTGCTCCCAATAGAAGCAAGTAATATATACTATGAAGACTCGCGATATAGTGTTAAATCAATTATAAAGGAAAACATGATTTATGAAAGAAAAACATGATTTTCCAAGTTTGAAAAGGAACCCGCCAACTCTATGTGCCAACTCATCACTCATCGCAATCACAGCAATACAAAGAATTCTTTTGAACATAGCGCTTGTAACTCCTGATTTGCGATATGCAATGGCTCTACAAGTATTAAAATAATACAATCGCTAATCGCAAAATCGCAGAGTTATGACACCTGTTCTAAAAGGACCATTGGAAAACTTGCGATGTGATATATATTAATTCAGCATTAAAGTTTCACGTCATGAGGATACGGTAAAGCATTAAGAGGTAGTTATGGTTACAATCCTTTAAGGATTTCATCCTTTGTGACTATGTACAATATGAGATCTTTTGCATCTAATGTGCATACACTGATTTTAGTTTGTAATTAGTTGTATTGGCTGCTCTCAAAGTTTTTCGCCTATCACGCTCCTCTTTCTCATTTTGCAGTGTAAATCCAGAATCATACAGTCAGTCAAGATGTCTAAGAAAGCTTGAAAGACAAAGGCTCCCCTTACAGTGGAAGAAGGACAAGGAAAATTGGTGTTAATCTCATATACTACCTGTCAAGGCTTTGGTAAGATCTCGTGGGAAGGCATATATGCTTTGCTTGAAAATGAAAATTTGAACAAGATAGAAGAAGAAGCAACAGTTGATGGCACTAACAAATCAACAAACAAGCTCAATGATTTGGCCAACTCTTTCCTCCATTGAATAGCAACCTGTGCAAAGATTTTACCATATAATGATCTGGTAATATGGGTAATCGAGAGCATTAACATAACGGACAGAGCTTTCTTCACAGCTAATGGAAGGATGTTTGGATCCTTCAAACCTAAAGACATCAAGAGAATGTATCACTTGTCAGATCCCCAGCGACACTACAACAAATCATTCCTGGAAGCTTTCGCCAAGGAGAATCAGATTAAATCAGACCCTATCAAGCAATGGAGACACTTTCCTAACAAGCACAAACATGAATCATTAGGTATGTATTTTGTGGACTCCTTAGCGTCTCTGTCAGGCCAGGCAGTAACTCCTTAAGGCAAAAATGATTCGTATGTATTATTCCATCAGGTAGGTCTTCATTATATACATGAGGGAGAAATGTTCACTTCATCTCCCGATGACTGTTCATATTACTTATTTATCTATTTACATTATATTCACCCAATCCTGAGGATTAAGTGTCAACATTCCCCCCCTTAATCTGAAGGGATGTTGGTGAGTCCAAGCATCATTCTAAATCATTCAAGCTTTTCTCTTCCAAGCGCTTTGGTGAAGATGTCTGCAATTTTTTCATTAGTGGAACAATGACGGAGATGGATTGTTTTGGCCTCAACATGATGTAGAATCAAATCATTTTTAGTATTGATGTGCTTCGTTCGATCATGGAACTTTGGGTTCTTGGCCAACTTTATTGTAGAGGTATTGTCAATCATGATTGGAGTTGACTGTACTTGTTTTACCTGCAAATCTTCAAGAATTTTCCTGAGCCACACAATTTCTTTTGTTGCTTCAACTGCTGCCACGTATTCTGCTTCTATTGTGGAATCTGCTGGAACTGATTGTTTGTGTGATCTCCAGGAGACAGCTCCTGATCCAAGACTCATAGCATATCCTGAAGTAGATACCCCAGTTTCTTTGTCTCCATCGAAGTCTGAATCAGAGTATCCAATCAAGCTGAAGTCGTCCACCTGTGTATACTTGATTCCAAAGTCTTGAGTTCCCTTCAGTACCTTAGAACTCTTTTTGCAGCAGACCAATGTCTCTCACAAGGCTTTTGCATAAACTTGGAGAGGATTCCAACAGCAAACGAAATGTCGGGTCTAGTAGTAGTTAGGTAGTTGAGACTTCCTACAAGCTGTCTATACTTTGTTGCATCCTCAAATTCTTTTCCTTCAATAGATGTGAGCTTTAAGTTTTGTTCCATTGGAGTAGTAAGAGGATTGCATTCTGTCATGCCAAACTTGTTCAACAGATCTCCAATGTATTTCTTTTGATAAAGAAATATGGACTTCGGATGTTGGGTTACTTCAATGCCAAGACAGTAATGAGCATAGCCCAAATCAGTCATTTCAAAACTTTTCCCCAATTCCTTCTTTATGGATACAATGTAGCTTTCATTGTTCCCTGTCATCAAAATATCATCTACATATACCACAAGATATACACCTGTTTTGCCAACTTTCTTGACAAATAAAGTTGCATCATCAAGATCATAATGTTTGAAATTGAGTTTCAGAAGATGCTCAGTTAGTTTTTCATACCAGGCTCGCGGTGCTTGTTTGAAGCCATACAAAGACTTCACAAGTTTGCATACTTTATGTTCATGTCCTTTCACAGCAAATCCTTCAGGCTGAGACATAAAAACATTCTCTTTTAGATCTCCATTTAAGAAAGCAGTTTTTACATCCATTTGATGGACTTTCCAACTGTTCTGAGCTGCTAGGGCAAAGAGTGTCCAGATGGTAGCCCATGTCACTGTGGGGGCAAAAGTATCCTCATAATCGACCCCTTCCTTCTGTGCAAAACCTTTTGCCACAAGCCTAGCTTTGTGCTTGTCAAGTGAGCCATCAACTTTATACTTGTTCTTGTAGACCCACTTGCAGCCAATTGGTTGGGTTCCTAATGGAGGATCAACCAGCTTCCAAGTGTCGTTCTTTATGAGGGAATCATACTCCTTTTGCATCGCTTCTTTCCATTCATCATGAGAAGCAGCTTCTTTGAAGGAAGTTGGTTCAAAATCTGTAGACAAGTTTAATTCATAATCATAAGAAACATCCATATCAATAGGTGAATTAGAGTCATCTACATCACCTCCATTTTTCCGGTTTGAATTTCTAGTTCTTGTCTTTCCAGCCTCATCAGGATTAACACTTTCAAGTGTCTTTGTCAGCCACTTTGGGGGACCTTTCTCAGATGGTCCATGCTGCTCCGTTGATTGAGTTGGGACTGAATCAAGATTGAGTCTCCCAATTCTATCAATCAGATCACTTAAAGCATCATCTGTTGTTGGAGTTTCATGCGGGGGAGAGTGTTCCTCAGAAGAAGATTCCACATGTTGATCTAGTATAGGAATCCCCCTTTCAAGATTTCGAATCTGATTATCAAATTCTTGAAATGATTTTGCTTTTACGAATCTATCCAAGCGATCAAGTTGCCGCTCAACAACATTGTCAGTTTTGGATGATTCAAGAAAAATTACATCTCTAGATATAAAAAACTTTTTATTTTCTTCATCATAGAGACAATATGCTTTGGAGGTGTTTGAATACCCCAGGAAGATACACTTATGACTTCTAGCACCAAGTTTGTTTCTATGTACCTTTGGTATCAAGGCATAACAGGTGGAACCAAAGACCCTAAGATGCTTTACCGAAGGAACATGTCCATACCACATTTCATATGGATTCTTGTTTCTAATAGCATTATATGGACATCTATTCTTTCTATATGCAGCACTTGGAACAACATCAGCCCAAAACATTATCTTTACATTTTTGAAGAAGAGCATGGATTGTACCATATTTAAGATTGCCGTAGTCATTCTTTCAGCTACACCATTCTGTTGGGGATTATAAGGCACAGTTGTCTGATGTTTGATCCCATGTTGGCGAAGATAGTTTTCAAATTCATTTGATGTGTATTCTTTTCCATTATCAGTGCGAATAGACCCAATATGAGATTGTGCATCATTTTCAATCCATTTATGAAAATCCGTGAATGTTTGAAAAGCATCATATTTGTTGTTCAATAAATAAACCCAACACAATTTGGTGTAGTCATCAATAAATGTCATCATATATTTATTTCCATTTGCAGAAGGAACATGCATTGGACCACATAAATCTGAATGAATCAGTTCAAGTTTTCTATGTGCTCTTGAATGTGAATCATGAAAACACTGTTTGCTATGCTTTCCTAGGATGCAAGCATCACATTGCTTAAATTTCCTAGGAATTGTAGGCAAACCAGCAACACCATTTTTCTTCAATAAGCGGAGGTTGTCATAGTTCAAATGTCCAAATCTAGCATGCCATAATAAACTTGATGGAAGAGTACCTTCTTCATGATGAGAATTGTATGAGAAATGTTGTGCCCAAGTAGAGGTTCCTTGCAGCTTGAGAAGTCTTTCTTATTCTATTCCCCTCATGACAAGTGAGTGGTTAGATGCTTTTCTCACCTCAAGCTTGCCATCAAACATATGAATGGAGTGACCTTGCTGGCAGATGTGAACCAAGGACAACAAGTTTCTCTTCAGCTATGGGAGATATAGAACATGGTGCAGAAGAAAGTCTAGAAGACCAGGAAATTTTAGCCTGATTGTGCCAAGCCTTGATGGCTTGATTTTTGATTGGTCTGCAAAGTATACTGCTCCATCAACATTATCAGTAAATTCTTCAAAAAAATATTTTCTATGAGTCATGTGACAGGTTGCTCCTGAATCAAGCAACCAATCATTTTTCCAAGAAGCTAGTGAAGCATTAAATACATTTTTATTTACTCCAATGTTACATTGTGCCACAACATAGTGAGCGGATTCAGGTGCTTTACCTTTCTCTGTATCATAAATTTTACCTTTCTGTTGGTTTCTTTGCTACTCAATTTTGTCCCATGGTAGCTTGCATGTATAGGAATCATGTGATCCATTTCTTTTGCAACGAATATAGTTCAAATCTCCCTTTTCTCCTTGAGAGTGTCTGCCCCCCCTGCCTCTGAAATCTCTTCTACCTCTTCCTCTAGAAAAATCTTGAGCAAGATTATTCTCTCTGTGTGCAAGAAGAGTTGTCTTCTTTTCCAAACCTTTCTCTTTTTCAACAAACTTCTCCATCATAAAAATTTGAACTGAGCCCAAAAAATAATTACAGTATTTGTAGCAAAATACTAATAATAATTTGCTATGACTTTACAAAAAAACAGAATCAACTGCAAGCTCTCAATATTCATATATCATGCAATATATATTGTATTCCTTATAACATATTCCACAATATTCATATACCAAGCACGGTCGAGTTAATGCACCAGAACAGCACTGTTCTTGGACAGTAGTATCTAGTAAACCGGCATATGGATCTTTACGACTCGAATTCTTTCGATGATCATCAGTAATGTTGCTACAATAATTGTTATTTCAACTACTTTTGTATTCCTTCATGAAAGGATATGTCATGTGTATACTGTTATTGTAGGAAATCTGTCAAAGCGATACCAATGGAAGGGTTGATACCCTGCATTTACAGAGCTGTCATCCGACACAGCTCCACTCATCAAATACTATCCCGCAGCAGCAGATCAACATTTGAGGAGCGGAGGACCAATGGCAAGGGATGTTGCGAGACTACCCAATACCATGTGCATTCACCAATCTCCAAAGGTTGAACGATATAGCACAAAATGCATGGACTCCGTGCTCAATTCAACCATTAGACTGCTCATGGACTAGGAATAAAGACAGCGCTTTCAGTATTCAACGCATTCTTCAAGACTATTTAACACTACACTGCTTCAATGCATTACTTAGAATAGCAATCGATTTTCAAAGAAATAACACAATTTCCAGATTTTACATGAGCCAACTCAAAATGTGGACAATAGTAGGATTCACTAAGAAACAGTGCTTATTGCTGCGACACTCTGATTTCTAAAACGCGTAGGAGGGGACACGCATTTGGGTGGCGAAGATTTTGACAAGCGGACGCTCAAATACTGTGTTGATAATTTCAACAGAAAATACAAAAAAAGGACATAACCACAAGCGCCAAAGCCCTCCAGAAACTCCGCTCAGAATGCGAAAGGGAAAAAATAAATGTGTCTTCAATGGTAGAGACTGTGATTGATATCGACTGTCTCTATGAAGGTCTAGATTTTCACATGCAGATTAGGAGACCTAAGTTCGAAGAGCTCAATACTGATTTCTTTGATAAGTGCATGCTAATCCTCTACCAATGTCTGCAAGATGCTAGGATGAGCAAAGAGAAAATTAACAAAGTAGTATCAGTCAAAGTATCAATCAACGAGACAGAACGACTCAATCAATCAAAGTATCCTGCGTGGAGGCACCACGAAGGCCGAGGATATCACCACATTTTTCGCTGCGCTGTTACCAGAGGTTTTGAGAGGGTTTAGGTTTATTTTGGAGAATGGCAGCAGCGTTCAAGACAGGTATCGAGCAGTGTAGCAGTAGCAGTCAATGGTGCAGGTAGGCTTGAGAGAAAATGTCAGGCAACTGACACCAATGTTATATGGGCAGCGAATTAGATGGACAGCATATTGTATGGAGCAGCTCTTTTATATGGAGCAACGCTCTTAAATGGAGAGCAGAGGAGAAAATAAGGGAGTTACAAATGGCATAAAAGCTAAAAATGGAGCTGGCTCTGATACCATGTTAGGCCAGGCAGTAACTCCTTAAGGCAAAAATGATCCATATGTATTATTCCATCAGGTAGGTCTTCATTATATACATGAGGGAGACACTGTTCACTTCATCTCCCGATGACTGTTCATATTACTTATTTATCTATTGACATTATATTCACCCTATCCTGAGGATTAGGTGTCAATAGTCTCCATATTGTTATGTTGTTGCTATGATGTGTAGACTCTTTGGAAGCCCTGATTCTGCTAGATTTTCTATTGAAATGGTTCCATTGATAGAAGCAACGATAAACTCCTTCGTGATGGATTGGGCAACTATCTTATCGGATAAAATGGCTAGTCAAATACTGGATTATAGAAAGAACAGATATGTCACTACCCGACTTGTGCCCCCATTCTATATGAGTGCTTACATAGTTGACACAATTTGTTTTAATTCCGACTTTCCCATCTTAGGTTGGAAATGGACTGTTCAGGATCCAACCCCCATTCATATTTACCGTAAATACTTATGGAAGTTTGAATACAGGAATCATTTATACAAGATTTTCCATGGTTTCATCCTACCTGCCCATCAAGCTATCTTTAATAAACCTACTCCTCGGTTGTTTGACAAGGCTAGCATTGATTTAACCTCAATCGGCAGTTGGTTTGAAGAAGAGAGGTTCACCTATGTTATGGTTCTTGGCAGCATTACAAATCCTCATGTCCTTCCACTTTACATTCTAGATAAGCTATTAGCCAGGGAAGTAGCCTACCAGATAGTGGAAAAAGGGATGTCTAGAAATCTTAAAGACTCCAAGAAATAGTTGTGGCCTGCCTTTCCTCTTCGCTGCAGCACCTACTCATTGCATGATTTTAAACATGCCGAGAAAGAAGCAAACAAGGTAAAGGATCTAAGTCTAGCTGTTATCCATAAAAGACAATATGACCCAAATAAGGTTGCTTTCAATTTCACCACTCAAATGAAAATTAGTAAATTCATGCATGAGGAAGATGAGTTTGATGACTTATTTGCTTCAGCAGAGTTATTCTCAACAGTAAGTCATCTTGTCAAATTCAAATTGGGTGCTGAGAAAATGGACAAATTCATTGAATACAAGACACAAACATTACTAACAGTACCTTTGGATTTATTAAATACTACACCAATCATTCAGCAAGTAGAGCACAGCAGAGAGCGGGTTATAGAAAAGATTTCTGGAGAAGTTGAAACAAGTGATAAGGCCAGTGCACCACTAAGAACTAATGTTCACATTGGTCCCATATTGATTAAAGAATGGGAGCAATTTGATCAACGGATCAAAAGTCAAAATGATCCTCAAAACATTATCACATCAGCACTTCCCGGAACACAACGGCTCATTATTCCTGATATTGTGATTGAAGAGACACCCAGCGAAGACACAGCTAAAAAAGAGATAGAAATAATCCCTGAAAATCCTTCAGGAGAGATTACATTGAACATTGAGGAAATTCCACCCTTGGATGTGTTTTACAGCACAAAACACAGGGATGTAGTCAAGAGGCAGAGGAAAAAGAGGAAAATAGACCAAACATCATCCACAGCTCCTCAATCTGAATTTGTGAATGTCATATGGAAGGATTCAAAGGTCAATCCTTCCGAGGATTTGACCAAGTTATCTCAATTTGCAGGGGCATACACAGCTGCTACAATTGATAAAGAAACTGAAGTTAATCAATTGATCAAAGAAAAGGATCAAAAGATTAATCAGCTTGAAGAACAGTCGGCAGTAGAGCATCAAAACATTAATCGGCTAGAGGAACAGTTAATAGTAGAGAAACAGAAGAGTGAGCAGCTTGAAAAACAATTAAACCTGAAAAAACAGAAAATTGATCAACAAGCCATTCAAAGACAATAACAGTTGTCTCAAGAGCTCGAGCAGCTTAAATTGACACATCAACAAGAAATTAAATCTAAAGAAGAGCAAATCACACAGTTACAACTCTCTATAGAACAATTTAAAGATTATCCCAAGGTTGAAGAGTTTAAGAATGAAGCCTTAGAGGAAAATAAGGCTTTATCTCAACAGCTGAATCTACTCTGCCAGAAAATATCTTTTATTGATCCATTATGCATCACAACGACATCACTGATTGACCAAGTAGTTAATACCAAGTTAGAATTTGAAGCTGCGGATGATAAAGTCACAGATTATCTTTCCTGGCAAAGCACAGAATATGGAAGAGCTGCTAAATTACCTAAAATTGAAGAGTCTCATAAAGAGATATTGTTTTCAGAATGGGAAACACAGTTGATAAAAGCAAAAAGAGCTACCTCCAGGACCAGGGCTATAATGAATAATGTTATTGAGCTGGTGAATCATAACTTATATGGTGCCAATTTAATTTCTTATTGTTCCCCAGGAAATCTTCCAAAGGCAAAAGTTTTAGAGAAGCAATGGAAGCAAGATTTGGACACCAAGGAGGAGCAGCTCAACAGAGTACAAAGTCTTAACTGGGATGCGCATTGGTCCTTTGTGGTCAAGCCACACAACCAACAGATGACTATCAAGTGCCTTGTTGATGTCGTTGATCGCATGATGCCCGAGCTCTCAGATGCCACATACACAGGACAGTTACACTCCAGGATGAGTCATCCTCCAGAAATCCAAACCATGCTCTCGATTTGTCGGTTGAAGATACAAGAGAAAACATAGATGCGATGAATCTCTTCAAAGGTTATCACGATTCTATTTTTGAAATTCAAATCCCATATTTTGATGAAGGCAGTTCCAACAACTCTCAGCAATTTTTATGGACAGTTTGTTTTTAATTTTACTATAAAGACCCTTTCATGTCATTTTAGAAAGGGTCCTCAATTTGTATAAAACTAGACTTGAGAAGTTTTCACTTCTGCACTTCTTAATTTATTTTTATAAGTCGTGGATCGAGGTTCAGACTTGTTGTGAAAGAGCTTCATAAAGACTTGCATTTTTGTATCTTGTTGAAGTTTTCAGAATAAGAAGATTGAACTAAATTGTTACTTGCATA
The DNA here is from genome assembly GCA_031772625.1 of Pinus tabuliformis. Classification (NCBI taxonomy): domain Eukaryota; kingdom Viridiplantae; phylum Streptophyta; class Pinopsida; order Pinales; family Pinaceae; genus Pinus; species Pinus tabuliformis. The sequence continues at coordinate 745,521,813 of CM062815.1, forward strand.
ACGAAACTCAAATGCATATGGTACTTCTATCATTGTTCTTTTTGTCTTGTTTTATGTAATTAGAATTCCATTGATTTGTTATTGTTGATATATTCTCATGTTTCAAACAACTCTGTATTATTTCATTTTTTAATGATCTAGAATTGTTATATTGTATACATATGTCAACGATAATTATTAGTATGTTATGCGATATGTTTTCACATTACTTTTTTTAATTTCTTATTCAAAGTAATCATCATTTAAATACATCTTTCTGTAGATAAGTGAATAATCTATATTATCATTTGTCTGCTAGGAATCATCAATAATCACATTATTATGAGATCACCCGAGTTATATAGATATATTTGTATATTTTAGAGCTTATAGATTAGGCCACCTATCATCTTTTTATACATTTAAAACACCCATTCATCAAATCATACTTTATTGGGAAACTAGTCCCATAATATCCAATCGGAGCCACCATACCAAACGAAGAAGGAGCTATACTAACATCCAGACAGGGTGGTTATCCCCCAATGTTGGTGCTACGATTTTCGAGGCATCAACATTTTTGGCGCTAGGAGGGCCTAACTATGAATGGCGAGTAAATTTAAATCTATAGACCATTCTCAGAGTAAAAATCCCTCACCATCACCTCAACCTTCTCCTTCGCATTCTAAATCTCCTATTCCTAAGCGAGAAGTTGAAAAGAAAAATACGAAACCCATTGTTGAAACCCTAAACAAGCCAGATGGTTCTTCTCCTGAACCTCCTGAAGTACAATCTTTGATTCATAAACTCCAAGGGATTTCAATATCCCAAGAAGATTCTAAGTTATCCCAAGGCATTGTTACTTCCTAATATATCCCATCGCAACCGCTTACTAGGGCAAAGAGTGAAAAGTTTGGCATTCTACCCGTTGAATTCCCTCTACCAAGTCAAAAAAGGGGTTAGAAATTGTTACTCCCTTTTCAAAATTTGGTGACGATTCAAAATTTCATATAGCAATGAAGCCATGAATAGGGGTTAGAAATTGTTACTCCCTTTTCGATAATTTTGTGTGGTACCTCCATAATCTTGGCATTTTCTCACAAGCTGACGCTAAATCCTAACTCCCCCAAGTAGTGGATTATGAAGGGTGGAAGCACAAGGAGGAGTTCGATTTTATAGAAGTTGTCGATGAATGGCATAATTATGTGAGTTTGTTATGCATTGGTTTTATTAGGCTAAGGGAAGCTGAGAGGAAGAATGGCATGATTATGTGAGTTTTTTATGCATTGGTTTTATTAGGCTAAGGGAAGCTAAGAGGACTCGCTATGCTAGTCCAAAAACATGAAGACCAAGATTTCACTATTGAATTCAGGTATAATTCTCATATGGAAGTACAAATTAAGGGAGGTGTCAGATAGTGGTGGGAAAAGATCTGGAAAACTCATGGTCCAATCAAATGCAAAATTACTTTGTGGTTAACCCTAAACAACAAACTCTTAACATGGGACAATGATATGACATACCTAGTTCCCTCAATGACATACAAAGGTCACGGGGTACCAAAAAATTATTTTTCTTTATATTAGCTTGACAATAAGCATTGATACAACTATGTAACATACATGTCAAAATCTCCCGGATGCGGGTGTTCAATCAGCGTAAGGGTACGAAGGTGGCGCTTCACATGGGCAGGTGTCAGCCCATGCGCGCCACGAGGAACCGTGCAGATCAAGTGAGCTGGTCTCACGCAGGGTTATTAATGTGGTTCGTTTACTCCTCCATCTACCTCCTGGTAAATTGTGCAATGGCGCTTCATAATGTTTGTGCTCCCGCGGCCTCCTCGCATTCCTCTACGGTTTCTTGGCATTCCTCGGCGGCCTCTTCGCATCCCTCTGCTGCCACTTCGCACTCCTCTGCGGTCCTGTTGGTAGCTCAGGGGCATTCACTCTCTGTGCCCAAGTCCATCTCCGTCTCAGACTCGAGAGTGTTTCACAGGAATTTAGCTCCAGTTCAACAAGCTCACGTTCTGGTTAGTTGCTCCCCTCCGTGTATTTGTGCGCTGGTCAATCCACTGTATACTGCAATGCTGAGAGAGCGTCCAAGAATGGGTAGCAGACGCGGAGGCTCCCGTGGACGCGCCACCTCACAGAGGTCTGCCCCCATCTCTCCCTCCTCCTCGGTTGAGGTGGCACCTGATCAAAATCGCCCTCAAGTTTCCAGAGCTAGAAGAGGCAGAGATCACGGGCGTGGAAGGCTGGTTGAATGTGAGCATGCAGCACATCCAACAGTCTGCTATCGTATCCCCTACACTCTTGCCAATTCCACTTTCTTAGTCTCTGTTACTATTGAAAATTGTGCAAATCTCAGCGGCCAGGCAGCAGCTCATCAGGCAATTCCGCCAGAACAAGGGACAGCGCCTCCAATTGACACTCAACGCCCGGTCACGGGAAGTTCCTCCTTGGCGACTCAAGCCGCCCCTGATGGTCCAAGCGAGCCTGCTCCGGGAGTCCCAACCGGCTCGGTGGTCCTTCGCTCAGACTCAGAAGACTCTTTGCAATTTGGGTGCAGGGTAGTGGAGGAACCCTACACTACGGATGACGACTGATCTTGGATGGCACTCTGCTCTCGGCAGCCTAAGAAGTAGGCGCATTACTCTGTTTTTGGAACTCGCAATTCTGCCTGTGTCAGGTCATAGTATGTGTCTATATGTCTCTGTGTCGACTGTTTGGATCTATGTCTATTTGTCCTTGTTCAGCGCTGCACAACAGTGCAATAGTTGTTTGTATCAGCTTGTCTGTTTCGCAATATTTAGAGTCTTAGGAGAAGATGTAACAGATGGAAGTCCACCATTTTTGGAAGGTGTTCAGCTGTGCTAATTGTCAATCTCATGGCAAGATTTTCAAGGCTACGGCCTTGCTGTAACATTTTGAATCTTTTTGTATAATAATAGAAGTAGACAGATTGAGAAAAAAAAAACATACATGTCAAAATACACCAGTCAATCTTGCAAATTTTGATTTCTATCTTTAGGTATTTTATCAAATAGTTTGTAAGCAAATTGTAATAAAACACCTTTAACACAAATCTTCAAATTCTTTGCATGAAAAAAAGCATATATAAACTACAGCAGTACTAACACACAAAAATTATAACATATAACAATATTATCCACATCCACAAAAAAAACATCTTCATTGGGGCATTTCATCAAATAGTTTGTATGCAATGAATCATTAAACTAACACTTTGCATGCAAACTATTATAGCAAAATCCTTGAGGAATATCTCCTAAATTATATCAATCCAAGTTTTGAAAAATAAACCAAATGATCAAAGGGAGTTCCCCTCACTATGATCCAATTTTCCGCATCTGGAACCTCCCGGATGAAAAGTTATAGCAAAAATGCCATCATGACATGTTTGATACATGACTTTAGGAGTATCTAGTAAGCTTGATTTCATTTGATCATATCTCCTAAACTATCATGACCCAAGATCTAAACGTTGTTTTAGATTATCATAGGGATTTCCCCTCATTATGATTCAACTTTTAGCTTCTAGAACCTCCCAGAAGAAAACTTATAGAAGAAATTCCAATATGACCTATTTGATGCATGATTTTTGAAAAAGCATGTAGGAAGCTTGACTACCTTTGATTATATCTCCTAAACTATCGTGACCCAAGATGTGATAGTTCGACCATATGATCAGGGGGATGTGCCCTCACTATGGTCCAAGTTTTAGACTTGCAACCTCCCAGAAGAAATGTTACAGCAGAAATGCCAACATGACATATTTAAATATGCATTTAAGAAGCATAACGTCCTCTTATCATATTTCCTTAAATTTTGTGACCTGGGATCTGAAAATTCAACCAGAGAATCAGCAATATGTCCACTCAATATGGTCTAAGTTTAAGCTTTTGGAATGATTCTCCTAGAAGCAAATTTATAGCACAAATTCCAACATAACTTGTTTAAAGAAAAATTTAGGAAACCTATCTACCTCAACTAGTTCTATTACAAAATTTAATGCATATAAAAATCTACATCCAAATAGTATAATGACCATAGCCATGATAAATTTGTTGGAGGGTAAATTCATGTATATATAAAATTGTTGTAAAGACAATTAAATAATCATGTGTGTCACTAAACCATCTATGCCATAAATATCATTACCACATAAATAAATATTTATCCATTACAACCAAAAACAATATTGGAAACTGAAGTAGGGTGAACCACATTCCACCCCACCATAAGCTCAATTATGCTGCATTCTTTTCACGTAGTTAGCTACCCTCGTGTGTTAAAAAATGCAGTAAGAAAAGGCTCAATTTGACTTTAGCCTTAGTCAAAATGCGTAAATCGATTTCCACATTAGCATGACAACTTGGAGGCAGTTAACTAACGTGACATAGCTCTTGTCACTTAATTAGCTTAGTAAATTCAAGTTAAAGGGCTTGGAGTTCAGTTATGCATGTGTTATTGCTAAATTTTAGAAATCTAGTTCAACTATTTTCAATTGCATTCAGTTAACTAAACTCTAACTATTGATAGAGTTAGTGTAAGGTCATTTGTGCAGTGGGTCAACAATCTAACTCAGAGATCTGTAAGTTAACTGATCAATCAGCACAAAATAGCTAATGCATGCATGGAATTCGAATTCCTCAGCTGAAGTGGAGATGAAAAGGCAGTGTAACATGAGTTGTATACTAGTTTGAGTGTATAGTTGTTGCATGAGGTCAGGAGACCAATCCTTGGAAATTGCGCAAACAAATAGGACGAAATTCATATATTTTAGGAGTTAATTTCCTCAAGGATTGCGCTAGGAAATAGGAGGCTAGATGAGCGAATAATTGGCTAAGTGTTGGCCAGAGTTTCTCATTCAGCAGAGAGAACAATTATTCATTTGCAGGTTGTGCTTGGAGCTAGAGAAAGCAATTGTAATAGTTTCTCTATTCAAATGATTAATGCAAAGAGGCTTGAGGGGTTTTTCCTAGTTGGTTTCCCCTAGAAATCATTGTGTAGTTGTGGTTTTGCTTATTTCGTGTCTATGCACGTTGTTCTAAATTGAGATTTCCATTTCGCATATCAATAGAGTAGAATTATGTCTCTTGTTTTTTAGTTTGAAATCTTGAGTAGTTGCAATTTCTATCAAATTTCTGCATGGTATCGGAGCCCTGAAATCACATTAGAACTAGTATTTTGATCTTGTCCCTCATGAATTTCAAAATAGCAACTTCAATGCAGTGGTTTTTCTTTAGGATCGAGAGAATGTATTTCAATGAATTGAGATTGGAGTATGCCTTGGAGGGTAGCTCTAATTTCTTAGCCTAGAAGGATCGAATGGAAGCAATGCTCGATGACAATGGTGTGTCACAATATGTGAAAATTGATATTGCAAAACCTCCATACTCAGATGCACAGCAGTTAACCCAATGGAAGAAGGATGTTGCAAAGGCAATGCGAATTATTCTGAAAGGTGTGAGAGACCATGTGGTCTCAAATCTCCATGGCAAATAGACACCATTTTCTATGTGGAGAACACTGACTAAGCTATTCAAAAATAGAAATGACCATAGAAAATTGGCCCTAAACGATAAACTTCAAAACATCAAGACGCAGAAAATGACATTACTCTGTAGTATCTCTCCAGGTTTACAGAAGTTCAAGATGAGCTTGGAGGGATTGGGTGAATGTATCAGAAGATGACCTGGTAAGCCTAGCTCTTCTAGGCCTTCCAAAATCCTGGCATAGCTAGCAGGACTATGTGAATGGAAGGGAAAATTACCAAATTGGGAAAGCTTTTGATCTAATTTGCTTCAAGAAGAGTTTAGGAGAAATAACAGGGATGGAACATCATCCAAAGCAGAGGATGAAGAGAATTTTGCCTGGTTGGAAAGGGAAAGAAGGGCAAAGGGAAGAAGACCCAAAGCAAACCTGAATCCAGCCAAAATAATGGCAAGAAGAAAGACATAAGCAAGATAAGAAAAATTCACTGCCACAAATACAAGGACTATGCAACAAATTGTCTGCGTAAGAATCCTTCAGTAGGAGCAGGGGGTGAAGCACTGGATTCACAATTCGAATTAGACTTCACCCCGATAGTATGAATTTCCAGCACTGTTATGGGGAGTGTGTCGTACCATAATTCTGGTGCCTCATTCCATATGACAAGGTGCAAGGAGTTTTTCAATAGCCTGGAGGAGAAGGATCTCCAGATGCATATCAAACTGGGTGATGATAAGAGGTACAATGCTATAAGAATTGGTATTGTCACCTTTGAGAGGGAGAAAGCCTCTCCTCTTCGCCTCAAAGATGTTATGTATGTACCTAGGCTGAAGAACCTGATATCTATAGAAGTATTGGAGTATAGAGGCTATGATGTTATTTTCAGTAAAGGAAAAGTCTTTCTGAAGCACATAGCTACCGGGCAAGTGAAGCAGATTGGAGTTCGAGTGAAGAACTTATACAAAATTGAGGTGTAAGATTGCATTGCATTGAGTAGCAAGGCTGAAAAGGTGCAGAGTCGAGATGTTGGAGAACTCTGGCACAAGAGATTAGGTCATCTACAACATGGTGCCTTGAAAATCATGCAACAAATTACGACCGGTCTCCCTAAAGGCTCCCTTGAATGGAAGGATGTCTGCAAGGGTTGCACATTGGGGAAATATAACAAATCCACTTTCCATGACTGAGATAGCATAGCACATGCAATCTTGGAGCAAGTCCACTATGATGTTTGTGGACCCTTTTCTACAACCTCCACATCAAAAAATAAGTACTACGTTATTTTAATTAATGATTTCTTTAGAAAATGTTGGATCCTCTTCATGTAGAAGAAGGATTTAGTTTTCTCAAAATTTGTTGAATTCGAAGCAATGGTTGAGAAGGAGACTGGGAAGAAGGTGAAGGCTCTCAGGAGCGACAATGGAGTTGAATTTGTTTCAAATTCCTTCATGGAGTTTTGTGCCAAAGAAGGTATTCGAAGAGAGCTAACAACACCCCAAAACCCAAAGCATAATGGGGTGGCCGAGAGGAAGAATAGAAGCATAGTGGGAGAAGCAAGGGCCATGTTGCATGATCAGGGGATGCCATTACATCTACGGGCAGAAGCATGCAACACCACAGTCTACTTGCAAAATGGGAGTCCTCATAGAATACTTGGTATGATCACACCATAGGAAGCTTTCTTTGGGAGAAAGCCCGATGTGTCTCATTTCAGAATTTTTTGGAGCTTCAGTTTATTGTCATGTCTCCAAGGATTCGAGGAAGAAACTTAAGCCTACAATAGAGTTGGGATTTTTTGTAGTATACATCGAAACTCCACACAATTATCGGGTGTAATTGTCTTCACTAAGGATGACAGTTGTAAGGAGAGATGTCAAGTTTGATGAGGACAAGGCTATGAGATGATCTCTGGAACGAGAGTTGAGTATACCACCAGAGCATGAGCTTCCAGATCCAAAGGAGGAGCCTCAAGGTGAGCTTTAGGAGGTTGTGGAGAAACCACATGCAAAGGAGCAAAGTGGAGACACCCACTCAACCAAAATCTTCTAGAGAGGGGAGCAAGGGAACCAGAGAATTTGATAGATTGATACAGGATGTACGGGAGCATGTGGGAGCTCCTACATCATAGTGCAGGAAGAGGAGGTCACCTGAGATGTACACTGGTTACTTAGCTCTCATGACAGAGCTCATTGAGGGAAAGCCTTCTTCATTTGAGGAAGCGGTTTCTCAACCTGTTTGGGTTGATGCCATGGTGGAAGAATATGAATCCATCAAGAACAGTGTATGGGAGGTGGTGTCGAGACCAGAAGGGAAATCAATGGTTAGTTCTAGATGGATCTACAAGGTGAAGCATGCAGCAGATAGGAGCATTGAGAAGTACAAGCCCGGATTTGTGGCCAAAGGATTCTCAAAGGTAGGAGTGGACGATGAGGAAACTTTTGCACCAGTTGCAAGGTATTCCTCAATTAGATCCTGTTGATGCCCCGAAATTCGTTGCAACAACATCGGGGAAACCACCCGGTCCGGACCTTAGTGCAGCTCCTTTTCCGTTTGGGATAGTGGCTCCGACTGGGGATAATGGGACCAGTTTCCCAAGAATTATAAGTAAACGGGATGGATGAATGATTTACGATATAAGATGGTAATAAGTGAATAGCTAAACTATAAGAGAAATATAATAACTATAATCTAATCCCGGGATTTATCGATTCATAGAGTGCAGCGTTTGATAATCTGTGCTTAGTGGCAGGCATATAGATGACTCTAACACTAAAGCATAGATGTTTAAATCATTTAAGATTGCTCTGCATAATTAGTTATGCAGAGCGATAATAGCGAATTACTACACTTAATCATTTATATTGCTGCTACACGTATAAGTGAGAGAGATAACAAATTACAAAACATTCAATAGTGATATGAAATGAAAATTTGTTGTTATATTGCATACATGTATTCAACAATAGCAAAGATAATAACACAGCAATTCATATAATAGAAAAGAGAACAGATACAGATAATAGTACCATGCAAGCTGTTTGATCAATCCAGTGTATTAATCACTATGTCGCGGTCCTTCCTTCAAACCAGAAAACATTCCAAGCAAATGACAGTAGTGCACAATTTGCATAAAACAGCCTTCTAAGTAAAATTAAGAACCAGTGGTCGAGTTTCACAAAAGTATATAGACTGAAGCACAATAGTGCAAACTTCAGCCTTTAAGTCTTTTACAAAATTTTACGACCCTTTCCAAAACAATGAAAGGATCTATAAATACTATGCTAATCTAAATATCTAAATATCTAAAAACTGAAAAAGCTACTAAATTGGCATTTAACAAGTATCATCTTGTTTCCTGGTGATCTGGCAGTCGGCGGCGATGCTTCATTCAGAGGTCTCTTTGCCTTTACTCCTTTGCTGACATATCGCCAGCATTGGCTCTACTTCTGGTGGAGTATTAAGGCGTGAAGTTAGTTGAGCATCATATGTGGCATCCTGAATGTCGGAAATCAGATATCGGAGGGCATCTCTTAAACAGTTAAGAGCCGACCTTTGAGAATGTGGTTTAATCAGAAAGAGCCAGTATGCGTCGGCGGTTAAGGTATTTACTCCGGCGATTAACCGTCCTTGTTTCTCCAGATCAGGGTAATTTCTGTGCTCCAGCATGTTCGTTGTTGTTATGTTTCTAGTCGTGCACTGGGAGATCATATTTGCCAGATACAATGTGTCGTTGACCAGATTGATCATGTTGCTGGCAATCATTTTACATCTTGAGGCTGCCCTTTCCGCTTTCATTACCTGAGTGTTCCATTCCATGAAGAGTATGTCCTTGTATGGTACATGGATTTGGGACAAATTCGCCGCTTTCCCTTTTGGAGTGTCTTGCCACTCAATATATTCTGTTATATCATCTTCAGCCTGATCTAGCTTATTCCTGGCCTTCTCTATTTGCTCACATACTGTTGTAGATGTTTCACAAAGTGACTCAGCGTCAACAAGTTGTCGGCACAAGAGCTTGATCTGAGATATTAATGCGTTGTTTATTCGAGTTGCCTCTGCTCTGAAATCATCAATACTCTGGGCGCCCTTGATACCTTCGAGCTGTGCTGATAGCTGAATTATTTGCTCGTCTTTAGATTTCATCATCAGCTCATTCGATGCCTTTAACTGAGATAATGCCTCTGATAATTCTTGTGCTTTATGAATGTCACTTTGGTCTATCCTCTGTTTTTCGATTAGCAGCTGCTGAGTTAACAAATTATTTTCTCGTTGTTGAGCCAGCAATTGTTCCTCTACCTGCGCTGCCTTATTTCTTGCCTCTATCACTTCTGCCTGCAATGCATATATCTCATGATCTTTAGTCTTCAACAGAAGACTTACCTCGGATGCTTTGTCAATAGTTGCTGCCGAATAAGCTCCCGCAAATTGCGACAGCTTACTCAGATCTTCAGAGGGATCTAATTCCCCTTTCCAAACCACATTGCCCGTGATTGTTTGCTCGGGTGAAATAGAAGGTTGATCAAGCCTTCGTCTTTTCCTAGAGCGCCTAACAACGGCTCTATGCTTTGGGCTGTAGAAAATATCTAGGGGAGGAATTTCCTCCACCTGAAGATCAATTTGATCGGGTGGGTCTTGAGTGATTACCTCAACATTCTGTAACATGGATGGGCCGCTGGTTCCTTCTAGAACCTTAGAAGAAGTAGTATCGGGAGCATTACTTGTTTTAGAGGTGTCTGAGTCTTTGGAGGCTTCCTTACCACTGATAATGGAATCGAATTGGTTCCATTCCTTAATCAATTCAGGATCAGTAGAGATTTGCTCACTTTGTTCTATGTGGACTTTACTCTGTTCTTTCTCTTGTTCAATCCTCTGCTGTTCCTCGAATGCCTTCCGCTGTTGCTCCTCTTGTGCTTTAAACTGCTGCTCCTCTTGTGCTTTCTGCTGTTGCTCCTCTAATTCCTTTTTCTGCCTATCTTCCAGTTCTTTCTTTGCTTTCTCTTCTTCTTCCCTCTTTCTCTGTTGTTCTAACTCTTTCTGTTTTCTTTGCTCTTGATCCTTTTGTGCCTTTTGCTGCCTTTCTATCTGCTCCCTTTTATGCTTCTCTGCTTGCAGCTTTTTTTGTCTTTCCTCCTGTTGTTTATCATATTCTTTAATTGTAACAGGAGGTAGGTGTATTTGCTGCTGACCAGGCTCGCTTGAGGAGGATGTTGGGGTTGTGGATAATAAATCTAGAGGCAAAGTTTGCAACCTTTGCTTTCTAAGTTTATTAAATTCAGTTAACTCCACATCTTCGTATCTCATTGCAGCAAGTTGTTTGATTTGGCTTATTGAATCGGCACTCACGAACAGGTCGTCAAACTGATCTTCTTGATGAACAACCTTTGACAGTTTGGCCTGTTCCAAGGCAATGAAAGCAGTCTTTTTTGGATCATAGAGTCTGTTTGGAATAGAAGCCAGGGATATCATTTGGAGTTTTGCTGCTTCCTTTTCTGCATGCTTGTAATTCAGCAGCGTATAAACTCCAATTCTTAAAGGAAAAGAGGGCCATCCTCTCTTTTTCTCCTCTTTGAGAGTTTGTGTGACACCCTCAGACATAATCTGGTAGGAGATTTCCCGGGCTAACAATTTATCTGGGATGTACAGGGGGAGAACATGTGGCCTAGCCTTGCTTCCAAAAACTCTAATATAGGTAAAATGCTCTTCCCCGAACCAATGGGCTACGGCTGGTAGGTCAAAAGAAGCTTCATAGGAAATTCTTGGGATAGGTCTGTCGAAAATAGAATAGTGGACGGGCACCATGAAACCGTTGCAAATTTGATACAAATGGTCTTTGTAAGAGGGTTTCCATAATTTCCGATGATACAAGTGAATGGGTGTTGGGTCATGGGTGGTCCATCTCCAACCAAGGACAGGAAACTCAGAATTAAAACACAGGGTATCCATAATGTAAGCAGAGTAATAAAAGGGTGGGATTTTTCTTTCGGTGACTCTGGTTTTGGCTCTAAACTCACGAACAGCTATGACCAATTTATCAGAAAGAATAGTGGCCCAATCCATGATTGTACTATTGACGGCCGCTTCCATTAAGGGAACCATATCAATATGGATATTTGCAGAGTCATGTAATCCCCACAATCTACACATCATAATCCCAGCATAGCAATAGGGAGAAGCCAAAGAAGCATTGGAGTACTTACCCGAGATATCATGCTTGTGTTTGGCTGGATTCTGCCTCCAATCTCGCAGAGGTTCGGATGGTGATTCATTCTCTTTCGCGAACTTCTCCACAAAAGCTCTGTTATAGACTATCTCAGGTTCAGGCAAATGATACATCCGCCTCAGGTCGTCAGGCTTGAAGGACCCGAAAATCCTTCCATCCTTTGTATGAAAGGTTCTATCAGTGAGGGTAATTTCCTCAATTGCCCAACGTACCACATCAGTGTAAGGTAGGACTTGTTCTCTGGCTGCTATTCTGTGCAAAAAGGAGTCGGCCAAGTCCTTGAGAGTTGCCTCGAACTTCCTTAGTTCATCCACACTAGCCTCAGTTACTGTTTTTTCTGGTTGCTCAGCCTCTAACAAATTATATGTACCTTGCCATGTAGTGCTAGGAAGACCAGTGCATGTAGTATCTGAGATTAAGCCTTTCTTTGAAACTATAGCAGCTTGACCTGCGACAGGTGTTGCAGTAGAACCTGCCACCTTCTTGAATTTCTTTCCCATCATGTTCAGGCTTCTCTCGACGGTTGAATTCTACACAAGTGCAAGAGAAATCGTAACAAGGAAATAACAATGACATTCCATAACAGGATAGATATATTGCTTGAAGCGTGGTGAGATTAATTCTAAAAGGGGCTGCGGATCTAATGATTTGAGAAGGCACCGCAGATGCAATGATGGTGATTTTACAGCCTGCAGATCCATAAATGACCATTACTTAAGTTATTAAACCGAATGACCCCTTAAAGCGTGCAACAGATTTTTTCAAAGGTCTAATCGTAAATGTTCGTTAAATCGAAGGGGCAAAGCTTTAAATACGCATGCATTACCTTATCCCTGTATTTAACGGCTTTTTGAAATCTGTGCTTTTGTCAAATCGGATTTAAATATAACTTTAAAGCTTTGAAATAATCACCTTTTAGGAATTCTGGTCATCATTAAGCGTCATCGCATCGCATCGGGGGTATGAGTGATATTATCATTTGGGAGAGATCTTGGCGAATGCCGATTGCGACATTGCATCATATTAGCGCGCAAACATAATCCCTAGATGTATATCAAAAGATTTACCGACTACCGATAGCGATATCACATCGCATCGGGGAAAAAATCTGAACGTCTTATGAAAATGCATGGGATTCTGCCGACTACCGATAGCGATATCGCATCGGGTCGTGGCTTAAAACGCTTTTCATAAGAAGCAGCGCCGATAGTTGATCACCGATATTGTGTCGCATCGGGGAGAAGACATGTGCTTTTTCTGTGTGTGCATTGGCTATTGCCGATGGCCGATAGCGATATCGCATCGGAAAGGACCAAGGTAACAAGCGATCTTGCGATTGCTTTTTCGGACTTAACCAAAAATTGCTTGTTATTTGTTCAAAAAGGCTTTTATTCACAAATTCATTTGATTATCATACCTTTTTCGAACAAATTTATTAATGCCAATTAAAATTTTTAAAAGGGACCCATTTCATATGTTAATTGTTTGTGATAAAAATGTTATGAAATGGGGGGTTGTTGTAGGGCACAACAATTGGCGATTCGTTGGTAGAACCAGTTATCTCTGAACTAATAAACATACTTACACTTTTTTCAAATAGAATCGTTTTAAGGGAAAGGAAATTTCTAATATAACTAGATGTCTATTGATTCTGAATAAAACAGGCTTCTTCAGTTGACTTCCTCTTTTTATAAAGAAAATAAATGCATTTTAAGTTTTAAAATAAGTCTTTAATGGTTCATAAAGGTAAAATAGAAAACTTTTCCATATCAGCTTTTAAAATAAACTCCTCTGTCACAGGTAGAGCCTCTGCTGCCAGCAAACGTTTATAGTCTCGGCAGGGTTACCTTTTAACCACGTTGTTGTCCATTTTTCCATTCACTTAAAAGTGTGACTAAACAGAATGAATTCAAAAGATATTTTCACATTTTTGAATTTCACTTTCTTTTCTTCTTTGCTTAAGATAAAAGCCATTGTCCTGGTTTGGTGGCCAGATAATGACAATGCCACTCACGGGTAGTAATCAAACTGAACAAGCTGGCTCGTGATGAGACCCCTTGTCTTGAAATTTCAAGCCATTACCCTGTTTGATATGCAGTTTTGGTAATGTCAGTTAAATTATTTTCCTATGAACATGGTAAGCAGGCTTGTAATAAGACCTCTTATCTTTAATCTTTTATATTTTAGAATTACACTCTGAGTAATCATAAACTTTTGGTGAATGGGATGAACAACTATCTTCTTAAGAGTATATGGATGACAGGTTGAGAGTTAAAGATGCTGAAGATGGATTAGCTCCTATTTTAATATAGATAACCTTTGGAGACCAATTTTGAAAACCCAAGATGACTCATAGAACTTCGTTCAGAGTGAAGTTTACAAAAGTTAGACTGTGATCTCAGAATAAAAAGATATCTAATTTCCTAGAAATGATCTCTCTCTTAACTTAGGACCCTATTATCCAAAAGCAAATATTAATAGTGCCGTGGCGAGACAACTTTTAACTACAGCGAAAGGTCAATGGAAGATATCCCACATCCTTATTTCTACAGATCCTACAAATTATATAAAAACTACAAAGAGAAGGGGTTACCTCCTCAATTAAAGAATTTCTTCAAGATCAGACCATTGACAGGGAGAGAATCCCTCACCCCTGATAGATTTTGCAGTATAAAAGTGGAATGGCCTACTTTTTCACAGATCTGAAATGGTCCAAGCCACAGTTTCTGAAACTTGGAGTGTTTACCTTTGTCTTCATGGGCTTTGTCCCATTTCAGAACTAGATCTCCAACTTGGAATTGTTTAGGACTAGACGAAGCTAGATCAAAAGCTGCTTTAATGACTTGCTGATGTTTGGCGTGTGTAACCTTGGCTTTTTCCCTTTCTTCTTCAAGTTTGAGAATTTGATCATATCTAAACTGGATAGAGGAAGGAGTTTCGTCAATAAATTGCACTAGGGCTAGAGATGGAATAAGAAGATTGGTTGGTACGATTGGTTCTTTTCCGTAGACAAGATTAAACGGAGAGGTTCCTATGGAGGCTTTCTGTGTTATCCTATCGGCCCATAATGCAAATACCAAGGATTTGTGCCAGTTCTTATGATTCTCTTCGATTGTTCGCTTAATGATTTTGATTAGATTTTTATTAGTTGATTCTGCTAGGCCATTACCCTGAGGATAGTAATTAGCAGAATACTTTAATTTAAATCCCCTTTTAACAGCGAAATCAATCATCGCATTACCTGAGAAATAAGAAGCATTATCAAAGACAAGAGCGTTTGGAACACCAAACCTGGTAATGATGAACTGATCTATAAATTCAATGATCGCCTCAGAGTTTGTTGTCTTTAACGGAACTGCTTCTACCCACTTTGTAAAGTAATCAGTTGCTGTAAGAATATATTTGTGCTGCCTGGAAGAAGATGGATTAATTTCTCCAATGATGTCCAATCCCCATTGTTCAAAAGGCTGTTCAATGTTGATTGGTTGCAAAGGGAAAGCTGGTTTTTGTTGTCTTCCACTGGCAGTTTGGCATTTGAGACATTTCCTTACATATTCGTGAGCGTCCTTAAACAAAGTAGGCCAATAGTATCCAGCATGAATGACTTTATGAGCTGTTGTATCAGCTCCGAAATGTCCTCCTGCTGGTCCGTCGTGTAGCTCCTGCAAAACCTTTTGAGCCTCAGGTTTCTCAAGGCATCTTAATAGGACAGAATCATAGTTTCTTCTGAAGAGCACATCATCGATAATGGAAAAACTCTTAGCTTTCAATCTAATGGCCCTTTTGTTTTTGTAGGACAAATTGGTAGGAGCATAACCATTCTTTAAATAAAAGATCAAATCAGCATATTGAGATTCGGAATAAGGAACACTTAGCTGATTAACTTCTTGAGTTTGCTCTGTATCACTTGATTCCGGAATGTTTGATGCTCCTGCTAATATCCTGCAAAAACCTTGACCTTTAACAATCTTTGCTGGCTTTATTTCTAGATCATATTCTTGGAGAGCCGCGACCCAATTTGCCCTTTTTTCGCCCAATTCCTTTTGGATTAATAGTTGCCTAACTGCTGAGAAAGGAACTATCACTTTAGTGTGGGTTTTTAAAAGAAAGGGTCGATAATGTTTGACTGCTTTAAAGACAGCAAAAGCTTGTTTCTCAACATCGGAATAGTTTAATTCGGCGCCTTGAAAGTTTGAACTAAAAAACGAGATAGGCGCTTCCAAATTGTCATCGTTCAACTGGGTGAGCACTGCTGCGTAAGATAAGTCGGATGCAATGGTATATAATGTAAAATGATTAGAAAGATTTGGAGTATTCAGAGCTGGGGCGTTGATTATTGATTGCTTAATGTCATTAAAAGCTTGCTTTTCTTCTAATCCCCATCTGAAGGTTGAATTATTTTTAATCATCGTTTGTAGTGGTAGTACAATCTGTGAAAAATCTGGAACAAATCGTTTAACGAAATTAATCTGTCCTAAAAACGACTGCATCGATTTTTTGTTGTGTGGAAAAGGAATTTCAGAAATTTCCTTAATTCGATCAGGATCTACATAAATGCCATCCTTAGATACGATAAATCCTAAAAGCTTACCCTGGTTAAGAGCAAAGAAAGACTTTTTCGGGTTAAGAGAGATACCATGTGTTTTGCATCGTTGAAAAATCTGATTTAAATCATGCAAGTGATTATATCTCTTCTTAGAATATACAGTAATATCATCGAGGTAGACGACTACTGTTCGATTAATTAACCCTCTAAAGGCTGTATCCATAGCTCTTTGGAATGTTGCTCCTGCATTTATGAGTCCAAAAGGCATCTTTTGATATGCATAAGTCCCCCATTTTGTTCTGAATGTGGTTTTAAGTTGGTCATCAGGATGAACCAGCACTTGATTATATCCTGAGAAACCGTCGAGAAAGGACATCAATTCAGATCCTACTACCGATTGGAGGATTTGCTCCATGGTAGGCAGTGGGAAATTATCTTTCAAGCTTGCCTTATTCAAGTTTCTGAAATCAATACAGATTCGGATGTCGCCGTTTTTCTTCCTGACTGGTACCATATTAGAGACCCAGTTTGAGTGTCGGACAGGGAAGATAATCTTAGCTTTTAAAAGCTTATTAAGTTCCGACTTTATCTGGCTCTCCAAATTCGGATGTATTTTTCTTAACTTCTGCTGGATTGGTTTTTGATTAGGAAGCATAGGAATAGTATGTTGTATGATAGATGTATCATATGTCTTGAGGTCGTCATACTTCCAAGCAAAAACTTGTTTGTTTTTTCTTAAGAGTTTGATAAATGCTTCCTTTTCTTCTATAGAAAGTCCTAATCCTAAGTTGATATTTTGAGGAGCTTGATCTGTTCCCAAATTAATCAATTCAAACCTAAGAGTAGAGCTTTGGAGTTTTGTATTAATTACAGGTTTGAACCTGTCTTTAATGTCATAAAGATCTTCGAGCTTTACTACGGGCTTAGGAATTGCGTTATCTTGAGATGTTCTTTTCATTTGAGAATCATGCTCATCTTCTTCAATGATTTGATTGTCATAGGACTTTTCAGAGGTTAAGAATTGCAAGATGTCCTCGTCATGGTTGAAAACCCTCCAGTTGGTGATATTATCAGGAACTGAAGGCCTAAAAATTAATTCTATAGAAAATCTATCAAGACTATAGTCTTCGGAAGGCAGAAGTTTGGAAGCTACGTTGGCTAGTAAATCGGCTGCTGAGTTCTGTGATCTAGGAATTGAAGAAATGTTGAATGCTGAGAAATGCGAAGTAAGATCTTGCACTAGCGATTGATAATGCTTAAGGTGGCTTGAAAGGCAATGAATTGTATTTCTTACCTGCTTAACAATGATCTCACTATCGCCGAATACTTTAATATATTGGACTTTAAGGTCGATTGCCTTATATAATCCCTGCACTAGAGCTTCATATTCGGCCGTGTTATTGGTGCATTCAAATTCTAATCGACAGGATAGCATTGTTTTTTCGCCTTGCGGACTAACCAAAATGCAACCTGCTCCTGAGCCCTCGCTGGACTTAGAGCCATCAAAATACAAAGACCAAAATAAAGGAGAATCAACAAAAATATTTACATCCTTTTGATTTTCATTGAAGCATTTGGATAAATTGGTTTGTGAAAAATTTTCTACCTGAGATGTACAATGGTTAACTGAAAAAGCAGAAGGTTGGGCAACAAAGTTTCCAAAGAATGATTCTGAGGAATAATTTCCCAAAATGTTGTTGTTGAAGGCCACAGGCTGGTTTTCTTGTTCGAAATCGGTTACTGTGTGGGTCATGTGTTTCTCACGGTCGATCCTTATTTGATTTGGCTTACCCTTGTAGGGGAGCCACATATGTGACCAATCCGTGGAAATGTATCCATGCAGTTTTTCAGACCAATCTCTGCTCAAAATTAAACCATAGAATTCAGGTATGTCAGCAATCAAAATATCTATTCTCTGTACTATTCTGGGATCAGCAGACAACCTGATAGTCACGGAATTAATTTCTCCTATAACCTGTACTTTGGTTCTGTCTAACTGCACAATGTGGATGGCGGACTTCTGGGGTTCTATGTTCAGTTTAGAACAAACTGAAGCTGGCATAATATTAGATGAAGCCCCTGAATCGATTAAACAGTTATGCAGATTTCGATTATAGATTTCATAGGTGAGCAAGAAAGGTGGGGTATGAGAATTGGATCTATCTCCGATCAGAACCGAATCGGTAGCTTCAACCATACCTGGAGGGGGTTGTCCTGAATCATTAGCAGCTTTTGAACTAGGAAGAGGAGAAGAAGGAACAGCGTTAAATTCTCTTAGGAGCAATTTCTGCTGATGTTTTAACTTACTAAGTTCAAACATGGTTATGTTTGCTTTAGTCTTTTTCATATCATCAACAATATTATACTCCATGGAGTCAGATACCACTAGTGTCTTAGATGTCGAAGGAGAATTAGAAATTGGAGGCTGGCTTTGAGGAGCTGCTACAGGCGACTTTTTTGGGAGAACTTTTTCCTTTGGTGTGGCAGCACCTGCACTCCTCTTTTTTGTAGTTGTTTGAGTAGGATCAGAAGCGATTTTACTTCTTGTAGTAACAGGAAATGCTTCTTCTTGATTCTCGGTGTCAGAGTTTGGGAGTATAAAATCCCACATGCCGTGGCATTCAACTACTTCTTCTTCATCATCTGTTTGAGAGGTTGTTTCCTCTTCCTCTTCATCCTGTTCTGAGTCTGCATTAGATATAACATTGGGTGGCTTTGTCTCAGTTTTCTTAAAAGTTCTAAATGGTCTTTTGTTTGAAGTCTCGGCCACCTGTTTTTTAATCTCAACCATTTCATTAGACAATGTTTTAAGGACTTTTTGTAAACCTTCCATGTCGTACGGGTCTTTTGGGGTTTTTTTCTTAGAATCTTCTTTGAATGAAACTTTTTTAGCTTTTCTATCCTCCAAGGCAGCTTTCTTCTCTAGAGCGTTAATGCGCTTTTCAACAGCAAGTGCTTCCTTCATATTTTCGGCTAAGGTAGGTTTGCCAGCCCTGTCAACAAAAATAGCTATGTTGGAAGGGAGGGCAGTAATGTACCATTCGCTCCTAATCTGTTCACTTGGTTTTGAAGCGGTGGGGATTTTATTTAGGAGTTTGTTGAATCGAGCATTAAACTCCTTTATTGGTTCCCTATGCTCTATTCTCAAATTGGAGAGGTCATTTATTAAAGTGGCTAGAGACCTGTCATCTCCATATTTGGTAAGGAACTGCTCTTGGCATGTGGTCCAGCTGGTAATAGAACCAGAAGGTAAGGAAAAGTACCAGGATCCTGCCGATCCTTGCAGGGTATAAGGGAAAAGCCTGACAACAACATCTTGCTCTGTCACTCCTTTTAAATTAACTGCTAACATAAAATTGTTAATATGTTCTTTAGCTTGTGTTCCAATATCTGGATTAAATTTAGGCAACCATTTTTCGGGAGCATCAGGTAGGTCATGCAATGGTGCGGGCATATTGACTGCACCTGGTGTAGTCCATGGATCTGCCATTATGCTGGCGACAATAGTTGTTACTATTGATGGGATTCCAGATGACTGAGGAGAAGAGATCGTTGAAGAGTGAGTAGTTTGAGATGCTGTAGTACTTATTCCCTGATGAACAACAGTGTGTAACGGAGGAGTGGATGGTTGACTTCGCAGATTAGGAGTTGAGATGGAGGATATGGAAGAAAGGTCTTCACTATCAGATCCTTCAGTAATCTTCTTAGCCCTTTTCCTTTTCGGTAAAGGGAACTCAGTAGGTTCAATACCGAGTTTTTCGCTCTGAAGTCTGGTAAGTGGATGGGATAAGTTGAACTGCGAGGATCTATAAATACTATGCTAATCTAAATATCTAAATATCTAAAAACTGAAAAAGCTACTAAATTGGCATTTAACAAGTATCATCTTGTTTCCTGGTGATCTGGCAGTCGGCGGCGATGCTTCATTCAGAGGTCTCTTTGCCTTTACTCCTTCGCTGACATATCGCCAGCATTGGCTCTACTTCTGGTGGAGTATTAAGGCGTGAAGTTAGTTGAGCATCATATGTGGCATCCTGAATGTCGGAAATCAGATATCGGAGGGCACCTGTTAAACAGTTAAGAGCCGACCTTTGAGAATGTGGTTTAATCAGAAAGAGCCAGTATGCGTCGGCGGTTAAGGTATTTACTCCGGCGATTAACCGTCCTTGTTTCTCCAGATCAGGGTAATTTCTGTGCTCCAGCATGTTCGTTGTTGTTATGTTTCTAGACGTGCACTGGGAGATCATATTTGCCAGATACAATGTGTCGTTGACCAGATTGATCATGTTGCTGGCAATCATTTTACATCTTGAGGCTGCCCTTTCCGCTTTCATTACCTGAGTGTTCCATTCCATGAAGAGTATGTCCTTGTATGGTACATGGATTTGAGACAAATTCGCCGCTTTCCCTTTTGGAGTGTCTTGCCACTCAATATATTCTGTTATATCATCTTCAGCCTGATCTAGCTTATTCCTGGCCTTCTCTATTTGCTCACATACTGTTGTAGATGTTTCACAAAGTGACTCAGCGTCAACAAGTTGTCGGCACAAGAGCTTGATCTGAGATATTAATGCGTTGTTTATTCGAGTTGCCTCTGCTCTGAAATCATCAATACTCTGGGCGCCCTTGATACCTTCGAGCTGTGCTGATAGCTGAATTATTTGCTCGTCTTTAGATTTCATCATCAGCTCATTCGATGCTTTTAACTGAGATAATGCCTCTGATAATTCTTGTGCTTTATGAATGTCACTTTGGTCTATCCTCTGTTTTTCGATTAGCAGCTGCTGAGTTAACAAATTATTTTCTCGTTGTTGAGCCAGCAATTGTTCCTCTACCTGCGCTGCCTTATTTCTTGCCTCTATCACTTCTGCCTGCAATGCATATATCTCATGATCTTTAGTCTTCAACAGAAGACTTACCTCGGATGCTTTGTCAATAGTTGCTGCCGAATAAGCTCCCGCAAATTGCGACAGCTTAGTCAGATCTTCAGAAGGATCTAATTCCCCTTTCCAGACCACATTGCCCGTGATTGTTTGCTCGGGTGAAATAGAAGGTTGATCAAGCCTTCGTCTTTTCCTAGAGCGCCTAACAACGGCTCTATGCTTTGGGCTGTAGAAAATATCTAGGGGAGGAATTTCCTCCACCTGAAGATCAATTTGATCGGGTGGGTCTTGAGTGATTACCTCAACATTCTGTAACATGGGTGGGCCGCTGGTTCCTTCTAGAACCTGAGAAGAAGTAGTATCGGGAGCATTACTTGTTTTAGAGGTGTCTGAGTCTTTGGAGGCTTCCTTACCACTGATAATGGAATCGAATTGGTTCCATTCCTTAATCAATTCAGGATCAGTAGAGATTTGCTCACTTTGTTCTATGTGGACTTTACTCTGTTCTTTCTCTTGTTCAATCCTCTGCTGTTCCTCGAATGCCTTCCGCTGTTGCTCCTCTTGTGCTTTAAACTGCTGCTCCTCTTGTGCTTTCTGCTGCTGCTCCTCTAATTCCTTTTTCTGCCTATCTTCCAGTTCTTTCTTTGCTTTCTCTTCTTCTTCCCTCTTTCTCTGTTGTTCTAACTCTTTCTGTTTTCTTTGCTCTTGATCCTTTTGTGCCTTTTGCTGCCTTTCTATCTGCTCCCTTTTATGCTTCTCTGCTTGCAGCTTGTTTTGCCTTTCCTCCTGTTGTTTATCATACTCTTTAATTGTAACAGGAGGTAGGTGTATTTGCTGCTGACCAGGCTCGCTTGAGGAGGATGTTGGGGTTGTGGATAATAAATCTAGAGGCAAAGTTTGCAACCTTTGCTTTCTAAGTTTATTAAATTCAGTTAACTCCACATCTTCGTATCTCATTGCAGCAAGTTGTTTGATTTGGCTTATTGAATCGGCACTCACGAACAGGTCGTCAAACTGATCTTCTTGATGAACAACCTTTGACAGTTTGGCCTGTTCCAAGGCAATGAAAGCAGTCTTTTTTGGATCATAGAGTCTGTTTGGAATAGAAGCCAGGGATACCATTTGGAGTTTTGCTGCTTCTTTTTCTGCATGCTTGTAATTCAGCAGCGTATAAACTCCAATTCTTAAAGGAAAAGAGGGCCATCCTCTCTTTTTCTCCTCTTTGAGAGTTTGTGTGACACCCTCAGACATAATCTGGTAGGAGATTTCCCGGGCTAACAATTTATCTGGGATGTACAGAGGGAGAACGTGTGGCCTAGCCTTGCTTCCAAAAACTCTAATATAGGTAAAATGCTCTTCCCCGAACCAATGGGCTACGGCTGGTAGGTCAAAAGAAGCTTCATAGGAAATTCTTGGGATAGGTCTGTCGAAAATAGAATAGTGGACGGGCACCATGAAACCATTGCAAATTTGATACAAATGGTCTTTGTAAGAGGGTTTCCATAATTTCCGATGATACAAGTGAATGGGTGTTGGGTCATGGGTGGTCCATCTCCAACCAAGGACAGGAAACTCAGCATTAAAACACAGGGTATCCATAATGTAAGCAGAGTAATAAAAGGGTGGGATTTTTCTTTCGGTGACTCTGGTTTTGGCTCTAAACTCACGAACAGCTATGACCAATTTATCAGAAAGAATAGTGGCCCAATCCATGATTGTACTATTGACGGCCGCTTCCATTAAGGGAACCATATCAATATGGATATTTGCAGAGTCATGTAATCCCCACAATCTACACATCATAATCCCAGCATAGCAATAGGGAGAAGCCAAAGAAGCATTGGAGTACTTACCCGAGATATCATGCTTGTGTTTGGCTGGGTTCTGCCTCCAATCTCGCAAAGGTTCGGATGGTGATTGTTTCTCCAGATCAGGGTAATTTCTGTGCTCCAGCATGTTCGCTGTTGTTATGTTTCCAGGCGTGCACTGGGAGATCATATTTGCCAGATAAAATGTGTCGTTGACCAGATTGATCATGTTGCTGGCAATCATTTTACATCTTGAGGCTGCCCTTTCCGCTTTCATTACCTGAGTGTTCCATTCCATGAAGAGTATGTCCTTGTATGGTACATGGATTTGGGACAAATTCGCCGCTTTCCCTTCTGGAGTGTCTTGCCACTCAATATATTCTGTTATATCATCTTCAGCCTGATCTAGCTTATTCCTGGCCTTCTCTATTTGCTCACATACTGCTGTAGATGTTTCACAAAGTGACTCAGCGTCAACAAGTTGTCGGCACAAGAGCTTGATCTGAGATATTAATGCGTTGTTTATTCGAGTTGCCTCTGCTCTGAAATCATCAATACTCTGGGCGCCCTTGATACCTTCGAGCTGTGCTGATAGCTGAATTATTTGCTCGTCTTTAGATTTCATCATCAGCTCATTCGATGCCTTTAACTGAGATAATGCCTCTGATAATTCTTGTGCTTTCTGAATGTCACTTTGGTCTATCCTCTGTTTTTCGATTAGCAGCTGTTGGGTTAACAAATTATTTTCTCGCTGTTGAGCCAGCAACTGTTCCTCTACCTGCGCTGCCTTATTTCTTGCCTCTATCACTTCTGCCTGCAATGCATATATCTCATGATCTTTAGTCTTCAACAGAAGACTTACCTCGGATGCTTTGTCAATAGTTGCTGCCGAATAAGCTCCCGCAAATTGCGACAGCTTAGTCAGATCTTCTGAGGGATCTAATTCCCCTTTCCAGACCACATTGCCCGTGATTGTTTGCTCGGGTGAAATAGAAGGTTGATCAAGCCTTCGTCTTTTCCTAGAGCGCCTAACAACGGCTCTATGCTTTGGGCTGTAGAAAATATCTAGGGGAGGAATTTCCTCCACCTGAAGATCAATTTGATCGGATGGGTCTTGAGTGATTACCTCAACATTCTGTAACATGGGTGGGCCGCTGGTTCCTTCTAGAACCTGAGAAGAAGTAGTATCGGGAGCATTACTTGTTTTAGAGGCGTCTGAGTCTTTGGAGGCTTCCTTACCACTGATAATGGAATCGAATTGGTTCCATTCCTTAATCAATTCAGGATCAGTAGAGATTTTCTCACTTTGTTCTATGTGGACTTTACTCTGTTCTTTCTCTTGTTCAATCCTCTGTTGTTCCTCGAATGCCTTCCGTTGTTGCTCCTCTTGTGCTTTAAACTGCTGCTCCTCTTGTGCTTTCTGCTGCTGCTCCTCTAATTCCTTTTTCTGCCTATCTTCCAGTTCTTTCTTTGCTTTCTCTTCTTCTTCCCTCTTTCTCTGTTGTTCTAACTCTTTCTGTTTTCTTTGCTCTTGATCCTTTTGTGCCTTTTGCTGCCTTTCTATCTGCTCCCTTTTATGCTTCTCTGCTTGCAGCTTGTTTTGCCTTTCCTCCTGTTGTTTATCATATTCTTTAATTGTAACAGGAGGTAGGTGTATTTGCTACTGACCAGGCTCGCTTGAGGAGGATGTTGGGGTTGTGGATAATAAATCTAGAGGCAAAGTTTGCAACCTTTGCTTTCTAAGTTTATTAAATTCAGTTAACTCCACATCTTCGTATCTCATTGCAGCAAGTTGTTTGATTTGGCTTATTGAATCGGCACTCATGAACAGGTCGTCAAACTGATCTTCTTGATGAACAACCTTTGACAGTTTGGCCTGTTCCAAGGCAATGAAAGCAGTCTTTTTTGGATCATAGAGTCTGTTTGGAATAGAAGCCAGGGATATCATTTGGAGTTTTGCTGCTTCCTGCATGCTTGTAATTCAACAGTGTATAAACTCCAATTCTTAAAGGAAAAGAGGGCCATCCTCTCTTTTTCTCCTCTTTGAGAGTTTGTGTGACACCCTCAGACATAATCTGGTAGGAGATTTCCCGGGCTAACAATTTATCTGGGATGTACAGGGGGAGAACGTGTGGCCTAGCCTTGCTTCCAAAAACTCTAATATAGGTAAAATGCTCTTCCCCGAACCAATGGGCTACGGCTGGTAGGTCAAAAGAAGCTTCATAGGAAATTCTTGGGATAGGTCTGTCGAAAATATAATAGTGGACGGGCACCATGAAACCGTTGCAAATTTGATACAAATGGTCTTTGTAAGAGGGTTTCCATAATTTCCGATGATACAAGTGAATGGGTGTTAGGTCATGGGTGGTCCATCTCCAACCAAGGACAGGAAACTCAGCATTAAAACACAGGGTATCCATAGTGTAAGCAGAGTAATAAAAGGGTGGGATTTTTCTTTCGGTGACTCTGGTTTTGGCTCTAAACTCACGAACAGCTATGACCAATTTATCAGAAAGAATAGTGGCCCAATCCAT
Source organism: Pinus tabuliformis (assembly GCA_031772625.1). Classification (NCBI taxonomy): domain Eukaryota; kingdom Viridiplantae; phylum Streptophyta; class Pinopsida; order Pinales; family Pinaceae; genus Pinus; species Pinus tabuliformis. The sequence continues at coordinate 745,547,299 of CM062815.1, forward strand.
GATTGTACTATTGACGGCCGCTTCCATTAAGGGAACCATATCAATATGGATATTTGCAGAGTCATGTAATCCCCACAATCTACACATCATAATCCCAGCATAGCAATAGGGAGAAGCCAAAGAAGCATTGGAGTACTTACCCGAGATATCATGCTTGTGTTTGGCTGGGTTCTGCCTCCAATCTCGCAGAGGTTCGGATGGTGATTCATTCTCTTTCGCGAACTTCTCCACAAAAGCTCTGTTATAGAGTATCTCAGGTTTAGGCAAATGATACATCCGCCTCAGGTCGTCAGGCTTGAAGGACCCGAAAATCCTTCCATCCTTTGTATGAAAGGTTCTATCAGTGAGGGTAATTTCCTCAATTGCCCAACGTACCACATCAGTGTAAGGTAGGACTTGTTCTCTGGCTGCTATTCTGTGCAAAAAGGAGTCGGCCAAGTCCTTGAGAGTTGCCTCGGACTTCCTTAGTTCATCCACACTAGCCTCAGTTACTGTTTTTTATGGTTGCTCAGCCTCTAACAAATTATATGTACCTTGCCATGTAGTGCTAGGAAGACCAGTGCATGTAGTATCTGAGATTAACCCTTTCTTTGAAACTATAGCAGCTTGACCTGCGACAGGTGTTGCAGTAGAACCTGCCACCTTCTTGAATTTCTTTCCCATCATGTTCAGGCTTCTCTCGACGGTTGAATTCTACACAAGTGCAAGAGAAATCGTAACAAGGAAATAACAATGACATTCCATAACGGGATAGATATATTGCTTGAAGCGTGGTGAGATTAATTCTAAAAGGGGCTGCGGATCTAATGATTTGAGAAGGCACCGCAGATGCAATGATGGTGATTTTACAGCCTGCAGATCCATAAATGACCATTACTTAAGTTATTAAACCGAATGACCCCTTAAAGCGTGCAACAGATTTTTTCAAAGGTCTAATCGTAAATGTTCGTTAAATCGAAGGGGCAAAGCTTTAAATACGCATGCATTACCTTATCCCTGTATTTAACGGCTTTTTGAAATCTGTGCTTTTGTCAAATCGGATTTAAATATAACTTTAAAGCTTTGAAATAATCACCTTTTAGGAATTCTGGTCATCATTAAGTGTCATCGCATCGCATCGGGGGTATGAGTGATATTATCATTTGGGAGAGATCTTGGCGAATGCCGATTGCGACATTGCATCATATTAGCGCGCGAACATAATCCCTAGATGTATATCAAAAGATTTACCGACTACCGATAGCGATATCACATCGCATCGGGGAAAAAGATCTGAACGTCTTATGAAAATGCATGGGATTCTGCCGACTACCGATAGCGATATCGCATCGGGTCGTGGCTTAAAACGCTTTTCATAAGAAGCAGCGCCTATAGTTGATCACCGATATTGTGTCGCATCGGGGAGAAGACATGTGCTTTTTTCTGTGTGTGCATTGGCTATTGCCAATGGCCGATAGCGATATCGCATCGGAAAGGACCAAGGTAACAAGCGATCTTGCGATTGCTTTTTCGGACTTAACCAAAAATTGCTTGTTATTTGTTCAAAAAGGCTTTTATTCACAAATTCATTTGATTATCATACCTTTTTCGAACAAATTTATTAATGCCAATTAAAATTTTTAAAAGGGACCCATTTCATATGTTAATTGTTTGTGATAAAAATGTTATGAAATGGGGGGTTGTTGTAGGGCACAACAGATCCATTCTAGAATTGGCTACACAGATAGGGTGGAAAATCCACCAAATGGATGTGAAGATCACCTTTTCAGCAGTGTTGTTAAGGAGGAAATTTACATAAATAAGCCAGAAGGATTTGAGGCATATGATAGGAGAGCACATGTGTGCAGACCTAAGAAAGCATTGTATGGTCTCAAACAATCACCCCATGTTACACTAGGATCAACAGTTATCTCAATGGATTGGGCTTCACCAAAAGTGAAGCAGATGCGAACATCTATCACATTGTGGTAGATGGTAAGTTGTTTATTCTTGTTTTGTATGTCGATGATTTAATATCGACAGGTGGTGAGCAACTGATCCGCTCATGCAAAGAAGATATTGCAAGGGAATTTGAGATGAAAGACATGGGCTTAATGCATTACTTCCTTGGGTTGGAAGTATGGCAAGATGATGGTGAATTGTTTATGTCTCAAGGGAAGTATGCCTCTGAAATACTTCAGAGATTTAACCTAAATAATTGTAAGCCTATGGACACACCTTTAGCTATAAACTGGAGGAAGGAGAATGCCACTTCAGGAGAAGAAGTTGATGCTACCATTTACAGGAAGCTTGTGATGTCTTTGATGTATCTTGTGAACACAATACTCGACATGTTCTATGCAATAAACCAACTGATTCAAGCTATGGTGAGGCCTACCAAGTTGTATTGGAAGGCAGCAAAGCATGTGCTACGGTATTTTAGAGGCACTATTGAGTATGGATTATGGTACATGAGGACAAAGGAAGTGAAGTTCCAAAGTTTCACCGATGCAAATTGGACAGGTAGTCCATCAAACAGGAAAAGTACTTTAGGTGATATCTTCAGTTTGGGTCCACAACTATTTCCTGGTACGACAGGAAGCAGAGAGGGTTGTGGCACTCGGCTCAGCAAAGGTTAAATACATGGTTGCAAATCAAGCAGCATGTGAGGCCATATGGATGAGGAAAATACTTGTGGGTATTTTCAATCATGAGACAGATCCGACAGTGATATATTGTGATAATTAGAGTTGCTTCAAGCTCTCTGAGAATTCAGTATTTCATGACAGGTTCAAGCACATTGATATTTGGTATCATCATTTGTGACACTGTTTTCAGTGGATTATTATGTTGTTATAGTACATTCCAACTGAGGAGCAAGATGTTGACATCTTAACAAAGGTATTGTCAAAAGGTAAATTCAAATTCCACGTGTGCGGGATACCGGTGGTGAAAAATCCCTTTCTTGCTAAGAGGGAGTGTTAAAAATGTAGCAAGAAAGGCTCAATTTGACTTTAGCCTTAGTCAAATTGAGTAAATTGAATTTCAACATCAACAAGGCAACTTGGAGGCAGTTAACTAGTGTGACATGGCTCTTATCACTTAGTTAGCTTAGTAAATTTGAGTTAGAGGGCTTGGAGTTCAAATATGCTTGTGTGATTGCTAAATTTTAGATATCTTGTTCAGTTGTATTTGGTTAACTAGCCTCTAACTATTGATAGAGTTAGTTGAAGGTCAATTGTGTAGTGGGACACCAGTGTAACTTGGAGATCTATCAGTGAACTGAGCCATCAACCCAAAATATCTAATGCATGCACGGAATTCGAATTCCTCGGCTAAGTGGAGATGACAAGGCAATGTAACATGAGTTGTATAACACGGGTGGGACTACTGCAAATCAATTCCAAACACCAAAAATCCAAAGGTCGGAGATCAATCCTTAGGAATTCGAGTGTACAGTTTTTGCATGAGGTCAGGAGATCAATCCTTACGAATTGTGCAAGCAAATGCGAGGAAATTCTTATTTTTTAAGAGTTAATTTCCTTAAAGATTGTGCAAGGAAATAAGAGGCTAGATGAGCAAATAATTGGTTAAGCATTGGCCAAAGTTTCTCATTCAACAAAGAGAACAGTTATTCTTTTGCAGGGTGTGCTCAGAGTTGGAGCAAGCAATTATAATAGCTACTATATTCAATTGATCAATGCAAAGAGGCTTGAGAGGTTTTTCCCAGTTGGGTTCCCGTAAAAATCATTGTGTACTTGTGGTTTTGCTTACTGCATGTCCATGCATGTTGTTCTAAATTGTGATTTCCATTCCGCACATTAGTAGAGTGGAATTGTGTCTCTTGTTTTTCAGTTTGAAATATTACGCAGTTGCAATTTCTATCAAATTTCTACATTGTGCTAGATATTGATGCCTTGAGGAGAAATTAACTTATGGAATTCACACCAAAGGATGAGTTTAACACTCAGAGTATGGAGCCCACTATCCAAGTGGATTATCAAGTGCTCTATAACAACAAGTGCCAAGGCGGTTTATCAGTTATACCTAAAGCATGCACAAGGGTGGGTAATAAACTATTCCTAGCAATATGTAGCATAATGACCCACTCTGTCCTATAAGTTCATTCACAGGTATTCATCTAGGGTTCAGATGTGGTATTCTGCACACTCATATTCAGACTAAAGTTCAACACCAAAAGTGAAGACAATTCTCCTTCACACACACAGGAAAACTCAGTTATTAGCCTTGCGATCTTTAACCAATCTCATATTCATAGAAAGATCATGCATGTCTACATGACATAAAGGAGTCCTCCTCTCATCTCTATATTCTCTCGGCCCTCCCCTCTTCAGTTCTATATTGTCACACACAACCAGGACCATTCCTAGTTCTCAAAGCCTTCTAGTCCAAAGCAAAAGTGCTACAACACATTCAATTCCTATCATATAAGTTGTCACTAACCACTGTTAACTAGTCATAAGGTTTGAAACTCTCAGGGATCTACCACCAATCATTTTTCCAATTTGATTTTTTTAAGAGAGAGAGATTTATGGGTGAGTAATAGAGGAGAGAAAAACTAGAAGCTTAAGAACCAAGAAGAATAAACCATGATTGCTTCTCCCTTCTTCTTTTTTATAATCACACCTTGACCCTTCATCTTCCAAATCCTTAAGCTTCTTGGGAAGACTAACCATCATCAAAGTGAAATATTCACCAAAGGTACATTTTTCCTCTTGAGTCAAGTTTTCTCCCTCCTCAAGGTATCATAATTTGTTGGCCATCCCCTTTCTTTAGCTATATCATTTTTATTAATAAAATAAACATTACATCATACAATAGAGTTTGAAATCATAACATCAATGTTAGCACCCTAACATTATATGTTCTTAATTACATTACAAAATTTTGGGTAATGAAAGGGGTGTCACGATCCTCTCTCCCTTTAAGGAATGCCATCCTCGGCATTGTACTATCTGTGGAACCTTTCTATGCACAAGAAGGCAAATGCCACTTTCATATTGGCAACATTTTCCATGTCCTTAGTTTCCACTTCGAGCTGTCATTCATTTTTCACGATCTAGTTACATCTAGACCTCCTGGAATTCAACACATTCCTACATGGTTGTCCATTGCTTCACAAGGCTTCCATAGGAAACAAGTTTAGCTCATTGATTTTCTTGGACACATGTAACACATTCATGATCCCAATGAATATGTACATGAATCTTTGAAAACTAATTCATTCAAGTCTCCCCTTCTTTGCAATCACGCACCTCTCAAGTTTAGGCATCATTTTCTCTATCCCTAGTCCCTCAGGCGATCCATTCCTTGGCAAGGGTTCTTCGCATAGGAATGGTCTCAAGGGTTATGGAGTCTTACAGCCAAGGAAACCCTCTAACTTGATCTAAATAGCACAACACGTCTCCTAGGAGTGTCGACTTGGCAATCTAGGAGGACAAATATTACTTATAAAAAATTAGATTTTATTTTCTTTCGATTGTCCAAATGGGACATAATACAATTCAAATTTTCGTTTTGATAAATAAATTATTTCTTCATCTAATTATGAAGTCTGAGCCTAGTTACAATTCTCCACATGACCCACCTCCAAGCAATGATTTCACAATTTAAATCTACAAAAGGCATGCATACTCTACCTCTCCTTGCATTTGAACCTGTAACCTTACTTGAAAACACATGATCTTAGCCAATAAGCCCACTTATGTTGTGTTCAACTAAAAATCAATGTGCATTGCCTCTCACACAATTTGTTAATCAATGTCCAAGCAAAAGTTTATATAATTTGAACTTTCCAATAAAAGAGAACCTTATTTTAGACTATGTTGCAAGCACAGAATTTTAGACATGGTGATCATATAAAAAAATAAGAGAACCTTATTTTAGACTATGTTGAGACCATAAAGATGGTGATCATATAAAAAAAATAAAACAAATTATTTAAGAATGGGCACATAATAAAATCTTATTAGTAATGTGATGTAACAATTACTTATTTTGGAGTGTGTTGCAAGCACCTTGTTTGTCCAAAGCTTATTCTTTTGTATTTATGTAATGACGAGTTATTTAATATAATAATCAATACAATTTGAATATGAATAGTTAGGTATTTATAATTTAGGAGTTATAATATAACGTACTTCTCCATGTGATGAAACATTACATCTAATAGCATATGCACCCACTCTTTCTCATTCTTAATATATGTTCATGCTCGTGTGTGAAACGCACAAAAGGCTAAGCACTAAATGTTGACACGAGTAAAACCATCGTGGAGAGAAAAATAAAATGGTGGAGAGAAAAATCAAGAGTTCTTCATAGAAGATCTAATTACAAGTAAGATGCACCTTTGGAATACCTTAGAATTTCCCCTTATTTTTTCATAGAAGATCTAATTACAAGTAAGATGCACCTTTGGAATACCTTAGAATTTCCCCTTATTTTTTCAAAGTTTTGACTTAGTGTTCAATGTGGTATTTCGTCACACAATTTGCACATATATGGTTGTAGGTGCATTCTTTGGTATTTTATTGCAATTAAGCATACGCAATGCCAAATGTAAATCAAAGTAATACTTTGAAGCAGCAGTATATATTTGCTATTAAACTTAAAAAATTCACACCACTGATAAGAATTTGTCATAGCAAGATGAGAGAGAAACATGAGTAGATAGTCGCTCCTTTCGTCAAAGGGTTAGGCTATAGGTACATTTTTTTCTTAATTTACTTAATGAAACACGCGGTGCCAAATAAAACTCGTGGGAACATTTTCAAATCGACAATATAACATTCATAAAATATTTAGAATTGGTACAGGCCACTTTTATGAGCAAATAAAAGCACTGTTGATAATATCGGCGATATATCGGCGATATTCGAAAATATCGCGATATTTTCGGCAAAACAATATATCGCCGAGAAAATATCGCGATATTTTCTGTTTTGAAAATATCGCGATATTTTCAAAATATCGGAAAATATCGACAAAATATCGCGATATTTTGAAAATATCGGCAAAATATCGATTATATTTAAAAATTTGGAAAAATTATTTTTTATGCTTGCCGATATTTGCCGATATTTTTGCCGATATTGCCGATAAGATATTTTCTGGACCCTTGCCGATATTTTGCCGATACCGATATTTTCAACACTGAATAAAAGATATAACCTCAAATCTATTGCATAATTAGAGAACAATGAACCTGGTATATTTCATCAAGGGAATGGCAGTGATTTCCTCCAACAGAATAATGGCATATTCAACAATATATCCATCCCTTCTTCAAGCGCCCCCTGACAAGGGAGTTTGTAGACCACACAAGTATAAACTGAGTGCATTTTGATGACAAGCTCCAACAAACTCTTCTAGTCAATATGGGTGAACTTGCCAACCCATTTTTGGCTGAGATAAAACTCAAAAATTTTTGCCCGCAAAATGCAACCAACTAAACAGTGAATAATTTGACACTCAAATATCAGTAAGGAGCCTCAATTGTTCCCGCAAAACTTCAACTCACAAACTGAGAATGACTTTCGCTACAATGTCAATGAAACTCTTCTCTTCTTATGATTGGAATCTCCTCCTTTTAATGGGTATGCACAGTTTCTTCACAAGATGAAGAAAATCTCGTATTAAAAGATAAAATCAATTGATAACACAATTACATATATTATCTTCCACAAATCTTCTTCTTTGTTGAAACACAATGGTGAAATTTGAGTGATTCAACACTCCAACTAGCTAGGGTGTGTGGTTTCAACACCAAAACTAATAATCTACCAGTAAGGTTTCCAAAACCTTGGGCTCTTCTCCAATAACTCCCCAAAATTTCTTTTTATAAAATAGCAAAATATCAAAAGACTAGAGTGAGGAGAGACACTCTCAATTCCCTTCTTTATAACCCACTTAACTCTTTTGCCACCCTTTTTACTTTTTCCCTCCAATTAAATAATAAAATCAATTTTCCTTTCTTTATTGAATAAAGTGATTTTATTAACTAATTAAAGCCACTTTTAACTCCAGAAAATGCTTAATTCACCACCATGTTCACATTGGCCATCCAAAGTCCATTTTTATCATCCTACCTTGCAAATCTTTATGTTATGTTTCCAACGAGCCATTACACTAAGGTTTTCATCCAAGTAATCAACCCAAAATCACACCTTAAGCATAAATAATTAAAATATGCTTAATAATGACCCTGTTTTATGAAAATCGTCAAAATGCAACGACAAGATCGAATTATGCAAAATTGATCTTGATGAAGAAATATGGCAATGATCCCAGTGGGACCCCATAAAACTCCTTCAAAACCCTCTAGGCCCACCAATGGAGTAATCTCGCTCCTATGACCACGCTGACACACGCTATGGAAATCCCTCCTAACCACATCACAAGGTAATCCAAAATTGGGGACATTACATTACAATAATAGAGTCAAAAATGTAGATAAGACTTTGATGATCAGAAGACCACTCTAATACCTAATCAAGGTATGGAATGTTAATAAAGAAGAAAGAAAATGCATGTATGATCATGGATAGGAGGAAATATCCATATCAAAAATCCCAAAGCGCATGTTTCTAAAGGTAACCCAGATGTTCGTAAGAGTGCCTCTGAGGAATTCATGAAGCCTCACCTGAAGACAATTCCGAACCAAATGTTCATGAGAGCACATTTGATCCATTCTTGAAGACTCGGCTTCACTAAACTGGTAATTTTACCAACAAAAGGATATCATATCAAGCAAGTATGGTTGAGTTGTCATTGGAAAAGCCTTCAATTAGCATTGTATTAGCTCTCAACTTTTACAAAATCCAGTTTTTAGAGTATGGCAATATTGTTCAAAGGTGTGAATGTGAATGGTGTGAATTCTCTTTTTTCACCCAAAGACAACCAAAATCTTGACTCACTTCTTTATAAAAAAAAATTAATTTGATGGAAGCATCATCTGCCAAAAGGATCCATGGATTTAGCCATAAAATAATGTGTTTGTTCTCGACTATTTACTAATACACACTACATCCTGCCATGCTATATCTACTAAAATAGCTTTGCATACACATCATCTCTGGCAGTCTTCTTTAAGTTGTGTACAAGACAACCCTCTGCTTCATTCCTATTTACTAAGCATTTCATGCAGTCAACTTCTATTCTTTAGTATGTGATAGTATTACAATGGAATATTTGCATGCATGGACATGCAAGTCCTCGTATAAATGTTAAGCTAGAGTAATACTTGAGATATCATTGACGCAAACCAGATTAATAAGAAAACGATTAAATAATGGAGCACTAGAGAACAATACTTCCTGACCTATAAATTGTTGGAAAGTTTGGGCCGCAAATTTAAACAACAAATTTGGAAATCAAGCATAATGATAACTTTGTTAACTCTTCCTCTATTATTGTGGATTTTAGATAAAAAGAATCCTGTTTCCAAGCTTTTATCACAATTAACCTTCTTCCTTGTTAGATTTCAAACTACAGAGTCCAACTGCTTAACAATTTTGTATAGATGTACAAGTCTGACCATTTTTTTTAAATGGAAAAATGAAAGAGAAAAACTTGCTTACAAAATTCAACCTGCATAATGTACAAACCGTAGAGTATCATTTGCAGTCATTAATATGCATTTCATGCTCTATTTATTCAACTTGAACAATTAAACACTTTGTCTACCAAGAAACTCTGGTAAATGTACATACAAAGCCATAGACAACAGCAACTACCTTATTTAATCTATTGCAAGCACCATGGAGAAATTGATCAACAGAGACATCTCATCACTCAGCAAAAACAAATTCAACTTCAGGAATCGAATCTACCACATTCCATAACAGTTGTTTTGGTCTAAGATGACTAGATGTAATTTAAAATATCTAACAAAACAAACTATCAATGTAGCTTCACGAATCTATGTGCATTCAGATTGAAAGAACAAAAAAAAACTCTTGTACACAGGCTGCATGCCCTGCTATAATTCAACCAGCAAAGCAAGTCTATTGTGTATTAATGTCCAGACTCTTTAGGGTGCACATATCTTACACAAAAATGCACAGGTGTTGTGTGCTATATTTTTCAGACATCTACAAGAACAAAATTTATTACAAACCCCATAAAAGGGAGGAAAACAGATGGCAAACCCTCACTACTGTTGGTAATGTAAAATTTCAATTGAAAAAGAGCAGGAAAAAAAATCTATTACATGTGCCGGAAGAGAACAAATGAACCCAACTACTGTCAGCACTATAGAATTCAGGTTGAACATCAAAGCCTGCATACCTCAGAAAAGATGCAACTAATTAAATCAAATCAAATAATAAGGCACTAAACAGAGAAAAACAATGCAGACAATAATGGGGTCATACAATCAAATATTTAAAAAATATGACAATGTTGTCAAACTGCAAGCAGAAACAGCAAAAAAAGAAATAATGCAGGAGGTAATTTTCTGCTACTTAGGAGATGTCACACTTGGATCATGCAAGCTTCTCACTCCTGCCGTTCCAACTCAGTCATTCTTTCAATAATTGCCTAGAATATAATAATAAAAATAAAACGTGTTAATCAAGTTGTTAAAAATCTGCCTGCACCCACACTCATTCCAGCGGTATATGCCTCTGCAAATTTAGAATATAACCAACAGTTATACCTACATGACGAAGTAAATTTTACCTTTTTACTTGTTTCTTGCAACTCCCCTGCAAGGATAAATTCATCCAATATCAAATATACCTGCATGCAAATAAATCCCTTTTCAGTACTCGCTTTCTGTCAGCCTTGGCAAATAAAAAATTATATGCAGCTTACTATCCAATAGTGTATCCTGTGCTTGAAAGGAAATCCCAGTTTGAAAGTTTTAATTGCATAAATTCTGTAAAAAATGCAAGACAACATAGAAATATGGGCACAAACAGCCAAGTTCCTTTTCCTTTTACAGGACATTTGAATAAAGGATGTGTTATTGAAATGAGCCTTGACTACGAGTGGAAAATGCTCAAGGCATGCATGTAGAAGGTTAAGTTGAGAGGATTGTTGAAAAACTCAGACTCATGAATAAATCAATTGGGGTGCAAAATGAACTCAGGAGAAACTCCAGAAAATATTGGCAGACTCAAAAAAGAAAAGGCTAATATTAAAAAAACATATAATTTAATTTTTTCAGTTGAACTAAAATATAACCTTAAAGCAACATCATATAATCGCATTGCCACACAAATCTGCAAAGAAGAGACATATATAAGATGTAAAGGATATACACATTATACATTAACTGTCAGCCACTGCCAAGTCAAAATAATTGTAAAACTATTGCAGAAATCTCTCGCAACACATTGTTTCAACTCCTTGCAATAAAACTCACAATTTTCAAACCACACTGACATCTCAATCTTAGTATTCGGGATTTTCTAAATTCTAGATATGGAAAAGGGTACTGGACTCAGCTTTGCAATTATTCTGAACGCTGAAAGCTCTGTTAAGCTAAAAATAAATCCCGAACTTTTCTCCTTGTGAGGTCCAGTCTACTTCCACCACCCAAAAACCTGAATTTAGATTATTCCTTTTACTTTATAACGTTACAAAGTAGATTAATAAAACTCAAGATCATTAAAATCATTAATTCAAAGTTTTCTCGTTCATCGGGGTTGGGACATGCAAGGGTTCCTTTTTTTTATGTAATGGAGCAATAAATGCTCAAGAACCGGCTGATGGCTAAGCTTTTGTCCATGTGCTAATCTTCATGTCCCTAGCCATCTTTTGCATTTTAACCTTTCTTTCTTTTATTTTGCTGTTGTCATGACATGATCTTTTTGTTTCTTTAGCTGCATCAACCTCCCAGGGCAAAGTTTTCGGGCCTTACCCACATATGTGGCCATATGAGTGCCTAATCCCAAAGAACCAATGTTAAGTTGAACCCAAAGAATGAAGGTGAGATACGGGCTTGTAATTTAAGATGGAAGGTGATAATTATGACATGGTAAGATGGAACTACATTATCTCAATCAAGGCTCCCCATGTAGTGCCCCTCCTATACCCAAAGGGACTTAAGGGAGGTCCCACTGAACTAGGATCAAAATTTAACCCCCCAAATAAGGTGAGAGAACAAGATCATAGTCAAAGTCTGTCAGCGTTCCAGATCACCCCATAATCCCATACTAAACGCCCAAAAACAAACAAGTATGAGCACCCGATTACAAAAAGGCCAAAGTACCTTTTGAGTGGGAGCCCACCTTCGTCCATGTGCTCATACTAGACAGGTGAGAGACAAGTGGCTGATGCAAGTGGCAGAGATATACAGCATATCATCAGCCAGTGGTGTTGTCAAGGGCTGTTTGTTACCTGGCTGACCAGCTGGCTGTCAAGTGTAGGAGTAAAAATTTCTCCTATGGGGTTATCCATTTTTGGTGGGTAACGAGCAAGAAGATGGAACTCTTCCACAGCTGTCCATTTTTGGGACATATTTTCGTTTTGGTTTATATGTATACATGCACGTGTCATATAAAAGGTACTTGTGGGAAATTATTACCTGTGTGTGTGTGGGTGTGCCTTAATAGATCCAACAGAATTTTGGTTTATTCATGTTTTAGACTCGTTTTTGTTTGACACTTCTGGTCAGCACAAGCAAGCTTGCATAATTCCCCGGTATGAGAATTTATTACAATTTGCATCTCACAAATTCACAGCATCTATACTTCAGCTAAGTATCCACGCCTAAGAGGCATCTGTACTTCAGCTAAGCAGCCATGACTAGGAGGCAGAGATGCAAATTCACAGCATCTATACTTCAGCTAAGCATCCACGCCTAAGAGGCATCTATACTTCAGCTAAGCAGCCATGACTAGGAGGCATCTGTACTTCAGCTAAGCAGCCATGACTAGGAGGCATCTGTACTTCAGCTAAGCGGTCACAACAAGGAGGCATCTATTCCCCCAAAGTAACCCAGGAAATGAACCAGGCCACAACCACAATAAACAGCCTGTTACTCAGGCAATCTAGCACACAAGGGATGAACATTCCTCTAGTGGAATTTTAACCTTGGTGGGAGGAAGGCCAACATGTTACACGCCCACTTAACCAACCAACCAATCTATGTTGACTATGTTTCAGATTTTATTCGAAGGGTATTCTGCCTTCGCAGGTGGAGACGTTCTTGATTGCTTGATCAGAATTCAATGCTCCAAAGGTTTTAAAAGTTCCAACAAGGTGATGTTCTCTTTCATATGATATCTATTTTGCTGTTGCTTTGAGATTAATTTGATACATGTTTATGACTATTTCAATTCAATTTATTTATACCATTGAAGTCTGCCATTTGTCATAAATGGCAGATGGGGCTATAAAAAGTACAGAGAAGCAGAAGTGCCAAAGCATCTCCACAAACAGCCTGCTTACACAGGCAATCTAGCACAGAGGGGCTGAACATGCCACTAGTGGAATTTTAACCTTGGTGGGAGGAACACAAACACATCCATTTAACCAACCAACCAAGGCTCATTGACTATGTTTCAGATTTTATTAAAATAGTATTATGCATTCCCGGCATGGACAGGTTCTTGACTGCTTGATAAGAATTCAATGCTCCCAAGGTATTAGAAGTTCCAACAAGGATCAAATAAAATGCTGGGTGATGTTCTCTTCATCTGATATCTATTTTGGTGTTGCTTTGAGATCACTTTCATATACGTTTATGACTATGTTGCACGAAACTTCTAGGAACTCGGCGTTTCAGGCCGTATCCATACCCAAAACTCAGCGGAAACTCGATCATCATGTAATCATCTATGAGAGATAATATAGACTTGGTTTTCCTTTTAAATTGTCATCTATGGGTCTTATTCCCTTTTTTTCTTGCAAGATAATGTGTTATTCCTTGCTTATAAATTTCTTATCATGTTTCGGCCAACGTTTTCATTTTCGAGAGGTGACGTTTCTAAACGTACCCATTTCGGAAACTCCAAAATGTTTCAGCGCTTCGTGCAACTTAGGTTTATTTCTATTTTAATTCAATTTAATTATAATTTTGAAGTCTGTCATTGGTCATAAATGGCAGGTGGAGCTATAAAAAGTACATAGAAGCAGGGGTGCCAAAGCATCCCCTTAAGGACCAATGTTGCAAACATTGGCATCGGGATAAAATAGGCAAGGGTCTGGAAAACCAAAAAATCGAAAAAATCGAGAAAATATCGGTAAAAATCAGCAAACATCAGCAAAGTTAAGATACGACCGAAATATTGGTAGATATCGGCAAACATGGCTAGGCCAAAAAATAGTGATTTCACGATTTTTTGCAATAAAATCGGGAAAAAAACATAGAGAATACAAGAAGAGTGTCAAAACTGATACTATCAAACCCTAAAGGGCCTGAAAGAAATATATGGGTGAGGTTTTGAAGGACATAAGAAAGAAAACCAAAACAGCAACACTGTCAACCATCAGCTTTCTAGCATCCAAGCTCCAGAAGGAATGTGTAATGGGACTCATACTATCCCCCAGCCGTGTATCTCGCAATCTACATCCCCTAGTAGGGCTAGTTCTGGGACCTAGTCGTGCAGTTTTGCTTGTATTGCTTCTTGTGACTAGAACCATGTGGGGACTGGAAGAGGGAATGAGACTGGTGTTAGCAACAGAGGGAAATCTGAAAGAGTTCTATATCTGAGGTAAAGCATCTCACAAAGGAATAGGATGATACATCTGACTCCAGCCACCCCACAGACCGGACACTTACAGGACGATTACCTCTTTCCTTCTTCTGCTCCTGGCATACAGGGGCACCAAGAGACAGGAAGACAGTGGCACCATTTCTGCGGCCAGATCTTCAAGGCCCCAAGTGACCAGCAGTGCTCAGCCAGCAAGACCTGTATGAACATGTTGTCTCAGACTTGGAGAGAGCTCACACAGCACCATCACCAGCCACTTCCAGATCTCAGCCACAGGTGGCACCTTCTAGACAGCAGGAAACACCGCAACTCCCAGCTCTTTCAGGTGATCTAGCCCCTGATATATAAGTGGTTTCTTCCCTATGGCCTCAGATGTTAAGCATCAGTTACAAAGGTTTCTGGCTCAGAGGATGGGTGCAGCCCCTCATTTTCTGGTGACAGTTTTGGGGGGCATCGAGGCTTCCTTCCAGCTTCCTCCTTGAGGGGCATTCTCCCCTGGATTCAGATTCACTTACTTCTGCTTCTGTACCACAGCTTTGTACACTAACCTTACCTTTTTTATTCAAATATCTTTGATGTTGTAGAGTAGATTAAATCTGCTTTTATCTTGCTTTTATAGAAGTGGCATGTGCACTCCCACTTTATATGCACATAGATATACTTAGTGATCCCATTCTAATATTTGCTAAGTTACCAGGATACCGATACGGATACAGATCAGCCAGATTTTTGAAAAGTCGGGATCTGGATATGGAAGGGAAATAGCAAGTACAAACAAAAAATATGTATATTTATAATAAAAAGAGTAAAAATAAAGTCAAGAATCAAAACCAGTCAGAAATCACACAAGTAGAACTAGAAGTTACCACCAAAACCAGAAAAGAGAGATTTCATAGTACATTTAGCCATCCATGTACCATGACTGATTTTGATAAGTTAAACCGTCATCGATTACTGATAATTTTCAAGATGATTTCAGCATGAGCATGTAACTGGTCATAACAGCTTTTCTGAGAGCCACTGCCAAATGTCCATATCAGCAGTGAATATAGTGGTTTTCTTGAAGGCATTGGCAAGACTAAATAACAGTGTCAGTGAAGTGCGCAACATAGCACATAAGAACAGATCAGATATTGACTGCAGAGCTTGACCATGATGATAGATCAAACCTTGAGAGCAAACCTTGATAGAGCAGACCTTCATAGATCAGACCTCAGTAGCAGGTCCATATATAAAGGATAGATCAGACCTTAAGTGGGAGTGGGGTTTAGGATTTTAGCCTTCAGAAGTTTAGGGTTTTTGAAATATTTTTGTTAAGAAAGCAATTTTGGGGGCGATCACTACTGGTCGAAAAAACATTAGAAATTTTGGCATCCATTTCAATTTTAGGACCCATTTCACTTGTCACACGATATGTTTCATGAGCTCAGGATCCATTTCCTTCTCCAGAGGATCCACTTCCATGATAGATGTGGATCCTGCAGACAGACATGGCGGATCTGGTAACACAACGTATTTCTGATCATTTGTTCGACATTTGTTGTCATTTGTGGTCTTATCTCATTTGATCAGAACCTTATACTGTATGAAAATCCTCAGTGGGCCATCAGTGTATGAACAAGCAATGATAACAACCACATATTTCATAATAGTTCGGAAATCTAAAGATGAAGTTTTGACTTGCACTTTCAGATGCACACCATGCAAATGATATGCTCCCTCTGAAAATGATTTGTCTTGACTCTCCATGCATAACAGATGGGAATAATCTCAAAGCTTGGATAGAGGTGCTGTCAAGCTTATGATGGAATCTGGTATATATTCTAAATTTCATCTGACTGTAGAAGTGAAATCAGTGGTGAAGTTTTAAATAGGGGTTATTTTGGCTCATGGACTTTTCTTGGCTCAACCAATGTAGCTTTCAAGTAGCCTTTCTTGATCTATTCTTAGATATCTGCATAATATACTAATATTCCTTTCATGTGCAACAATGGAGCACTCATGGTAGGAGGGGGACCTTATAATATCCAGGTTAAAAATTGGAGAAAAGAAGCTTTAGCATACCTGCTATCCATGTGCCCTATTTAGCAAGTTGCATAGAGCATTGAAGAGCTAAGTAAGAGCATCTATTATGGCCCAAGAGACAGTATGCCATGCAATGAGTCCTGAGTCGTATCAAGCTCAGCTAAAATGATAACAGAGAATTATTTATTTGTTTGTGTGTTGACCTATTTTCCTCAGATACAGGATCCAAACCTCACAACCGTAAAAGAGCTAGGGTGTAACCAGGGTGTGAAAGAGGCACAACTTAGCCTGAAGATCCTGACATTAAATCTGGAAACATTGTCCCTAAGGTTGTTACCACCGCAAATGCTCTGGAACACGTTGATTCTGTGTTTTCAGGATCAAATTGAGGAATGGACAAGAAAACATGAATCATAATACATCACTTCAAGATAACATCTATCTCCTATCCTTTCAAGGTGAGGATAGTATTGAATGCCTCTTTCTTAGAATTGAAGGAAGTAATGTCATTAAATTGTTGAACTGAAGACAATGGTTATCACAAAATGAGGTCCAAGTGTGCAGTAATTTTTGGAGTCCTACAACTGTGTGGGATAAGAGGACAATGTCACCCAAGAATAGTAAAAGGATGTGGGCCCCAAAAAAGAAAGCAACCATCTAATCCTCCTATAGACTTTAAAATGAGATCTAATTCTTCAAATGATGCATCTTTCTTTAAAATGTTGACAAAAATAATGCCACTGAAAATTGACCTTGAAATCATGGTTATCACAATATGAGCTCAATCCCATTGTTTTTGTAATCCTACAATTGTGTAGGATGAAAGGTCAAAGAAAGCTATCACCTAATCCTCATACATATTTTAAAATGTGATGTTCTAATTCATCAAAATAAAACCCAATTTGTGGGGGTTAATGTGGACATCATTGTATGGTATCATTTATGTCCTTTGTGCTTCAAATCTTGGTACGAACTATACCAATAATGATCTCATAGAAATTCATACCAAATGTTACCAGACTCTAAATCGGCAAAAAAATGACGAGACAAAAAAGCGAAGAGTTTGAATCAGACCCCGAATAAATCAGGAAAAACTCGACAAGTACAATATATATATATATATATACAGTTGTCCAGCAGCATCAGTGGATGGCCTTAGATGGGATTACGTTGTCCTCATATAGCTTTGTTTGTCACTTCCAGTCAACTGGAAGAGAACAAACTAGCTCAAACAAGCAGAAAAATAGAGACAAAAAATTAACTTAATAGACAAACTGCCATGATCTGTCCCTGATTCAAATCATGATCACTACTAAAATCACAATTTTGATTTGCATTCACCACATCAAGCTTGATCAATGCAAATTTGACTAAGTGAATTTGGCTGGAGGCCAATCCAATTCAAACTCTGAAAATCGCAATTTAAAGTGAAATTTCCATTTCACTGGTAAAAACCTTATGATTTTCAAACAGCAGTTTTATTGGCATTGTATCAACAGCTTTGCACAAGTCCATAGAGCAGCAATATTAAAGATTAAAGCTTTGCTTGCTTTTGCTTCTTTGAAAATGGTTTGCAAGATTAAAAATGTAGCCAAAGTGTAGTGATTCCTTCTAAAAGCCACCACCTGATCTTTGGCCTGCGACTTATTCCACACTGCCTGTTTGGAGATGTAGTCATCTAGAGCAGTGGAAAGGGTTTTTCCATGATAGTCCAATAATTACCTGATTCATTCTGGTTTCTGTATTTGTAAATGGGATGAAACCTTTGAGAGGCCCAGGAGGGAGTGGGAGGAAAGCAAAGGAGACGATGCAAATCCTCGTCTAAAACTTTTGGTGAAGACTTTAACCTTGAAGCCTTACCATGGAATGTTAGGAGGCTATGCCCCAGTCACCTACATTCATTTAGTTAATTGACCACTACAGCAATTCCCACACAAAGCAATCTTGAGCCCAACTTTAATCCCTTAATGTTTACACTTGACTGTGATATTGATGTTGGTAAATTATTCATTTATAATGAAAATCCAAGGTAATATTATTGCATATTGTTATAAAAATAGCTAAAAGTTTTGAGAATTATGCAAGGTTTACTGATACACTGCCATTCTGAAACAAGATTAAGGGAGGAACCTTTCCTATATTCTTGTTCAATGTGAAAGTGGAGAACTGAAACCAACCTACCTAGCACTTTAGCTCATGTTGAATCACTGCTGAGAAAAATAGCATTGTCTACTAAATAGATGATTGATAAACAAAATGGAAAAGCCTCATTTCTATGAGTTTAATGTGGAAAATGAAGTTGACTTACTGAGGACACTTCTCATGTTGAATTATTACTAGACAAACATCTTGTATATTCTTGATTGACACCATGGTCCAAAACATGTTCCAAATGTTTAAAGTAGGGAGGTGAAGCCAACTCACCAAGCACTCTTCTCATGTCAAATTATCACTAGAGGAAAATAGACGTTTGAAAAGCAACATGGATAAGACTTGGAGTGGATCCACTGCTGGCCCCAGGGAACTTCAACAGTGAACCTGTACCCAGTTCACCACACTCGCCATTGGTCATTAGACTCAGGAGCCCCTGACATCTCTAGCTCCATTGCCAGACCTTACCATCTCACTCACTCATTCCTTTTTAGCAGGCCATTATTATTTTGTATTGTGTTCCAGACTATTGAGTATTTTGTATTATACCATGGTATCTTATATATGTGTTTCGTCATCACTGCCACCCGTTTCTTTCTCTCTATATGTTAGCATATTTTTTTAGGAGATGCACTTGCACTCCCACATTGTAGTCATACTGACTGTACTCTTCTTCAGTCCCATTGACCTACTTTTGTGGTCATCAGTTGAACATTAATAAATTTACTTACTATCACTTTATTGTGGGTAAATGAAGTTAATTCGCCAAGTAATCTTCTCATGTTGAATTATTACAAGAACGCAACAGTTGAGGTTTTAACAAATAAATATTTGATAAGCCCTAAGGTGGAACTCTAATTCTATGAGTTTATTGCTTCCAATTTGTCCAAGTTACTACAATATGAATACAGATCTGGCTTTGGATCCGGATATGGATCTACCAGTTTTTGAAAAGCCAATATCCCAATAAGGTTAAAATGTCAAGTATAAAAAAAATATAAATAGGTTTATAATAAACAAAGACAAGAATGAAAACCACTCAGGAATCACAAGAGTAGAACCACAGGTTATAACCAAAACCAAAAAAGAGAGTTCTCATTCATATTACTATTAGCGACCCATGTACCATAACCATAATTGATTACGGATAATTTTCATGACCATTTCAGCATGAGCATCTAGTAGGTCATCAACACATTTTTGTGAGCCACATCATCATGTCCATATCAACAATGAATCAAGTGGTTTTGTTGGAGTGCATGGCAAGTCTAAATAGCAGTGTCACTAATGTGAGCAACAATGTTGCATATAAGGATAGATCAGACATTGACATCAAATCTTGACCATAATGATAGATCAAACATTGAGAATAAACCTTGATAGATCAGACCTCAAGAGCAGGGCTTGACATAAGGATAGATGAGTCCTTCACAAGGAATGGGGTTTAGGGTTTTAACCTTCAGGATTGTTTTTGGGATACAATGTTAAAAATTCACTGGAAGTTTCAGTATCTGTTTCTTCTCTAGGGGATGGATATGGATCCAAATCTATATCAAATCCACAGAACCTACACACAGAGTTGGCAGATCCGAGAGCACAACAATTTGTGTTTGCAAGCAGATATGTCAATCAGAACCAAACCAGCAGACCCTCCAGACCAGGAACCAGTAAAAAAACTGGTCAACCAAAAATGCATCAAATAAAATTATAAAGAAAACTATATACATTCATGTCATATGAATCCAAACCATTTATGCACAAATAAGCAAAAGTTCTCATTTATATAGCATGTAAGGGTGCACATAACCAAAATGTCACAGAGTAAAATCTATATCTGAATTGAAAATACATCAAAAACAGGGTCTAGATGACCACTAGCATCCAAAAAAAATCATGCTACAACAAATACATACATATCATCAAAATCATTGCCTATTTTGGGATCATCATCATCAATTTCACCCTCTAAGCATTAAAATAAGATAGAAAGAACTTAGCATGTCAAGTCAAAATTTTGTTTGAGTGATGGGGACATTTTTAGTAGGGTCGTGAATCATCATAAGAGGAGTTCAATAATCAATGCCACTAACATCAATGTACATATTAACATAGAATGTCTGGTGCTCTTGATTAAATGCTAGTTCCATACCCTCATACATAACAAATTCCAATGGAAGCATTGCAATCTTGCCAATCCTGAAATCCTAAAAACTGTTAAGTCTGCTGAATTTTGAGTGGGATCTAAAATTCTACTTTCCCCATGTGAATATTAGGGGGTTACAACTCAGCCTAGAGACAAAAAAATTGTCAGTTTCTACCACAGCCAAAATCTGCATTACCAAGCTTCAACCTGCATATGTATTCATTGTCCTGATTTGGGTAAGTTGCCCTTCAAAAGGAAATCTCATGTTGTTAAAATTGGCAACTAGGGCCAAACTCCATGTGGGTCATCTTATTAATGGCAGCTGATATTTTTCATGGATCCCTCTCATCGAGAGGCATAGGATTGATCTAAAAATCATCCGATTCCGATAAGTATTCATGGAAATATGAAATTATTTGTGTTATGGGACAATTCGTCAAGGTCGGCCAGCAACCAAATAAACCCCACTTGTGCTAAACGTTTTAGTATAAATTGAGATGCCTTGAAAGTCATTTGGACACACATCCTCTTGGTGATCTCTTCCTCTCCACTTGTCTTTGGGTTTTGGTGGGAGGAGAGATCTAAAGAGGATACGCTGCCCTGGAGGATGCCCTAGATCCTAACACTATCATGTAGGAGATTTTAACACAGTGAAGGAAGCCTACATAACGCAGCAAGCAGAGATCTAATTGCTGGTCTAAAAGAGAAGCCCTACACTGCCCTATACACAGTTCTATTGGAGAGCCCTACGCTGCCCTAAAAGCAGCCCTATGGAGAAGCTCTATGCTGCCCTAACCGCAGTCCTCCAGGTGATATAAAGGAAGACTATTCAAGCATGCCCCAGTCACAGCCATGGAGGAAGGAAGGTCTGAAAGCGGCTTGTATGACATGGAGAAGAGTGTTGAAGGGTATACGTTGAAGTTTGTCCAGCAAGGCAGCATATGTTAAGACTGTGTTGCTAATAGTACAGTCACTTCGATGGAGAAAACAGTGATGATACATTGAAGCAGCAGATACATTGCAGCAGCATGTTGATGAATGCTGCAGCATAATGGGTACAGCGATGAAGTGTATCATAGCATAATGAAGGGCAGCACAATGGTGAGGTACAGCAGTATATCATCATAGTGCTGCTAGTATAACACATTGGGACAGCAGCATGATACTTAGTGCAGCAAGTACAGCTAGCATGGAAGGGACAGCAAGCATGCTCGGGACAACAAGCAAGCAAGGGACAGCAAACTAGCTAGGTGCAGCAAACACATAGGTCAGTATGGCAACATGGTGCAGCAATGGCACATGATGCAGTACAGTGATGGATACCGTCATGATTGATGAAGCATGATGAGATGTAGCATTGTGATGATCGGTGCAGCATGATGCAGCACGGTGACGTGCAGCATCATGACGAGATGCAGCACAATGATAGGTGAAGGAGTCACCTTGGAGAATCAGTTGAAGCAGCGTGTCTTCAACTGATCTCATGTATCATCTTCTTAGAGATGATCTATGCTTTCATCTAGATAAGTCAAAATGTTGACTTCAGTTGTAAATGTACTATCTCTCTATCTCTCTCTCTCTCTCTCTCTCTCTCTCTCTCTGCTGAACTATTGAAGAACATATAAAAAGAATTGATCAAGGGTTTCCCCACATTGGGGTTTGTCCCTAGCTAGCGCCACATCTTGTGTCCTCTTGTCTTGGCTTGTCTTCTGCGATTTATGTTTATGTTCTATCTGCAGTTTACTTTAATGCTGATGTGATTGCTAATCTGGAAAAGGTATTGAGCTAACTATGAAAATTGAAATAAATTGCTCTAAGCATAGAACATACCTAAACTTAACACATGTCCATAGCTAATGCACTAAGTTTATTATCCTATGCCTAGATAAGACGAGAGAAATTTATTAATGTTAAACAAATGACAAAAAATGATCAGAGGTACACCTCAGTACATAAATGGCAATAGAAAGTGGGAGTACGAAGGCCACTCCTATAAAAGCAGAAATTTGTCAGCTTCTACCACTGCCAAAATCTGTATTTATGCAGATTTAAGCCAGGGTGTTCTGGAAATAAAATCATGCTAAGTGTTTTCCACTGTTGATTCTATTTCCCAAATGAACACATGGTTGCTTCTTGTCCAAAGGCAAATGCTTCTCAAGCGAAAAAAAAAAAAAAAAAGTGGAGGAATCTCAAATCAGCTTGATGGCAGGATCAATGACTGATTACCATTGGGCGTAATCAATCAAGAATAAAGAGTACTCAGCCCAACACATCTGCCACTGACCCTATAATGGGTAAGGAGACAACACTGCCAATCTCCCTTTCTGTCTACACCCCCTAGAGAGAAGTAATCGAGACAGAGGATGGATCATTTGGAAAGGAAAAGGGATCAAATTCCTTTGGTTAAGCCTTCTAGTGAATTGCAGTCAGGAATACCAGAGACTCCAACAAGTTTCAAAGCAGTATGGTTCAAAACCTGCAGAGAAAGGTTGGACATAAAGAAAAATAATAATAAGAAAGGAAGCTCGCCCGACCGTATGATTCTTGGATTGAGAAACCAAAAGAAGTTGTCTCTCCACAAACCATGTAAATCCGCAAACCTGGAACAAAATGTCACTATCTGTAGATTGTGGTGTATTTATCAATTTCCAGTCATTTAGAAAGAAAATGTTTAATAGAACTCATCTAGGGGTCAACAATTGAATACCATGTCTGGATCTGATTCAACATAATTTAGGGGTCAACTGTTGAGACCTAAAAAACAAATAAGCTCAACAGGACACATGTCATAATCTATATCAATTTTATTTTTTAATTAACAATATTTATTTACCAGAAAATAAATTTAATGAGGAGGTGGACATTTTTGTATCAGCTACCTATGGATAAATTAAAATAATAATTAAAAGAGAAAAAATTAAATTTTGGGGTACATCTTGTTAGTATGTTACATGGTAAGTTAGAATCCATAAAAACCTTAAAGTATCTCATTATTATATCTGGTGTTAATCAAGAATATTTTTCTTGTTGGGACAACAACTGATTATGACCATGACAAGTGCCTTGGCATGCTTAAAGTTTTACTTCGGCATGCCCATTTGATTTCAAAGATAATAGAAGACAATTCACCCTTAATACTGTATTGGGCAATGCAATCTTAAAAAAAGGAAACTGGACTAGAACCAGAAAACCAAAACCTTGACCTAGACCAAGAACCTTACTGGAACTGGGGAAAAAATCGGAAAAGAACCAACCATATAAAAAATATGTAAAACATTCAAATTTTAATAAAAGAATTATATATTCATGTACTTCAGTGTAAATCCAAACTATTAGACACCAACTATGTTGAGTTCGATCATGTATATAACATGTAAGGGTCAAAATGGCAGGGGGAAATACATATCTGAACCAAAATACCTGAACATTGAGGCTCTCATTGGCCTCAACAGTTCCCAAAACCACACTACAACATACAATAAAAATCATCATCATCACAAAGCAATCACAAAAGCATTTATCATACTACAATCCTGCAATTCTCCTACCCATAATATGTAGAAGACCAAGTTTGCTCTGTTTTATTTCATAGAGTGTCGAAACGTTCAAACACCATAAAACTAACTCTAGTGAAACTGGAAAAACACCTCAATTGCAACCACCTATAATTTGATTAGACAGGTGTATGGAAATGGACCATGGGAAGACTGGAATATGGTCAGAGGATCTCCTTTCAACCTTACCAATACAAGCCAGTGTTCGAGGTCAGGACCATAACCACTGTTTTATATTCTGAAACAGAAGGAACCAAAATCAGGTTTGTAGATCAAGTTGTAGAGGCCAGGGATGAGATTGTATATTTCTCAGTCGCAACTACTGTGTTTAGAATAAGATAACATAATTATATTAATGTCCAATGGATGACCACAAAAGCAAGTCAATGGGACTGATAAGATAATTTTATTAATGTCTAACAAACGACCACAAACATAGGTCAATGGGACTGAAGAAATGTATAATCAGTATGAATATAAAATGAGAGTGCAAGGGCAGCTCCTTGGAAATGTTGAAGATAACAAAAAGAAACAAGCAGTAGTGCTGCCGTGACACACATATAAAGGACTGTGACACGATACAAAATGTTGAAAACGTAGCGAGCAAGGTCTTCTGGTTTGTGCCTTAGCCAGTGAAGACCTTAAATTGTCTTCATGAGTTAGAATTCAGTGATGGTGAGTTTATTCCCAGTTTATGGGAATAATCATCAAGAGTCCATGCTAGTGTTGGAGGTCGAGTCAAGTGGAAGTATTCATCAATTTGACAATAGGATTGGTTGGCAGCACTGAAACAGGAATCAGCGAATTTGGCGATTAATCGCAAGTGAAAGTCAGCTCAGCCGCTAAACAAGCAGAGTTGGCTCTGCGCGAGTCAAACTCGCATTGACCGAGTTTGACTTGTGGCCAACGCGAGTTTGACTTGTGGCCAACACGAGTTTGAGTCGCGACTTGGCGATCTGTCACGACTTCCCCGACTTAGGCGATTGACTCAGCAAGTTTTTAGGTTAATGAGAAGTCGATTCGCCCGCTGGAGTCTGCCACTTGGATTTCACAATACGCCTGGCAGCTGTGGTTTCCAACTTTCCGTTTCGTTGTGGTAATCGCTATGGTCCCTAGTTTTATTATGAAACGCTGGCGGTTGTGGTTACCAACTTTCCGTTTCGCTATGGTAATCGGCATCGCTGTGGTAACCTGCGTAGGGACCATTTCGTTGGGGTCGGGACTCGGTAATGCTCGGTAATGTTTACACTCAGGTATAATTTGGGATATGATGGTATTTACTATTTAGTATTAGGTTTTAACATGGCTCATCTATTATTAATCCATTGCCATTTCATGTGATGGTTATCGGATATCCTCACTGTGTTTTAAAAGGGCACAGGTACAGTATCAGACTTTTGAAGACCCTTCTTTTGTGATACAAATTACAGTCTATATTCTGACTCATCCCTTGACAAGTCTTGTATTTAGAACCGTGATCTGTGAAGTTAATTTACAAACCAGCTTCGTTGAGTTAACCGTGCATAGGTGTCCTAAATGTAATGCTTGTACTCAGTCTATTTGCTAGCATGTAAAAAGAATCAGGTGCTCCAGAGAAATTTAATCTGAAAAAGAAGTTAGAACCAACAAATCTTAATGACATTTTTAAATTTTTTTATAAAATGATTAGCAGTTCAGGTTCCATTGTTTGCCTGGTCTATAATTGCAGTTTGAAAAATAAGTCTTGACTCTTCAAGGTCCACAGTCAATAGTCACAACGAAATACATGGGATTCTTTAATACTCAGATGATTTAAATTTTAAGATCATTTAAATTTTCACTTATATCAGAATTCTGCATTTTTTATTTTTTATTTTTTTGTCTTTTACAAAAGCCACAAATTAAACAAAAGCCACGTCTTCAAATCTTGATTCTTAACTGAAGCCACAAATTAAACAAAAGCCACATCTTCAAATCTTGATTCTTAACTGAAGCCACAATTTAAACACAAGTCCAAATCAATGACAATGTCGAGGGAGAAGGACTTTGGTTGGGCTTATTATGACAAGATTCCTAGAGACCCCAAGCTCCTTTGTAAATTTTGCAAAGCGAAATGTAGTGGAGACATTTATAGATTCAAGTACCACCTTGCACAGACACCCGGCCATGATATAGGTCTTTGCACACGTTGACGAAAATGTCAAACACCAAGCAACCTTGGCCCTTGATATGTTCAGTCAACATAATGCCAAGAAAGCAAAGCAAAATAAAGAAATAGGAACTCTTGGATTGGACGAAGTTTCTTCCAATACCCCCTTGTCATCTCCCTTTGTTGAATCCTCAATGTCGTTCCCAAGTTTCCCACACATGCCTCCAAGTCCAAGTCAAACTCAAGGCCAAATGAATTATGCTGC
This sequence comes from Pinus tabuliformis, assembly GCA_031772625.1. Classification (NCBI taxonomy): domain Eukaryota; kingdom Viridiplantae; phylum Streptophyta; class Pinopsida; order Pinales; family Pinaceae; genus Pinus; species Pinus tabuliformis. The sequence continues at coordinate 745,574,228 of CM062815.1, forward strand.
ATTCAACACTAAATGTGGAAACATAAACAACTTTTTTTCTCCCTGTACAAAACCCGTTTCCCAACCTACCTTGGATGCCATTGATTCTAAAAAATATATCCATAGTCAGGCAAGGAAGGCCATTGCTAACTTTTGGTACTATTCTGACATACCTTTCCTCTGTACCAAAAGTCCTTATTGGCAAGCTATGATTGATGCAGTTGTTGTTGCAGGTCCAAGGTTCAAAGCCCTTACATCAGAGAGCCTTAGGACAGATTTGTTGATAGAGAGTGTTGAAGATGCCATTGTCCTATCTGAGTTTCATTCATCATGGGTAGAAACAGGGTGCACCATCATGAGCGATGGATGGACAGATCAGAGGAATAGAACTTTAATAAATTTCCTTGCATCAAACAAGGTTAAGACTGGCCAACTTATTTGTGAAATGATGGAGGAAGTCGTTCAGGAAGTGGGAGAAGAACATGTTGTACAAATTGTCACCGACAATGCAGCAAATTATATGGTTGCTGGTAGACTTTTTTAGATTAGGCACCCCACTATTTTTTGGACCTCTTGTGCTTCTCATTGCATAGATTTAATGCTTGAGGACATTGGTAAGCTTCATTGGATACATGAGGTTGTGGAGAAGGCAATATTCATAACCAAATACCTATACAACCACACTATTGTCCTAACCACCATTAGAAAATACATTGAAGGTAAAGAAATTGTTCAAACTGCAGTGACTACATTTGCAACAAATTTCATATCTTTGCAATCTATGGTTGAGCAAAAGATAAATCTGAAGAGGATGCTCTTGGGACCTAAGTGGATGGCATCTAAACATTCCAAGGCCCTTGAAGGCATTGAAATTGTTGCACTTTTGTTTAATGACGATTTCTAGAAAGATGCCGAAGAGATTATTGTTGTGATGGAGTCCCTTGTTAGAGTACTCACGTACTTCAAGTCCTTTGACTTTTTCATTTTTAAAATTTCATTTCAAGCTTCTTTTTATTTTCAATGTTTCATATTTCTTTAGATTTGAAAGCTTGAAATTCCAGGATGGTTGATGGTGACAAAACCGCTATGGGTTACATTTATGAGGTGATGAATCTCGCAAAGGAGGCCATCAAAAGGAGATATGGGGATGAGGAGGCAAAGTATATGCCTCTTTGGGACATTATTGATGCCCGTTGGGACAGGAAATTGCATTCCCCCTTACATGTTGTTGGGTACTTCTTAAACCCACAATATTTTTATGATAAGAGCAAATTTAATGAGGATGGGGAGGTTGGCAGAGGACTTATGACATGCATTGAAAGGTGCTTCCCTGATCCAAAATTTCAAAGTCGTGTCTTTGCCCAACTACAGGATTATAGGGTGCCAACTAAATTATTTGCCTATACCAGTGCTATACGAGAAAGGTCTAAGATGTTGCCAAGTACCCTTTGAGGCTTGAAGGCTTCATCAATTCATTAAATTTGTTTAAACTTTATTTTGTATGTTAAATGTTTTATTAAATTTTGTGGTATTTTTAAGTTTTTACTATTTAGTATTTAGTACTTCTACTCACGAAACCTTGCCACTTGCTAGGTCTTTGGTGGCAAATCTTTGGTAGTGATACGCCAAATTTGAAGAGATTCGCCATTCACGACTCTTAAACCAAGCATGCAATGCTTCAGGTTGTGAGCGCAACTGGAGCATGTTTGAGAAAATACATTCTAAAAAGCGCAACCGATTGACACAAAAGTGCTTAAATGACCTTGTTTTTGTCCATTACAATCTACGACTTCGCAAGAAGCAAATACTAGGTGAGAACCTGAATTTGAAGGTTTAATAATCTGATTTGCACTTTAAAGTTCAAAGTTCAAACTTTAATTCACGTTTCAATGTCTCATGATAGTGAAAGGTTTGGATCATTCACCAATCGACCTTGGAGAGATAGATCTGCAAACTACAAATGCAGCAGATTGGGTCCAATTAGAGGAGCCTCCTCCTCTTTTAAGCCTACATGACTTGGAGAACTTTGAGATTCAAGCAAGCGAAGGAGTGGGAGGAATCACTTCTAGTTCTCACTCTTAAGAGTCTAAGACTCTTAGTTACTGATTTTTTTACTGATTAGTATGTAGTTTTTTGTAAACTTTTAGAAGCAGATGCTTCTGGTTCTATGTAGTCACTGGTTCAGAGTCCGGACTCAATACTTCGGTTCATGTTTGGACTCATAACATTTATGAGATACTTATTCATTCATGATATTTTGGACATCTATTGATATTATGCATTGTTTGGATATGCTTTATTTACTATCAATGAAAAATGTTTTTTAATTCAATATATGTGTATATTTTTATTTATTGAATTCCACGATTTTTTTCTGATTTTTTCCCGATCCAATTAAAACTCTTCATTCTTTTGCCTCGCCGATTTGTTGTCGATTCCGAGTCTGGTAACATTGGTTTCCGATTAGTAGTTTAGTCAGAGCGAGCTAGTGTTCAATCTTGATTGAAGTAAGAGCGAGTTAGATCTCCAGTGTTGATTAGAGAGAGCACGAGTTAGCAACTCCAATGATGATTGGAAGGAGAGCGAGTAACACTCTCAGTTAACTCGCTATCACAACTCGAGTTCTAAATATGAACTAGCCTAATTTAACATGGATCGAGTCTATAAACAAAGGATGAAGGCACAAGTAAATTCAATTGTTTTGCGCCCGAGGTTCTGAGACAAAGCAAGCTCACAAGGTTGTGAGAGTGAGAGCCTTGATTGTGGAGAGCAGGAATCATGTCCGAAAGAATAGAAGCACAAGTGTGGTAGAATTTAGGGGCATTGATTGTGCGCAGGTGTGTGTTGTTGGGGTCTGCATAGAAATAAGGGCCAAGTGCACTACAAAATAGGAGATTTTGTGCGCAACGAGATAGGCCCATGTGCACTAAGAAATAGGGCCATAAATGTGCTAGAGAATAGGAGATTGGCGCAAGGATTAAATAGGCCCAAGTGCACAAGGAAGGAGGAGCATAATTGATGCAAGATAGCAAGGTCTACAGAGCAAGTCGAGGAGGTAGCAGAGGATCAATTGTGTGCAAGAACCGAGATCAAGTTGTGATCAAGGGAGGCCAAGGTCAATTGTATTAGCTAAGATTTGGAAGAGAAACAAAATGCTTTCTCAAGAGAGACAGAGTGTTTTGTAATAGATTCTATTGCTCCAAGGACAATCAATAAAATAGCCACATCAGGCAAGTAGGTTTTTCTTGTTGGGTTTCCTGAGAAAAGTTTATCAATTTGTGTGATGTTTTTATCTCTGTGTTTTTATTCCGATGCTTATGAATTGTTAAGAGACGCTGCTCATGAATTGTTAAGAGACTACGTATCTTGGTTAAAATAAACTAGATTTCAATTTTCAGATAATCATCCAGGTAGTTACAAAGTTTCATGGAAATTTAACATGGTATCATAGCAGAAATTAGTATAAAGACCAGCACCAAGTTGATCAGTTAGGCTTGAGCACAGATTAGTCAGGAGGGCTAGCACTAGAGTTTGACGAGCAGAGCAGAGCAGTTCCTTGGATAGCAGTATATCATTCCCAGGGCTAAGGTTAGATCACAGTTTAGAGAGGGCCTCAAATTTCTGTGCATGGAAGGAGCGAATACATGCGGTGTTGGAAGATAATGGGGTGCTAAAATTTGAGAAGAATCAAATAGTGCCACCTAGTTTCCAGTTGGCTCAACATAGCAAGAATGACACCAAGGCGAGGAGGATCATTCCTAAAGGGATCAGAGACCATATTATTCCTCATCTCCATGAGAAGAAGACTGCATTTGAGACGTTTAAAGCCATCTTATATTTGTATCAAGGTTCTAGTGATGTCAGGAAGCTTGCTCTCAAATAGAAGTTAAGAAGTATCTGAATAAGTAAAGGAGATCCCATCATCACATATCTTTCAAAGTTCACCCAAATTTGGTATGAGCTAGGTGGTGTGGGCGAGACAGTACCAGAAAAATACCTTGTGAGTCTTGCGCTTCTGGGACTCCTTAAGTCTTGGTATAGTTTCCAAGATGCAGTAAGTGGCACAAAGAATATTCCCAGTTGGGAAAGGATATGGAGTGATTGCATTCAAGAAGAGATCTAGAGAAGTGCAGAGCTGGTAGAGAAGCTCCAACAAAGGACAAGAACTTTGCCTTAGCAGACAAAGGTAGCAGAGCCAAGGGCAAGAAGGGCTAAGAAGAGGCTAAGTCCAATGAGAAGGATGAGAAGAAGAAGGATCTAAGCAAGATCAAGTGCTTCCATTGCCATGAGTTTGAGCACTATGCCACTAAGTGTCCTAATCGGAAGGAGGAATCCAATAATGATCATGTCGCTGCATCGGCAGAGGTAGATGCGTTTTCTGCCCAATTCAAGAAAGATGTCTCATTGATAGCTTCCATGGCAAGCTCAGCGGACAATAGCGTATGGTATATTCATTCAGGAGCATCCTTCCACATGACTGGGAACAAAAGGTATTTCAGCCACCTAAAGGAGGACATGCGGTTTCAAATTGAGCTAGGAGATGATGGCGTGTAAGCAACTACGGGAGTTGGCACTATCAGTTTTCAAAGGGAGTCGGTTAATCCTCTTCATCTCAGAGATGTCATCTATGTTCCAGGCCTGAAGCAAAATCTTGTTTCGGTAGCTACCCTTCAGGACAAGGGTTATGATGTCATCTTCAGCAGAGGTAAGGCTTAGCTTCAACACTTAACTTCTAGATGTAAGAAGCAAATAGATGTGAGGATGAAGAATCTCTACAAGTTTTGCGTAAAGACAGGCACAATCTTGAGCAGCAAGGTAGGAAGGGCACAAAGTAGAGAAGTGATGGTTGAGGAGAGCACAACTCTGAGAGAGTCCTTAGGGCAAGAGTAGGTTAAAGTAATTGAGAAGAAGCTACTCAAGATGGAGCCTCGGCCAGTATCTCAGTTTGAGTCTCAGCTAGTTGGAAATTGGGCTTACCAATAAGATGATGAGGAGCAGAGCCTAGGGCGAGCAGAGGTACCCACTTAGTCAGTGACTCCAAGTATAGGGAGAGTTCGAGCCAAGAGGGCAGAGGAGTTGTTTGGGAGGAACTAGAAGAGAGTTAGAACTCCCAGTACCACCATCAGGCAGAATAAGCAGCCACCGAGATACACAAGGTACATGGCACTTACAACTGAGGTGATAGACTCGCAGAGCATGGTTGGAAAGAAAAGACCTCCTAATAGACAAAGGTAGTAGAGCCAAGGGCAAGAAGGGCTAAGAAGAGGCTAAGTCCAGTGAGAAGGACGAGAAGAAGAAGGATCTAAGCAAGATCAAGTGCTTCCATTGCCATGAGTTTGAGCACTATCCCACTAAGTGTCCTAATCGGAAGGAGGAATCCAATAAGCATCATGTAGCTGCATCGGCGGAGGTAGATGCGTTTTCTGCCCAGTTCAAGAAAGATGTCTCATTGATAGCTTCCATGGCAGGCTCAACGGACAATAGCGTATGGTATATTCATTCAGGAGCATCCTTCCACATGACTGGGAACAAAAGGTATTTCAGCCACCTAAAGGAGGACATGCGGTTTCAAATTGAGCTAGGAGATGATGGCGTGTAAGCAACTACAAGAGTTGGCACTATCAGTTTTCAAAGGGAGTCGGGTAATCCTCTTCATCTCAGAGATGTCCTCTATGTTCCAGGCCTGAAGCAAAATCTTGTTTCGGTAGCTACCCTTCAGGACAAGGGTTATGATGTCATCTTCCGCAGAGGTAAGGCTTACCTTCAACACTTAACATCTGGATGTAAGAAGCAAATAGATGTGAGGATGAAGAATCTCTACAAGTTTTGGGTAAAGAAAGGCACAGTCTTGAGCAGCAAGGTAAGAAGGGCACAAAGTAGAGAAGTGATGGTTGAGGAGAGCACAACTCTAAGAGAATCCTTAGGGCAAGAGTAGGTTAAAATAACTAAGAAGAAGCTACTCAAGATGGAGCCTCGGCCAGTATCTCAGTTTGAGTCTCAGCTAGTTGGCATTTGGGCTGACCAGTAAGATGATGAGCAGAGCCTAGGGCGAGCAGAGGTAGCCACTTAGTCAGTGACTCCAACTATAGGTAGAGTTCAAGCCAAGAGGGCAGAGGAGTTGTTTGGGAGGAACTAGAAGAGAGTTAGAACTCCCAGTACCACCATCAGGCAGAATAAGCAGCCATCGAGATACACAAGGTACATGGCACTTACAACTGACGTGATAGACTCGCAGAGCATCATTGGAAAGAACAGGTTTTCAGATTAGATTTTTCAGGAGAAAGCAAGGAAGTCTTCTAGTTTAGAGGGAGCAACTACAACAGCGAAGAATGTGGTAGTGTTGGTGACAGATCCAAGTGGACGAGGTTCTTCCAGAAGTACCTTCCTCACTAAGAGGGAGTGTTGAAAATTAGCAAGCAAGGTCTTTTAACTTGTGCCTTATCCAGTGAAGACCTCAAATTGTCCTCATGAGCTAGACTCCGGTGATGGTGAGTTTATTTCCATTTTACAAGAATAATCATCAAGAGTTCATGCATAGTGTTGGAGGTCTAATTAAGTGGAAGTCTTCATCAGGTTGAATATAGGATTGGTTGGCAGTTAGCAATTCAGCTAGAGTAGGTTAGTCTTCAGTCTTGATTGGAGGAAGAGCTTGTAAGATCACCAGTGTTGACTAGAGAGAGCACAAGTTAAAACTCCAGTGATGATTGGAAGGAGAGCGAGGAACACTCTCATTTAACTCGCTATCACAATTCGAGTTCTAAATTTGAACTAGCCTAATTTAGAATGGAAGAAATCTATAAAGGAAGGACAAAGGCAAAAGTAAATTCAATTGTTTTGTGCACAAGGTTGTGAGAAAAAGCAAGCTCACGAGATTGTGAGAGTGAGAGTCTTGATTGTGGAGCACAGAAATTGTGTCCTAAAGAAGAGGAGCACAAGTTGTGATCAAGGGAGGCCAAGATCAATTGTATTAGTTGAGATTTGAAAGAGAAGCAGAACACTTTCTCAAGAGAGACAGATTTCTTTGTAATAGGTTCAATTGCTCCAAGGACAATCAATAAAATAGCCACATCCAGCAAGCAGGTTTTCTCTAATGGGTTTCCTGAGAAAATTGTATCAATTTGTATGATGTGTCTCTATCTCTGTGTTTTTTTTCATCTAAATAGTTGCAGAGTTTCATGGATATTTAACACAAAATAATCAATAGCCTGCCATGAGTGAGATAGGAAGATCCAATGATGAAACTAAAGATGTCAAGTGCTCTTAAGTCTAATGGTTGATAGCAAGGGAGGTGACTTAGTCACTAACTTGCTATCAAAGTCCCCTATAACTAGCGATGGGTCCATCCATATGATCCTTTGGGGGGGATGATGTAGAAGCAAGGGATACTCCTAGCATCTGTTGAAGAATGTAACTAGTGTCAGTCTTCATAATTGTACTTGTCAAAAGAAATTTTATTATTAAAGAAAATGACTTATTAAAGCATGGGTTTCATGCTTGGGTCATCATTTTCTAGGTCAAAGCCTCCATTGACGACTTTTAGGTTGTATTGAGTCATTAGAGTCGTTGTCATTATGATTTAACCCTTCTTGGGCCTTTGTATCATGTAAAAAGAATTATTTTTTAGTCAAAAGGGTTATTTGTCACCTCCACACCAAATCAGCCCTATCCCCATGAAGTTAGCCTACATTAAGGAAATTCGACCCAGCAGAAAGGCTATATATGAAAAGGCAGTTCAACCTATTTGTCTCACTCACTCAACAAGTTCGATATTCAAGGAAGAGAAGCAGAAAAGACAGCTAGGTAGCCGGAGAAGGGCAAAAGAAGTTGGGAAGACCGAATCTGACTTTTTGGGCCATCTATCTCTTACACGTGCAAATTTTATAGGTAGCTGTTGGGGGCCGTAATTCTGTGTCTACTGCAGGTCCTAAATTCTATAGTTGGGGGCCCAAAATCTGTTGCTAGGGGGTTGAAATTTTGGATTGAAGTTGTTGTTGGGAAGCTGTCACTAGAAGACTTTGACAAGGATCATCTATTGAAGGGAAGGGTTGACTTGGTGGTTAGAGGTCTTTGTCTAGGTCTAGGGGGTCTTGGTTGTCTCGTCTTGATCTGAATCTACTAGTGGAAGAGTTCGACTAGGTTTCCCCCTTGTAGCGGTTTTGCCCTGGCCGAGTGCCTACATCTTGTGTCTCTTGGTCTTGTGATCTTCATATACATATAATTTCATAATTGCTTGATGAAAGATAAAATAATAAAAATAGTCAAATAAGCCAACATAATTCACAAGTAATTTTCAAGAACGAGGAATCAAACCCTAATTACTATAAGCCTTGATTTCTCAAAAGCATCCATGGTCGAAAGAAAGAAACTCTGAATAAATCTTTGGTCTCTCCTATGGAACTCAGAGGTAATCGGATAGGTCAAGGAAGCCTTGCTCTGGAACCATCCAAAGCTAGTCACTCTAGTGCTCTGAAAATAGTAAATCAATGTATGGGTCAACATAACCAAACTAGTCTTGATAGTATCTATCAATCCCCCAAAGGGGGAGGCTAAATACAACCAATATGAATACAATGTGGGAGTGCACGCACAACTCCTAGAAAATGTAGAAAATAATATAAAGAAAAAAAACTTAGATAAGTATAATATCAAAATATATATATATTTGTGACAAAGGTACAGCGATACAAAACACAATGAGTTTGACCAAGAATGGAATGGTGGACAACTCATGAACTTGTCAAGAGAGAGAGAGATCAAATGATGAGGTTGATGATGCCAACATCTCCCAAGTCTGATGAATAAGGATGCATTTATCATTTGACTAAAGAGTTATTGCATTTACCATCAAGGGGTCTGGTTGTATGATCATGTGGAGAATGTATGAGCAAGGGATACTTCTAGCATACGAGTTGGAAAGAAGTTAACTCCTAATGGATCTTTGGCTACTCCTTTGGATCTGTGAGGTAATCTAAAGAGCAGGAGGCGCTCTACTCTGAATCCATCTAGCATTGATCTCTCTAATTGAGAACATGTGGCCTGATGTACAAACTAGTACCACCAAACTAATCTCGATCATGTCATTTGGCCTCCTAAAAGGTGGGGTTGAGGAGAAACTTAGGGTCTCAACATTCCACATTGGTGCACTCAGAAACTATGCCTATCTTTTGTTGCTCTGATCTAACAGATCAACAAGTATGAGGTGATTGGTTTGGTCATCCCAAGGCACGGTAACAAATCAAATTTATGGCAAAACATCTCCCTAATGAAAAGCATTAGGTAGTTATGGTCTTAGTACTAAAAAAATAGAGAAGGAACCCCCTGATTCCTTTCAAAGGAACTGATAACATCCCCTAATCTCATCGTATAGGAGACAACGAAAAATAAGGTGCATCTTTGTCGATAGCTCCCAAAGGTAGTACACTCAAATCGTGGTATATGGTGACCTCTCTCTATCTCAAGTCAATGGGAGCCAACCCACAGCTATCCTAAAGGGATCTTAAGAAAGTGCATCCATAAGGGGGATGGACAATGATGCCATCCCACAACTCCAAAAAGTGCTCTAGATAGAAGGACATCTTTGAGCTCAAGCCAATCGAAGGTGAGGTCTAGGTAACTTAAATGTACAACTATAAATATCCTCTTTGATAGCCTGATTCAGTCCTTGTCTAGTCAGCAAGAGATGGTTGATCATTGGATGCATCAAGGGAGAGTTTGAACAAGGGAAGGCACTCTAGGGAGATATAATCAACTGGAGAAGCCATGATGCCTCTAAGAACCAACCTTGTGCCCAACTTGAGGAAGGACCTGAAGCGAACACCTCTGAGGAGCAAAGTGCAACATTTGAATACCCTCTCTCCCATTGGTAGAATCTTTGAAAGATCAAACTATGTTAAGGAAAGAAACCATATGAAAAATGACCTCAAGGCAGAAAGGGTGAATGTCGAACTTTGCCTCAATGATGGGTTACGAAATCGTCCACTTACATCGGATGATGCACCAAAGAAACAAGGTATGTACTCTCTCCATCCTAGTCTAGTCTGCTTGCACCAAACTTGGTCCCTAGACCTTGAAGCCATAAGAACTGTGGGTCTACTAATTGCATCCATGTTTGAAATTCAAATGTGAGAGATGGATGTTGGTCTTTTTCTTGGGACAAAACAACAAACTCCTCAGATATGAAGGCAATGGTACACTATTTTAGAGACATTAGTTTGTAAATGCAGTAGCTCTTTTGTCAAATGGTGAATGCGTCCCTTATATATGACACATAAACATCAAGATGCCTAAACAATGAATTAAAGCGAAAATCATAAAAGTGCATAGAAGTATTCGCCTCAATATCCTCACATCTACAAAAGATATGGGGTTATATCATATAGTTATTTCATCAATACTAGATATAATAGATAAAATAATTTTATTAATGTCCAACAAATGACCACAAAAGTAGGTCAATTGGATTAAAGGATACGTCCAATGTGAATACTATGTGGAAGTGCAAAGTAGCTTGTATATAACGAGAGAAAGAAAGGTACAAGAAAATTAAAAGTACAACCTAGGTAAATATTTGACAAGGCTAAGCAATAAGTCTAAGACAAAAAATAAAGTGTATATTACAGTACCATAGGTGCAGTGACACAAAATGGGTGTCCAACGTAGGAGTTGGACACAATACTAGTCAAGGAGGGAGAAATATTTGATAATGAAGCCAATGACATCAAGGTCTCATAGATCTAATGATCGATGGCAAGGGGGCCTCAAGGTCACAATAACTCATTGTCAGAGTCCTTGAGTACCATGGGGGGTCCAACTTTATAATCCTGGGAGGGATGTAAGAGCGACGAAGCTCAGTTCCAACATCTGAGGTCAAAGGAGAGAAACTATGAATAGATTTGACTGCTCCACTGAGGTTGAGAAGCAATTTGACGGGAGAAAAGTGCCCCACTCTGGATTCATCTGGACTTGGGCCCTCTATCACTATGAGGATGTGTTACTCCTGGTCCGCCCAAGGTGGGAGAGGGCATGCAAGAGCTGAGATTTGTGACTGAAAATCTGTCTGATGAAAATAGCTATCCACCTTTGATCCTAATATCAAAAGAAAGTAAAGAGAGAACCCTCTAAGTCCCTGTAGAAGCAGTAGTAACATCCTCTAATCTCATAGTACAGAAGGCACCAAAAAATGAAGTGTATCTTTGTCCCCCGCTCCTTTAGGTAAAATATTTGTCAACATTATCAGCAAATGTTGAAACACCTCGCTCACTATTTATATACCGTATATGATTGAATCTAAGCCCTTGAGGTTAGCAAGTAGTTGTCGCCAATGTTGTTGGGCATCTTGTTGATTCCCTGCTAGCAAGTGCCCAATTCAAATTTTCCTGGGTCAGGCACACTAGTATCTGTATCGACATTGAGAAAATTGAATAGAGGCTTCCTCAGATTGTACAGCATAAACTTTGTATGTATAATATCTGCATGTATGCTCTGGGCACTATTAAAAAGGCTGTCTCGCATTGAATATTTGTCAGTTGGAAGTTGTCATGCCACATGGTATTTGTGATAGCTCTGAAATAGATGTATGTCATCACAAAGTTTTCATACTTGTAGCCGCCCTCCTCATGCCTTCGTTTCAACAGGATTTGTCCAGGATTGATCTTTTCACTATTTTGACATAAGTGTTGTTAAAGTAGTGTCTAAACTACAGATATCTTTACAAGGCTTCATTTCTGGAAGGTGTTATAAATATCTTGTATTCATGAGGTCTAAATTTTTCCTTGATTACAATTATGTACTCTGAATGTTTCAAAGATGGCTTACATTTCGATGTGCTTTGAACATCATTGTAAAGCATTCTAATCAAATTTAATAAATAAATCCCTGTAAAAAAATGAATATGTGATGCATTAAAAATAAAAAATAGAAGAGTGGGGCATAACTTAAGTAAATATATAGCCTTAAAAATTAGCCCTGAGACAGAAAATGCATTACGTTTTCCCCTAAAAAAGCATCTTCCTAATTTTGAAGCTGAACTGGCAACATTTAGGAGCCTTCCAGTGTATATGAGAGAAATGAAAAATAAGCCACATTTAACAAAGCAAGAAGCTCAATTAATAACCACACAGCAGCAAAAGATGCACCTTTGCTACAATATCTTAAAGCATGCTCCCAATAAAATCAGATACAGCAAACAGGTTAACAAAAGTATGACAGAAGCTTACCTTGTGAAAACTGAATACTAGGTCAAGCAGCTTACCTTGTGAAAATTGAATACTAGGTCAAGCTCACATACGTTGCTGAAGAAATGATCCAATATCTCAACAAATAAATGAATGCTCTCCAAATAAGCCAGTTCATTATCAGTTATGTCCACACACATGGAGAAAAAGAGGCCTGCATATCGCCTGTAAATCACCTTGTGTGTTCGAAACTGCAAGCAAATTGAAAGTAAACATGATCTCATGTGAGTGCAATTTAGACGTAATACACATGAAAGGAAAGGAAAGGAAAACTAAAACACCATGAAATCTTTGCAATCTAGTAATTTCAAACTCTCAGATCTGTACTTGTTAATTTTAGATAACAATGGTATGCTCTATGCTAAGCACAATTTACTTCAATGTTTCTTTAGCATCCCAATAACAATTTCCAATTATTTCAGTAGCAATCACATAAGCCATTAATCACATTGATAGTAAATGCAGATAGAGCATTAAACAAAATTGCAGCAGACAAGCCAAGACAAGAGAACACTGGATTTGGTGGATGCCAGGGAAAAACCCAATGTGGGGAAAACCCTTTGATCAAATCTTCTTATTATTATTCAATAGTTCAACAGAGAGAGAGAGTAAAAAAGTCAAATTGATTAGCCCAATACAAAGTCAAATCAGCCCTGTCAAATTCTGCAGTCAAACTTCAGCCCTAACCAGAAAGTCAACGCTGGTCAAAACAGCAGTCAAATACCTCCTTTGAAGCTCGGTCAAAGGCAGTCAAACTCGGCCTCCAGCAGTGGTCAAAGTCAACCCAAAACAGTCACAAAAACTCTGGTCAAAATTGGTCAACTCTGTGGTCAAACAGGCATGTGGTCAACGCAGGTCAAACAGCCCATAAAACCTCGATTTCTGTGCCAATCAATGCGGCCTAAGAAAATCGAAATTCTGCCCCAAAAACCGCAGTCAAAACTGGTCAAAATCTCCTCGGTCAATGCTGGTCAAGCTGCTTGAAATTCTGCAATTTCGGTTCAGTGATTTAGCCCAGAAATTGTCCTCCTAGCTGCACGTGTGTGAGAGAGAGAGAGAGAGGCTGCCCAAGCTATGAACCAATCTGATGAAGAGCGAGAGAAGAATGTGCGTGTGATGGATCTCCAAATGAGGTGTGAGGTCTCTTCTATTTATCCACTTTGTTGTGGGTGAAAAGACACATCCATTGAGCTTCTTGAGCCTAAATTTAGCGAAAGGCCAACCCGAACAATTTGCACATGTGTGCCCATAAATTCAAAATCACACTTCTCCTTGTCCGAATGAGATGATCTTTATATCAATCATGGACCTCTTGAAAAGAAGAATCCAATGCAATAATCATCTCCATCAAATCAGCTGTCCCAAGGTGGAATTTGGCTCTAGTTGCCAATTTTAACAGTACTGAACTCAAAGAATAATAGAAATAAAAAGTATTAGGAGAGTAAATGGATCACCACATTGGTATGGCATGCTTCCAAACTTCTATATCATCTGAATTGAACTATGCAAGGGCTGAAGCATTCAGATTGATACCCTGTTAAGTTAAAAATATAGGGGATGTGGTTGCATATGCAGGTAAGGCTGCAAAACCAAAATCACAATGCACTTGTCCACCCTCCCTTCATTGCATGCAGAGGAACACCCTGCACTCCATGTGGAGGAGATGTGGCACATGTCCCTTTGTGTCATGTGTGTCAATTAAAATGAAACAAATTTGGCATCTGACTTCTAATGTCAACATTGGATAAAAATTAAAATTTAACATCCAATCTCTAATGTCAAACAACAACAGCCCATATATATATATAACACACAAAGGGAGAGAGAGTGAGACAGTCTAACCCCACCACTTGAGCATTCAAAAGATTTGCACCTGGGTATTTTTTATCACTTTCAATACTTAACAGATCTAGGGTTAAGATGGATCTATGCTAAGTGGTAAGCAATACAAAGGGGTAAAATATAAAAACTAAAAAGGAAGGGCATTAAGATGGGGTTGTTCAAAATTATTCTGATAGCACACAAGTAGTTTTCCAAAGTTCCAGGGGACCTGAACCATAAATTGTAGGCCTATGGCCTATCCATCACAGGACACGGAGAACACGTAAATACGAGTATTCGACAGGAGACACAGCGACCCCTGAAACAGAACACAAAGGACACACACACACACACACACACATATATATATTAAAAAATACTGAAATATAGTACCGGATCCATAATTTTTAGAAATTAGAACATCTACAAATATGAATCATGGTGATATCTATTTAGTGATTTACTAATTTAGTATCTACAATTTTACAACTAGTTAATTTATTAATTTACTACATCAATGATGTTCACAGTTCAATGTTCCTTGTTCATGTTTTTAACAATTGTTCAAGCACACATAAGAAACTAGAAATTTAGAAATATCATGATTGATAAAATAAAACTAAAAATTTAGAAGTAGAAGTTAGATATTAAAACCATAAATTGCAGATTTCTCAATAAGTCATCAAAATCAAAATGTATTACATAGATACAGAGGGAATGCCACTGGAAAATACAAAATAGAGTAGATACAAAATAGGTAGGAATGTCATCAGTGGTACTGGTCATGACTCACTAACTCACGAACAAACACAAAATTAATAGAAAAAATGAAAAAAAAAAACAAGACGCAGCGCTTTTTACATTGGGATTTTAATGGGACACGTGTCCTATAATCAGGACACAATAGGGCACGTGTCCAACATGGCCCAAACACGTGTCCTGATTTTCAGACACATTTTATGGGCCGAGTCATGTCTGACACGTGGGATATGGGACACGGGGCCCCTAAGGGCTATGTCCTGTGACTTAGCACACAAGTAGTTTTCCACAGTTCCAGGGGACCTGAACCATAAATTGTAGGCCTATGGCCCATCCATCTCATCAACATGGATACTTCTACAGAAAACAGATCAATGCCTCTGAAATTTGAATTCATTGTTAATTTGAACTTTAAACTGAGTACAATCTGCAATTTTAACTTCTCTGCTAATATTCATCAATAGGAAGTAAGAAAATGACACTGTTATCTGTGCTCGAATGAGCAAATGTAAATAGTTGTTATAAAATGGTCGAAGTAAGTGGTGTTCAGATTTAAACCATATAGCATTCCTAAATCCATTTGAAAGCTGAGTTTATATACTCTGATTTAAAACTCAATTTCTGTTTGCAAGCTAAGTTTATATACTCTGATTTAACACTCAATTCATGTCCAGCTCTTCCCAATCACAAATCTGGGATATATGACGGACAGAGCAATTAAACATGCAAACAAATACTTGACTTTTTGCTCATTCCTATACACATGCCTGTCCTGGGTTAACAATGAAATGTCTAATTTTTTTAGTGTGCATACAAAACACATTAACTCGGTCTGAAAACAAGGTACCAAACTCAAATTCACACACAGCACACTCCTGTCCACACACAATTAGAACCAGATGCATGTGCTTCCTTCCAGCTATTGCTATCACCACAGCCAAAGAAACCAACCAATAGCATTCTAACTTTTAATTTATAACTTATTCTACAAAGGCGATTAGCAATTCACATAACTTAGAATATATCACTGCACTAAGCAAGAATTGAATGAACGGTTGGCTCCAGGTGCATTTTATATGCCTTACAAAGCCAATCAACTAAAGTGCATTGCTTTCGTCAGCTGGGAATCAGCACTTGCTACCAATCACTGATTCCCAGCATTTCAAAATCCCAATGAGCTAAGCAAGGAAGCATTTCCACTGTATATTCACCCATTGGCACAAGCAACAAGAAGATAATTAATCATAGAGCTGTAATTACACCAGCTATCGCCACGATTGAGAAAAGGGAGCAGTAACTATTAATCAAGCATTGTAGAGAGGCTGTAGATAGCATGACATTGGCATTTCTCTTTGGACTGTCACAAAATTCCAAGAGGCCAATTGGCATTCACACACATATGCCAGTAATTACAATACTCTGTAACTCATACCATAGTACAAGCAAGTCAACAAGTTCATACTGTAGCATGCAATTGACACATGCACAGGCACTATCTTATTTCCAGAGAACAGAGCTCGAGAAGTGGATACGGGATTGTGCTGTCATGGGTAAATTAACTAATGCACGGGCATTAATAAACCCAAGAATGCAACCAGATGATAAACAGAACAACCACAGAATAAAGTGACCAGTCACATGCAATAACGACAGATATTTGCCCGGTAAACCCAAATGGGAAAACTAGCAGTTTTGGTGTCGGGCAGTGGAGGGTTATTTTGATGAGGAAATGGTTACAGAGATGAGCTGCATTCTCAAGCAGAGACTTGATGCATTTTTCAATCACTTACAAATTTGCAGATGGCTTTGGCTCAGAGGCAACATTCAATCTTCGAAAAGCTTTCTTCTTCCGAATCCTTCATCTTCAGTCACTACTCTATTTCTCCATTTATTCTGAAGCTCCTCTACTCCTTCAATTCGCTTCTTCTCCATAGCCTTCACAGTTAATGGGCTGCTTTGGAATGCCAACCATCAAGTGAGTCTTTTCATCTCCCATGGTTTTTGGCTCATGGACAAACTTTGCAAAAAAATATTTTTTTATTACAAAGTTGAAAACACAGTATTTGGAGGATCAATTTTGGATCATAGCCTATCAGCAGGGGCTGCAAACAACCCATGACATAAATTCAACAGATTGCAAAGCAGTAATCATTGATGAAAGTTCACAGAGAATTGAATTTTGAAAAAATTTATGTGTCAATTCTCATTGTGAGACCTTTCATCCACTAAGCTATCTAGTTTGTAGATCACACACTGTAACACATTGCATTCATTTCCTTTCTGAGATTGCATCTTTCCCTGAATGGACTATTATTTTTTCCCATCTAATGCATTTCTCGAGGAAACCCACCAGGCACTTTTCCTCATTCCAGGGATGGTACCCAAGGTAAAGTGGATACTATATAAGCTCGAAGTTTTGCCAATAATATACTCTTTAAAATCTCAACATGTCACCTATGAGAATTGAAGCTAGGTAGGGAGAATAACACTCCTCTCAAATGGTTGGACTAGACCCAATCGACCCCAATGAATTATTCTCTATTTATTCAACAAGTTATTTTGTGTTTGCTAGCATTGTTCGTGACTTGCGAGACTGGCCCCTGATCTAAGAAACTACGACCCAGGAGCATCTAAGCCATCAAAATCATCCGGGGATTGCACCCAACATAGGCCATACCAACCCTTCACATGGCTGGATTTTTTTTAGTCTCCTTCCAACTACCATGAGTTTCAAACATTGGCTGCCTTACAGAATGAACCACTAGAAATTTAAGCTCACTAACAAGATTTGACCATTTATTCACCAAGTTCCTTCTCACCTTACTTAAAAATAAATCGACACCTTTGGAAAGACTGAGATTTATTAAGTATCAATTGTTAAGAAATGGTACTGGTTAGAATTTATAGCTATATTGCAGGAAAACTCTCATATAGGGCCGTACCAAGCTCATTTCCATATGAAAACATAGAAACATGTGTGGTATGGCATTGAAACACATTTCCAGCTGTACAAACACATCCCACGTGGGAAATACATTTCATACAGTTGGAAACGCATTTCTAGGCCATGCCAACATCTATGTAACATGTTTCCAACACTACATCTGCTTATTTTGACTTGGTCCGACTCAATTTTTGACCAGGTTGGCCAAAAGCTGACAATTAATGGTAATGTTCAATTCTTAAAGTAAAGGATAAAAAAAATTAACATTTCCTTTACCTTTCCTTTTTTATTTCCTTTATATACCTTCATATACCTTCTTTTCTTTATTTCCTTTATCTATATTTGAGTTGATAATAGAAAAAGGAAAGATAAAGGAAATGTTAACTTTTTTATTCTTCAACTAAAATTTTTAACATTACGATTAATTGTTTAAGGATCTTTGAGAGCAAGCCTCCAGTGGGCAGCTCTATTTGCAATCACCCTGATATGAAGTGTTATGTAAACTATGAGATTCAATGTTCAAACCAGTGTTGATAATATCGGTATCGGGAAAATATCGGCGAGGGTCCAGAAAATATCTTATCGGCAATATCGGCAAATATTGGCAAGCATAAAAAATGCATAATATATTCATTTTTTAAAGCTTTTTAAACATATAAAGCAATAACAACATGAAATAAACACATTGGCACATAAATATGAAGAAAACATTGATATATATGATGTCAAATAGAAATGATACATTAAAGGCAATACCAAATCTTGCTGATCCCTGATAATTGTCCATTCAAGGACTCAAATGTGGAGAACCAATACAAAATAACATCACATATATAAAAGTATCTCATCATCATGAGTTATATGTAGCATAACAAATAAAACTAGCAGCTATCTATCTGAAATCACTGCCCTCTCCCCCTTTTACGAGAAAACATGATGGGTTGTTTGCCAGGCCTGCCCCTAGTAGTAGGAGGCCTGACCCTGCCTCTGCACCTAATGTCAAATAATGAGTGCTAGGTATGGGGCTATGCTCTCCTATATCTATAGCAGATGGTGTTGATGCTGATGCTCCCGCAGTGTCCTCCTCCTCCTCCTCCTCCTCCTCCTCCTCTAAGTGCTGCTGCTCCTCTGACTCCGAGTCCTCCTCTTGCTGCCCCTACTCTAATGGATCATCTGCCACTGGCTCTAACCATGAAGGTGACTCCTCCAAGAGGGGCTCCTCAGACTCCACCCTCCACGGAGACAATACATCAGTCTAAGCTAAGTCACATCACACACGAGGACACGAGACACGGAGGACACGTAAATACGAGCATTCAATACGAAACGCAACGACCTGGAAACAAGACACGGGGGACACGTTATATATATATATATATATATATATACACCGAAATATAGTTTTTTTATCCATATTAAATTGCAGGTTGCAGCTTATCTAATCAGATTAAAATATAATTACTTCTCAAAGTTCATAGTTCACTTTAAAAAAATAAATAGAATCAAAATTTACTATTTAGAAATTAGAATGTGATATGCTTGGTCTTGATTCTTGAATATTCAAGGTTCATTGTTCATGTACAACTTACAAGCACATAAGAAAATAACTAAAGTCTAATCCTATTGATTTCCTCTGCCCCTCTTGTGAGAAAATGCCACAGCTTTCCCTTTCCCTCTAGATGTAGATGCTGGTGCTGGTGGAGTTGGCAGTGGAGTTTACTATGCTCTAGAAGCTGAAGAACTAGAAGTAGGAGCTATAGGAGGTAGACCACGTCCTCTACTGGTGGCAAGGGTAGCCCGGGCAGGTGGTGTCACCTGGAAACATTACAATCTCCCAATCCTGAAATCCTAAAAAACTGATAAGTCTGTTGCATTTTGAATGAAATCTAAAATTCTACTTTCTCCATATGAAATCCAATGAGGCCGAAACCACTCTCAAACATCCTGAGTCATTTCATGGTAATGTTAAAAATTTAAGTAAAAGGATGAAAATGAAGATTAAGGAGAATGTCACTTTTACTTTAAGAATTTAACATTACCATGAATAGCATATCAATACTAGGGCCTAGAACGCTCAAACCCTCCTTGGCAGCAACCACATAGCTCTCCCCTTCCTTCTCCAGCAATCAGAAATGAAAATGATATGAAAAAAAAACCAAAATCAGATTTTTATAGGCCATGCAGAAATTTTTTACAGTCGCCGGGCGATATTTTCGATCGTCGCACGATATTTTCCAAAATATCGGCCTTATTTCGGAAATCGCGCGATATTTTCAGAAGCCGAAAATATCACGATATTTTGTCGGCGATATATCGGCTCGCCGAAAATATCGCGATATTTCCGAATATCGCCGATATCTCGACGATATTATCAACACTGGTTCAAACCCATCCAATTACCCTGTGTCTGCAAAAGGGGCATAAATAGGTACCAAGAAATATAGTGGTAGATGTGGGAATCGACCCTGTGTAATGTGAGTACAAAACTGGCCTAGTTGCTAATTCCTCTAGTAATAAAAGATCTCTGAGAGTGATTCCAACCTCATCAGACTTCATATGGGAAAGCAGAATTCATATCCCACTGAGAATTCGGCAGACTTAACAGTTTTCACAATTTTTAGGATTGGCAAACTGCAGCATTTTCATTGGATTCTATTATATATGAGTATGGGATTGGCATTTAGCCAAGAGCACCAAGGCCTTTATGTGCCCTGATGTTGGTCCTATTGATTGTTGAACTTTATCATGGCCTTAGCAAAAATATACCTTTCACTAAATCCAAAATCGTTGATTAAGCATATTAAGTTTTTTCTACCATATTTTAAGGCTTGGATTAGAATGTTTCATCAAAATTGAATGGTGTTGATTGATGTCCATGAAGGATCAGGGTAGAATAGGGCTTCTTAGCCCCCCCTGTCTCTAAGTCAACAAGAGGTTGAAGTAAGCCATGAAGCTCCTCTCTCGGGTGACTTCATCCTCATGTTGCGAGAGGATTTGGAGCACTGATGGGAATCTGTATAGTGTCAAGAAGAGCAGGCTTGAGCAGTCCAGGGCAAAGACAATAGTTGAAGGGAAAGACAAAGATGTGGGATGTCTCTCCTGATGATATCGGTCTAGACAGCAGTGTTGAGTTGGCATTGGCCAACTTGGATCTTAATGAGCCATTGCTAGAGCCTATCACATTTGATGATGGTGATATTGTAGAGGGGTCATCCTCCACACCAGCATATGCAGAGATGACTTTGGATATAGAGGAGGAGGATGTAGCAGAGGAGAGCAGTGGTGACTGTGATTATGTGTACAGTGATTCTGATTTTGACGATGAGGATTGATGACTCATGAGCTACCTATTGCCTTGAGGCTTGTAGACTTGTAGTTGTTTTGTATTTGCTATTTCTACTTGCCAGTGGCACTATACTACCTATGTAACACATTTCAATTTTGATGACATAATGAGAAAACTAGTATCTTGTCTTTCCCCTATTGGATCATTGATGAATTGAATATGTATTATGATTTATCATTTATGTCACAACTGTATTTCTATGCACAATGTTATTTTGTAAAAATTACATCTAGATGAAGATCTATATTTGAATCAATGAATTTGTATCATGAATGAGAATTTGTGTAAGAAATATCTAATTTTGATATAGATATATATATATATATATATATATATAACGTGTCATGTTCCGGGGGGCCAACATGTCTATGTATATATAACGTGTCATGTTCCGGGGGGCCAACGTGTCTATGTTTACCACTCAAATCCCCGTGTCCTTCATGTCCCGTGTCCTTGTGTTAGGTGACTTAGGGGAATGGGTTTTGCGAAGAGTGTCATGTTCCGAGGGGCCAACGTGTCTGTGTCTGGCACTCGAATCCTCGTGTCTCGTGTCCTTGTGTAGGTGACTTAGCTTGCAGGGAATGGGTTTCGTGAAGAGTGGCATGTTCCGGAGGGTCAATGTGTCTATGTCTGACACTCGAATCCCCGTGTCCTTCATGTCACATGTCCCTGTGTTAGGTGACATAGCTTGCAAGGAATGGGTTTCGTGAAGAGTGAGGCGGATGCAAACCTCTACTACTTGGTGGTTGGGGGTGAGGTTCTCATTCTTGTTTCGTATGTGGACGACTTGTTTTTAAAGATTCACTAAGGCTCATAGACAAGTGCAAGAGGGACCTTGCAACAGTGTTCGACATGAAGGATTTGGAGCTTATACACAACTTTCTAAACATCGAGGTGTGGTAGAAAAATGGGGAAATTTTCCTTTGAGAAGGGAAATACTACATCGAGATCTTGAGGGGGTTTGGGATGGAAGATTGCAGAGCCATGTCTGCACCCATGATCACAAATTAGAGAAAGGTAGAAGGATCCAGGGAGAACAATGTGGACCCCACCTTGTACAGGCAATTGATTGGATCTCTCGTGTAATTGGTCAACACCAATAAAATATATCCTATGCAGTGAACTCTCTCAGACAGTTCATGGTGGGAACGAAGAGAGTGCATTAGACAGCGACAAAGCATGTGTTGCGGTATTTGTGTGGTACAATCGAGTGTGGGATAAGATATACTCGAAGTGATGGTATCAGGTTGGTGGGCTATACTAATGCAAACTGGGCAGGTAATACAATGGACAGAAAAAGTACTTCAAGGTGTTGCTTCAACATGGGATCTGTAGTTGTCTCTTGGTACAGCAGTAAGCAGAAGTTCGTGGCACTAAGTTCTACAAAGGCAAAATAAATAGCAGCTAGCATGGCAACGTGTGAGACCATATGGCTTCAGAAGTTGCTAGTGGCCTTGTTTGGTCAAAGATTTGAGACAACAGTGATACACTACGTCAATTAGAGTTGCATCAGGTTCTCTGAGAATCCAGTGTTTCAAGACATGTCCAAGCATATAGACATCAAGTATCATTTCACCAAGGATTGTGTATAGCGTAAGATAGTTCAGCTACAGTATATACCTACAGAGGAGCAAGTCGTAGACATTCTGACGAAAGCCTTGGGGAAGGCGAGATTCATCTTCTTCATAGGCAGTTTGGGTGTTATGTAAAACACCTTCCTTGCTAAGAGGGAGTGTTAGTTTGTGTAGCTCGAATAGGTGTTCTAGTCTCAGGTGGTGTCTATGAGGCTAGAGACACAATTGGATTAATTATCTCTAATACCCAAAAAAGTTTCAAAGGAAAATTGTCTTTATTAGAATTAATTGGCCAATTTAATTATTCTCCTAAGTCTAACTTAGGAAAAGTGGTTAATTAATCAGGTTTAAATGAGACAAGTCGATTTTCCTCTAATGACTTCTAGAAAACCCATTTGATGGTGTCAAGATGACCTTAGCCATCGATTGAAATTAGATCATGGTCGTTAATTGCTCAACGAGAGATTATAAGAGGAAATAGATGGGCATTTGGAGAACGCATTCAAACAAGCATAATTGCAGCAATAGCAAGGGTACAGTGATAGCGTGGAGGACACCCGCAGTGGGGTTTCAACAGGAGAAATTGATGAGAGAATTTCCAAAGAAATTATTCACAGAGATGCCAGTATTCTAAGAGAAGGAAGTGTTGCCACACAAACTAGCAAGGGTCTTAGGAGTACCTAAGGGACAACTACTAGACCAAATGACAACAATGAGACAAAGACCCACAATCACCTCAGTCAATGTCCTCTGCTCTTTACGGACTTTCAACAATGGGAGGAGTCCCAGTATGAGGGAAATCACCAATAATGATAGGATCAATGACAGGTATGATGTGATTTCCAAGGCCTATTCAAAGGAGAGGCTCAATTAGGGCTTAATGCTTCAAGAGAAGCTAAGGGTTCTCCAAGAAAGACCTATAAGGAAGACCAAGACCTAGGATTAGGGATTTTCAAATAATAATTGAGTATGCCTACGAACAAGTCTTCTGAGATGAGACAAGAGGGGCTTTGTAAGATAATCCTTCTTCAAATAGGGTTTTCACTCCACTAGAGGGACCTAGAAAGAAGCCCAAATGAGACCTAGATTTTTTGAGTAATCGTGGGAGGAAGTCCTCCAATATGATCACTAGGTCAAGCTTAGGATAGGAAAGGGTCAAGAATGATTGATTTCTCAAATTTTTAAGTGCAAATGACCCTCAAGAAGACCACCAACCATAGACATTCAAGATGGCTTCCAAAGATGCAGCTAGGGCTTGAGTTTTCTCACAAATTGACTGTGGGAATTGCTCCAAACTTGGAGGATCACTAGAGGAGATAGCAACGCAGTAGCCTATTAATGGAAAGATCACCCCTCTAATGCAATTTGCAAGCAACCCTAGCTAACCATCTAGGGTAGGGGTCGAATTTTAGAAGAAAAAAGAGAAAAAGAAAAGAATAAGGACGGTGACCACCAAATTTTCTTGGACTAGTGCCTTACCCTTGGGCTATGGAGTCTATGTGATTCGAAATTTGGCCAAAGTTGTCTTCAAGGAGGCTAAAAAGTGATGCCCTAGCACCTACTTTTCAACAATTACCCACCCAAGATCTATGGACTTTTATGGAAGAAAATCATATTTCAATCCACTAGGAACATTCATCTACTTGTTATTCAATGAGTAACATGCACAAATTTGCAATCTAACAATTTTTACAATGATATTCAATAATTAGGGCACAAGAAGTAGCTAGTTGCAAAATTTCCACACATTAGACATTATTACATGGAAATATCTTCAACAAAATCACTTACAAGATAACAAGAGATATATCCAATCCAAGATCAAGATAGCGGCTCCAAGAAAGAACAAGACTTCAACTTCCAAATATATCGAAATGCATCAAAAGAGCTCCAATAGACATCCAAAGAAAAGTGCAAAATTCTCAAGAGAGAGATATCCAAGTGTGATGATGATGTTTGATACAAATGAGGCTTAGCTTTATTTATATGAGCCTCTTCTAATTCGAATTAGCCTAAGATGCCCCTAAAATTATTTTAATGTGCAAAATAACATAACTTTGGTGACAAGCCCACCAAATAGCTCATAAAGTGTAGAATAAGCCATCCAAAATGAAGCCAAAATGATGAAGCAATGGTGTAGGAGGGTCGTTGGAAGGCCTAATCGAGTCCTCAAGGTGCCATGATGAAGGAGAGGGCTCCATAAATGATGGTCAAGGGGGCAGCCCCTAGATCTCCAAGTTAACATCATGTGGTGCTCCAAAGTGGCTCTAGGGCACAAGTAGTGGTCTCATGGGTCTCCTGGTGTAAAAATAGGCCTATAGACTACTCCAAATGAGGGCACAAAAGATGGTGCTTGCCCTCCCATGTCTCAAGGATGAGACAAACCTCCTTTGGACCTCAGATTAGTTGTGAAACCATGTATACAATGCTAATCCAATTGGGAGCACTGTTGATCCAAGTGCATCATCTTGCATATAATGAGGGGCAATGAACAAATTGTTGAAGGTGTTGAGGTAGCCCATGGCATGAGATAATGCTCTGTCACATGATGGAAACCCATGCCTCTCAACGGATCCCCTACAAGTGTCAATATGATCCTCTGTTGGGCTTGGGCCCCAATTAAGTTGCCCATCCCATGATGAAACCACATCTTGTATAAGATTCAATGTGTCTCCTCACCTTCAGATAGAATAATTCTTTAGTACAATTAAGTAAATAACCTTGTTAATCAAGGGTAGAAATGATACTTCATAGTGGGTTTCCCTTCCAAATTTGGGGCTTTGAACATGTAATGGTGTAACCTCCCTAGGTAGGAGTGGCTAATAAACAACTCTATTAGGTATTCCGAGCCCCTAAAGGGAAGCACATGTCCAATGTACATCCTTCAAGTGGTAGGTGTCATGTGGATAATGATGAGGTGGATGGGGACACAGGGGTCTCAAGGCCAAATGCCCTGCACTCAAGGATGGTAATGATGAGGGATGTCCACATATTTGGGTGTATGAATGTAGGAGGGAGCAATCACGGTACATGAGTTATCCCGGACTTCGTTTTTCCACCCTTCTTCATTTGTCTTTTTCCTTTTAATGATTTTTATTTTATTTTATTACCTGAGTCTCTAGGGGATGAGAACATGATATGTATGATATAGCAATGATTACCCCCTTAAGGTGGGGCAATTCATCGCCCACCGGGGGTTGGGACATACATGGGTTCCTTAATGATGCAGGGGGCACTCATAGGGGCCCTAGTAACCAGGGTGATGGCCATAATGATAAGGGGTAGAGCTCATGTTTGGCTTTTAGTTTTTCCCACGAGCTAAATTTTATTGTCAGGCCATCATTTGCATTTTGTAAGACATTTCCTTTTGTATGCGGCCATGTTATGCTTTTATCTTTTTTTAGCTGCATCAACCTTCGAGGCATCGTTCCAAGCTCAACCCAGACATGTGAACAAGGAGAAGGGAGTAATAGAGCCTTGTGGACCCAGAGAGGGAAGATGACGAAATAAGGCATGTAATGAACAGAGGGGGGTGAAAAATGTGGAACGGGAAAATGAGGTCGTACTACAAAAATCGAGGTTTCCCAAGTAGTGCTCATCCTAAAGTTGTAAGCTAGTAGGGGAGATCCACTGGGACTAGTGTTGAAGATTAACCTCCTCCAGTTAAGGTAAGGGCACATGACTACAGTCAAAACCCTTCCTCAACCAATAATCCATACCCAAGTGTGCCCAAGAAAAACAAGCATAAGCACCCAATTACATAATGAAAAATCACACCTTTAGGAATAGATGGCCCACCTTCAAACATACGATCTCGACAGATGGTCGAGGGGACATATGACAAGCTCAAGGAGCAGAGACATCTGGCATAATATCGGCTACATCGATGGCTGTCAAGGGGTGTTGGTTGTCAGCTCAAGACAAATCTGGGAGAAAAATCTCTTATGGGGTCACCCACAAGTGGTGGGTAACAAGAACGAGGATGAATTATTCTACGAGAGGGAGGTTGATTCAGCTAGTGCAAATAGACAGTTTATCCAATGTGAGTTGTTGGAGCTACAAATCAATTTATATTTGCCGGAACTATTTTCCGAAGGTTGAGCGAGTTCCAGCAAGAGGTTGTCTGCATTTCCAGTCTACCAATGCGAATTGTTGGAGGAGGTGCGAGTTGCACAAAGAGGGTTGAGTTGGTTTGCAGAAGGAAATTAATGGATTTCCAATTCAATTTTGCCAGTATAAGTGAAACAAAATTATTGTCGGAGCTTAGCCACTGTCAGGCAAGCAGTTGATGTAATCCTTGATTTGCTTAAGAATTAATAATATAAACCCTTATCTACAGAACTGGTTTCCCCCACATTGGAGTTTTTCCATGGGCATTTGTCCAAAAATACCAATGTCTATTATTTCGTGTGTGTTATTTTCTCAGTTCCTCTGATTTAATTTTGGTGAAGTTGCAACGGTTTTTTATTCAATATTTACCACACATAATTTGTAGAAGACAAATAATTTATTTTACAGATAGGTGAATAATAACCAGTGACTGCAACAATATTAAAAATTTCAAACTCTATGCGCTATGTACATCTCTTGATGTTGCCACAACACAAAAGATAAAGTTGATTGCAAACTCTATATCCAACATGGTTAATACAAAGTCGTAAAACATCTAATAATCCACAGACTCACTAACCACATTGGAGTCAATGATGGATGAAACATTCAAAACTTCTACAATTGATGCATTATTTGGTTTGTGCAATTAGTGCATCTCTTCTACATCATGGTAGCACAACATACTAATATTGATACACCAGGCTTTTAAGCTTGTAATGGCGTTTAGAGAGACTAATTTGTCCCTTGCACTTCCAGTTGAACTTCACCACTTTCTACATTCATCCTACAATTCCACCAACTAAACTAAACCGCCATGGCTAACAACATTTTCTCTCACTTCTCTCTAGAAGCAATTTTCCATCACCCTCCTTAAAGGCTTTCTTCTACTCATCCTTTTAACACCACAATATGTGATCATTTTAATACAAGAGCAAAAAACAAAAACAAACTCGCTAATTTAGCTCACCTTTCCTCATTGGTCTCACAATTAGCCATTCCTCTCTTAGTTGAGCAAGTTCCTCCAAAATGTTCGAATACCATTTAGGCCTTTGTTTCTCAATGTTGTCCTCAAAATTAGAATTGATTTCAATCTACCTCGGAGACTTTCTTGCCTATTCCTAATTGTGATCTTCATGCACACTACTACTTGAATATTATGGCTCAAACAGCTCTTGATTAAGCATAAAATATGGCTCGTTTTTCAGTATCAAAACAACCAGCGTCATTAAATTCATAACCAGGTTTTAAATCAAATTTAGGCTAGAAAATCATTGTACTTTCATCCACAATCACATTACAGTAAAATGTTACCATGTTAATCATCACATCGAACAATCTATAAGCCTTATGTTCAACACTATCACCAGCAACAAACAGTAATTACATTTAACATCTAATTTGGTTCTCCTCTTCAAGAGGTGGATGGTTTCCTTCTACATCCAGGAGGGGAATGGTTGCCTTCTGCATTAGGTGGTGATATCCCTGCTCCTTTTTGCAAATTACTTGGTCTTGTTGGCATCTACTCCCAAGGGCCTATAGAGACAAATCCATGCCTTGTGACCTTCAACAGTTGACAGTCAACCTAGGCAAAACCAAGGTTATGATTTTCAATGCTTCAAAGAAAAATCTTAGAGACATGCATTTCTACTTCTGGAGGAGAAGAGATTGAGATATCACATCATACATTTACCTGGGAGTACAATTCAAGTGACCTTGTTTTTCCATGTGGCAGGCCCTCCAACCTTGGCTTAGCAAAGGGTATGGTTAATTGGCCCTTATCGAGAGAAAGTACTTCCAAAGTCAATTTCAGGACCATCTTGTCCAAACTCTACCTCATGGACGTGACAAATTAGACCCACGGTCCTCTATGGCTCCAAGATTTGGGGGTTAAGCTTGGTATAGATAGAGCAGGCCTAGATGGAGAGAGTCCAAACCTTCTCAGGTGCCATTCGATGCAAATACACAGTCCCACAACCCCTTATTGAAGCAGAGTTTGGTGCCCACCCCTTCCACCTCGTTGTCATCTTTTGATTTGTTTTTTTCCTCCACGGAGGCGGATCGTTCAGAGATTCAGCTGTCGCAAGAGACTGATACCCCTCCCTTGCACTTTGTTCCTCGAAGGCCCTTACTTCAGCTCACCCCTTAGGCTAAACACGAGGTTGGTTCTCAGATGTTTCTAGACTTTCTCCAGACACTAACCCCCCTTCAAATTCTCCCTTGTTGTATCAAGCCATCTCATGTCACCCAAACATTTACTGAATTGGTCCATCATAGAGGATATCTACAAAAAGTACATTCAAGCCACTTGCACTTCGCCCCCCTTGGGCCTGGGCCTGAAGATGTCCTTCTACCTTGAGCATTTTCTGGAGTTACAAGATGGCATCATCGTCTACCCCCCATACAAGCATAAACATTGCATGTACTCACTCAAGATCCCTTTGGGCCAGCTTCGAGTTGGTTCTCATCAACTCCGAGCATAGACTAATGATCATGTGCCAAGATCTAATAGAATCTGCTAGGCGTGTCACCTTTAGGAGGCGGAGACAAAACAACACCTCATTTTTTGATGCCCCCTATACTACGAGATTAGAGGGTGCTACCACTAGCTCTATAGAGATTCAAGATAATCCCTCCCTAACTTCTTGCATATCTTGACTAGAGATGCCTAACCCTCCTCATCAAGGAGATATTCAAACACAGATCTTAGATCCTACATAAACCACCCCATTCAATGACTACTTGAATGATCACATCAGACTTTCAAGGTTGATTGCGCTAATTGGAGAAACAAATGACGCGTTGAGATCCAGATTCCAAATTATTTCATATAGTAGAACAATGAGACCTCGGTTCTCCCCTGGAACCCCCCCTTTTGGAGGCCAACCAATATCATTGAGATCGTTGCGAAGGTGTCGAACAACTCATCAATTCACTCACACTTGAGCATTAGAGAGATTAGTTCCTGACGGTTCCCAAGCAAGGTGCCCCCTATGGACCAGACTCCTCCCCAGCACTAGTGGAGTAGCCAGAGAGTTATCCAGAGCTTTATTCCTTCGGCCTCAGATGCTATAAGTATCCCTCACTCCTACATACCCCCTAGGATCGTGTAGCCAAACACATTGTTGGATCCAGACAAATCAGATAGTGAGCCATCACCACTGTCGCCCCCCCTCACAATCAACTATTCTACTCGCGCATTCTTGACATCATCGACCTCCAGCCCCGGACTTATTCACTTAGTCTTCTACATCACCGGGGGACTATAATCCGGTTATATACATGTTTATGAGGTTGTTCAATTGTTGTATCCTTCTTTACTTCATTATATCCTAGATTTAGCTTAACATTTTCTAGGAGTTGTGATCATTCGTTGGACATTAGTAAAATTATCTTATCTTATCTTCTAGAACAAACAATAGTTCCCAAAGTTTGAGATGAATAACCTAGGTTTTCTAGGAAGAAAGCCTCCTCTAAGTGAACTCCTACACTACTTTTGTAGGGCACCAATTAAGAAAATATACAACAGTGTATATTGCTCCTGGCCAATGCTTTTTTGGCACCACAATCCAACATACACTAGGCCATCTCAACAATTGTGTGACTCCTCTCCACAACGCCACTATGTTGAGTTACGAGTATATGGAGCAAAAGATTACCTGTGAATACATTTTTGCTTACAAAAATCAACAAACTCATTAGAGCTAAATTCACCTCCACTATCTATTGAATAGGCCTTAACACTTTTATTAAACTTTTTCCATAATGGCCTTAAAGACTATGAACTCAACAAAAGCATCAAGTTTCTTATTGAGAAAATAAGCCCACGTCTCTTTGGAAAAATCATCTACTAGCAATAAAAAATAGTTTGCACCTATCCACTAGAATTTTCACCATAAGACCGCAAATATCATGATGGTCAAGATCCATTAGCAAAAAAGGAGTCCCTATTTTTCTTTTTTATAAAAGAGTGAGATGGACCATTTCATTATAGACACTACATCTATTACAAGATCCAATGTCAATATCATCACTTTTCAAGGAAGTCCAAGAACTCCCTCCCTATCTTCTTCAAATATGCTTGGACTCAAAAGTGCACAAGGCTCTTGGACTTGGATCCTCTTCACTTAGAGTGCCCACGCCATGGAACACCACCAAGACAATCTTCTCCTTCTTCACAATGCTTACAAACATAAAAATCAAGGGACTAGCAAAGAGCAATTATACCTCTACTTCTATATCCTTAAGATCATAGTTAGACGCCCAACATCTACTCTTAAGACTTTGTAACGATGTCATGTTCAAACTCCACACAAGTCTTCTAATAATAGCAGACATTCCTCCTCTACCTCAAAATCTCAACAAAGTGCAAACTCTTACAAATAGCATGATGCACCAAAGACCCACTATTCCAAATCTTTCAACTCTAGCTCATCTAGAGAGTCTTCCAACTGAGATCCATTAACTTCATGAACTTACTCAATGAATAACAACTTCTCTTCATCATCAACCTCATCATTAGTAGGCGATGACACCACGGGGCATTGAACACTCTCCCCTAACATCTTCAATCAAGAAACTCTCCTAGGCTCTCGAGCTCTTGACAAAAATTTCCAATTTTATATCTCATTACTAGATAATAGACTTTAGTTACTAGGCCTTGAATTCATAGATTAGATGTACTTTTCTAGGAGTTGTACTTGCACTCTCACTTGTATTTTTAGCCACTCATTGGACATTAATAATATCATCTTATCCTATTTTATCTTCGACTCTCCAAGCCTTCCTTCATCAAAGGACAATCTATGATGTTTGCCTACTAAGCACAATTTGTAGAGTTCTTTCCATAGCTATTTGGCATTCCAACCACCATTCCGCCCTTTATCAAAAAGGTACTAAAAAATTCAAATTTTGACACCTTTGATACAATAAATTGTTAATGGTGTTGTTCATCAACGCATCTAACTTTGACAACTAATCATCACAAGATTGTACAACCCTTATTATTTTATGCCTAATGCAATCTTCTGGATGCTCCTTTTATCAATTACAAATCATATTTCTCCCAAAAAGATCACACTTCCAAAAATTGCTTATATTGCATTCATTTCTTAATTCATATTAAGAACGGGGTTCATTTGTCAAAAAATATAAAGCAAGAGACAAATACAAAAACTGAGTCAAGGTGTGGACCTTGAAGAAAAATGGATTTCTCAAATTCAATTCATAGGCTAATGACGTGGTCATATCATTCCATTGATTTAGATCCCCAGTTATTGTCAAAAAGACTTTCCAGGAGGATGTAAATGCACAACCCAACATGGCGTCAACTATGGGATCAAACAAAGTTCAAGAAAGGGGGGTAAGCGTGAAGTCAATACAAAAAAATGTGTGACAAGGAGGTTATGCTTCTTAAATTCACTAATTGGAAGTAAATTTGCACTTGAACTATAAATTTAAATACCCTATTTAACATCTAGGTCTTACCTCTCATCTTGATGCACACATTACCCTGTTATTGTCAAAAAGACTTTCCAGGAGGATGTAAATGCACAACCCAACATGGCGTCAACTATGGGATCAAACAAAGTTCAAGAAAGGGGGGTAAGCATGAAGTCAATACAAAAAAAAGTGTGACAAGGAGGTTATGCTTTTTAAATTCACTAATTGGAAGTAAATTTGCACTTGAACTATAAATTAAATACCTTATTTAACATCTAGGTCTTACCTCTCATCTTGATGCACACATTACCACACCCATTTACAAACTACTCCCTCATGTCAGCCAAAACAATTGTTTATGACTTGGGTTTGTCTTACACAAAAACCGAACAAACCAATCACTCATGGCAATCATATGCTCTGAAGTTCCATAATAAAAAGAATCAAAATGCATGCAAGTGATCCCACATTTGAGCATTACACTGTTAGAAAATCAGAAAGGCAGAAAGATTTCCTTATGTTGATAATTACTTGTGTTATTCTTGTGTTCTTATTATCTTCTTTATGTTCAAATTTTATCTTTGTAGCATCAAGCAATCATCAAAACAAAACACGAAGATCAGTGACCATAGATGTAGGCACTCAACCCGCGCTAAAACCCCTTTCTAGGGGAAAACCCAGTGAAACTATTTCACTAATCAAATTGAGATGGACTAAGACCTTAGTGTGAAACCCATTTTAACAATTTAGCCAAAACCTAGAATTGTACTCTAAATTTGTCAATCCAAACAGTAAAATTTGAAACTGAATTTAAATAAAATACAGAAGAATACCTAGAAATTAGTTTGAAGGTGTTTTGGACTGTTGTTGTTTCCGCTAAAGTTACCAAACCGATTGTTTCTTCCTAGCTTATCTGAGATCAACCTGTCTGGTTCCCAGATCTAGAAGACTTTAGGGTCTTATGGCTCCCGTGCCCAAAACCCCAAGAACAATCACCCTATCTAGTTCCCATATCCAGAAGACTTCAGGGTCTTCTAGCCCCCGTGCTCAAAACCCCAAGAACAATTGCTCAAGACTCTGTGTTTCTCTCTTTGCTTCTCCCACAGTTAGAAATAGTACTTTCCTTCAATACTCCCCCCCCTTGCCTTGGTCTCCTCGTCTCGCTTATATGCCCAAAATCCAGCGTCTTTCCCTCCTTCTGATGGAGGTTTCTTACCTTCTAGCAACATCTTTTTTTCGTTAGAATTTGTTACCATTATAATGTAATGACGCATAGGTTGAGTTCATTTATATAGGAACTAACAATATTTTATTTAATTAAATTTTTATTTAATTTAAATTTACTTCATAGTTCATTATATTTATTATTTTTTGATTAAAGATTAATCATACATATCAAGTACCCAATTTGACATATTCATTATATTCCGGTTAGTTAGGAATTTACTTTAGTAATTAATTCATTACCCTAAACTCAAACATTTTCCAATATTAGCCAGTGTGTGTACTAGTGCAGTACATGCAATACATGCGAGCATTTCTTGCTCTTCCATCCTTGTCTCTTCTTGAATACATATAGCCATCAATTCCTCAAATCATGGGATGACATTATTGTTGGGAAAAGTAGTCTTGAATATATACCATTCAGGTGCCAGTCCTCCAAGAGTTGTGATAGTCATTTCCCTGTCAGGAACTACTTCCCCAATAGATAGGAGATCATCCTTGATCTCGGTGATCCTTAAGAAATATGCTTGCATACTCTCATCTTTGCCCTTCTTAATTTACTTCAGCTTATTTCTAAGGAACAAAACTTGATTTGCATCATTAACTTTAAATAAACTCACTAGTCTATCATATATTTCCTTGGAGGTTGTTAGCTCGGAAACATAATCCACCAGGCGCTTGTCGATAGAGTCTCGGATGATCTTCCTTGCTTTGACTTCTCCCTTGGACCACTTGCTTTTGGCAGCAGCGGATGCATTTGATGTAGGCGCAACAATATTGCCTCTCACATGGTCCAACACTTCCTAATCTTCTAAACTCAGATCGAAAGACATCTTCCATCCGTGATAGTCAGACTTCTCACGGAGCTTGTCTTCGGCGGGGAAGAGTGTTGAGGACCCCATGAAGTTTTTAGGATAGCCTTGCCAACCTTCTCTTCGATGATTGCTCTTGCTCTTGCTCTTGCTTGGGCTTTATCTTCACTTCAGCTCTGATACCATGTTAAATTATGGTATGTTCTATGCTTAGAGCAGTTTACTTATTTTCTTCTTATTAGTCACAGATTAGCAATCACATATGCATTAAGTAAAGTGCAGATAGAACATTAAACGATCAACAGAAAACAGCCCAAGACAAGAGACACAAGATGTGGCGGCTACCCAGGGACAAACCCCAATGCAGGGAAACCCTTTGATCAAATCTTCTTTTATCTTCAATAGTTCAGCAAAGAGAAATAGTACAAAATCAGAATTCTGTAATTTTATATCAGCAACAGCAAACCCTAGATCAACAAAGTCAAACTTGGTCAAATGAGTTGAAATTGACCTCCAATATGCTTGGTCAATTTCCGGTCAACTAGCCCTCGAACATCATGAAGAAATAGCCCTTGAACAGCCCCAAAAACACAGTCAAATTGTTGTTGACTGAAGCCAACCTGTTGCCCAAAACTAGGGTAGTCAACGCTAGTCAAACCTGTGGACGGATTGCCTTGATTGTTGTGCCAAAATTTGCGGCCTGCCTAAGAGAGGCAGCCACACCAAAACCGCACCCTTAATGAGTCAACACTTGGTCAACACAGGTCAAAGAGACCTTCAGCAGCTTCTGCGTCCTCCTTTCAGCGTCCTCCTTGCCCTAATGCGTCCTCCTTCTTCCCACGTGTGAGCTGCTCCTTGTATAACCCAAAGCTAAGGAGAGAGAGAGAAGAATGAGAGAGATGAGATGATGAGAAAATGAATCAATCTCTCTTGTATTTATATGACTCACTGGGCATGTGTGCCACACATTTAACTGTTCGCTGACCTTGACAATTTGTCAAGTAAATACAAATAAATTCATATCTCCATAAATACTTGTAAGAATCGGATGATCTTTATATCAATCCTACACCTCTCAACAAGAGGAAGCTAGAAAAATATCAGCTGCCATAAATGAGGTGACCCACATGGAGTTTGGCCCTAGTTGCCAATTTTAACAGTAGTAGACAACTATCACGGGGTGCTTGCAAATGATCTTTACAGGCAGTTGGAAGACCCAGGTGCAAAGGAGTTCAAGGACTTTATTCAGAAACAAGTTTCCTTAACTGAATCCCTACTATAGATTTGTGAGACAATAGGGGAATTGAGAGAGTCATCTACTACTCCATTGACTCTACCATTGTCATCATCATTGCTTTCACAATACACTTTTGAAACCAATAGCTTGGATCTTCAAAGTGATTGCAATCGATTCGACTAGCACAAACAGTCAAATGATGAGTCTTATGAGCATTTTACAATATCATGGTCCTACAAGTGGATGAGGTGATAGCCACCCATATCAATGTGGAAAAAGTCGAAGTCGGGATTAATTCGGCAAGGGTCCAAAAGTTGAAAAACTCGTTAAAGTCAGGAGTTTTTTGAAAAAGTCGGCAAAATTTAAAAAAAGCACAAAATTATTCTTTTTTTTATTTTTTTAACATCTAGAGTCGAAGTCATAGTTTAGAGGTGTTTTCAGTGTTTTACTACAATGTCATTCTTTACATGTGAATTCGATCACTAAAAGCATGTTACACTCTTCCAGTCTGCATTCTAAGTGCATTTTATCACCAATGTTTTTCAACATTATCCACAAAAAATATGATCATAACAGTGTTGATTCTTGGGAATGTTCCTCAGTTATTTACACTTCCTTGCTTGCTAGTTTGGATACTCCTTGTCCTCTTGCTCTTATGTCTCACAATCATGCTCGTCGAGGTAGGTATGCACTTCTTTTTCATAGTCTTCTCAGTTTCTTATAGCAGCCTTCTGACAACTTAGCCTCTAGCTAATGTCTCTTCTTTGTATTTTTTTCACATCTCATATAGATCCCTATTGTTTTGCAGACATAACATCCAGCAAGAGCAAACCAATAATAGTCGTATATGTTTCAACATTCAACAAAATATAGCAACTAAGCAATTAATTTTCTCAGTAACACCAACCAACTATAATGCTCGAAATTAAGATTCAACAACAAAACAAATTGCACAGCACAACGTTATCATCAAATTTCTAGGGCTATGTTTGAAAGATTCCACTCTCTGCCTTAAGATTAAACAACAGAAAATTATATCATTTTCGCCTTTGCAGCCTCTCTATCCGTGTCCTGGGAGGGAGGCCGACTTTTTGGGTCAACTCCCGATTAAATCGGAAGTATAACGATTAAATCGCAATTTTTTCCTTTCTGAAAAAGTCGCCAAAAAGTCGGGGGATTAAATCGTTTAGTTTAAAAAATCACATTTTTAGGATTAAATCGCGATTTTTTGCAAACTTTTTCTACGCTGACCCATATTCAACCTATGCAAATCTAAGAATGAACAATATTAATGTCGTTCGGTTTGATCCTTGCACTGTTGAGTAGTCACAAGAGCAAGATAAGCAAATTCCTTTCCAATCTGGGAGGAAGGGCATAGTTGATAGAAAATCCGAGAGAAAAAGCAATAGAGTTGAATAGTAATGTAGTTGCTAATAGGAGGCAGAGAGATATTACCGGTGCAATTATACACGATTAAAGACTGGGGATGCAACAAATTTGGATATGGATATTTTGAATTCTTATGAAGAGCTTGATGTCATACTTACGGAAGAGGAGGATCTTGTGGTTGCTCATCGCAAACAAGTTGAAGACACAATAAATATTGTTATGGAGGAAATGAAGATATTGTCTGCAATAGATCAACCAAGCAACCAAATAGATAATATAGTTCCAAATTGAGTGATATTATTGGAGAATCTAAGAAGAACCTATTTGAATCAACTTCTTGTGTCAATGGAAATCAACTCTTATTAAGCTATTATTTGCAAATACGAGACTTGCAATCTAGAAAATTGCTTCATAATTTTCCAATGGATATTGGGTCAGTTTCTAGAATATCAAGAATGCATTAAGACAAGGAGATATTTATTGGTTTTACCACCTTCCTCACCCTTGGCATTATTTATCAATGCAACCTAGATGTCGAAAAACCAAACTCAGTAGTTTTTAAAAAGACTATTGTTCCAGGGTTTGATCAGACAAAGTTTGAGGCTAAAGTTTAAACAGGTTCTCATAACCAACAAGGATGATATTCAAATTCCAATGTTCATTGTATCTAAGAAAGATATCGCTCTTGATGGTCCTCATCTAGCTCTATTATATCGTTATGTGGGCTTTAACATTAGCATCACCCAAAACTTCAGTGTTCATCACAATGAATTTCACGACATTTAGGGAGAGTTTTTGAAATTGAAAATATGTGTGGTAGTAGTGAGTATGGAGAAGTGTCACGGATACATCACATGTTTTGGATGGGTGCTTTGGAAGTGATCAGAGGAAGGAATATGGATCATTTGAGAGATCCTCATTCTTGAAAATCAGAGAACATCCTTTGTAGCACCCAAACTTGCAATTGCTTGAGTGCAAGCAATGTCGGGAAAGGGGGACTATAATGTCCTCTTCTAATTAATTTCCCAAGGGAGGACGAAGTAGCCTATCCAACCCCATAGGCTATAGTCAACTATAAAGGGAAAAATCCATTATTCAATGATTTTGGGGTAACATTAGGTAAATTGGGGTAACTAGAGAAAAATTTGTGAAAGAAGCCAAAATTGGGTCAAAGTGGATGGAAACTTGTTAGCGCCTTAAATTAAATTTGGGAAAGGAGACCCCAAAGGGAATCTATCAATAAGAGAGAGGAGAATTGCTTTTTCATCATGGTTGTTCGATATTTTTTGTTTGTAAGTTGAGGCTCCTGAGGATTTTAAGACTCCTTTTCTTTCTGATTGGTTTCGGTGGTGAATGACTCCACCCTAGCCAATCCCTCTCTCTATTCTGTTTGGCATAATTTTATGAATCATCTTTCATCTAGTTTTGGCAAGCAAGGGAAGATTTATGTTGATTATTTGGTTTGAGGAGCAAGTCTGTTGCACCATGATTTGTCTGAGGGGCAATTTTAGGGCAGTGAAGCCCTCGTCTGAGTAGTAGGCAGCTTGTTTTGTTGCACAAAATTTTGTCGGAGACAATTCTAGGGAAGCGAAGCCCTCATATGAGCAGCAAGCAGCTCATTCTGTGGCACCGAGGTCTGCTTGAGACAAATCTAGGACAACAAAGACTGTATTCTAGGTCTCAGGCAACTCTTTTGGGGCAACGCAAGCCTATTAAGGCCACTACAGTGCAACAGGGGTCTGCTAGCACCAATTAAGCATTAATTCAAGGCACATGGAGGAGGTTTCCTGAACAAGAAGTGTAATTAAGGGTTGAAACTCAGATTTGTGATAGCGGCCCACTGGAAAGTGAGTTCACTGTGGCAAACTAAGTCATATGGGCTAACAAAGATTACTACCTAAGGCAGTGCGGATCTCTAGGGTCATATCTCTGTAGCAGCAAGGTCTTTCGCATTGTACTGACAGCAAGGACTCATCTTGTGGAGGCACTTCATATCTAAGGTTTTCCCAAGCAACATCATATCTTGGAAGCCTTCGATTGAGGTAACGTAGGGTTGGAACCTTCTTTTTGTGATAACGAGCGTCTTGACTCTTGAGGCAAAGAATGGGCCTCTCTGTTGAACAACAAAATACTGTAGGTAGTTTTTAAGGTAGAAGGGGTCTTTTCTGAAGGACAATGTATTGAGAAGTGTGGCAAGAAAGGCTCAATTTGACTTTGCCTTAGTCAAATTGAGTAAATCGAATTTCCACATTAGCAGGACAACTTGGAGGCAGTTAACTGAGGTGACATGGCTCTTGTCACTCAGTTAGCTCAGTAAATTCGAGTTAGAGGGCTTGGAATTCAGTTATGCATATGTGATTGCTAAATTTTAGTAATCCAGTTCATTTATTTTCAGTTGTATTCAGTTAACTGACCTCTAACTATTGTTGGAGTCTGTTGAAGCTCAGTTGTGCAGTGGCACAACAGTCTAACTCAGTGATCATCTAGTTAACTAATCAACCAACTCAAAATAGCTCATCATGCAAGGAATTTGAATTTCTCAAGCCGTGGTGGAGATTCCAAGGCAGTGTACAATTAATTATATACTAGATTGAGTGTACAGAGTATTGGTTAGGTGATCAATCCTTGAGAATTGCGCAAGGAAATTGGATCAAGTGCGGGCAACGCAACTGCGGGCACGTGAGTACAGGGAGAGCGAGTGCAGGCTCAACATTTTCCAGAACAATCTCAAGAGGCTGAAGGAGGCAGAAATTGGCCAAGTGTTGGCCAGAGGTCCTCGGTCAATAGGGAGAATAGTTTTACCTTTGCAGGTGATGCTCAGAGCTAGAGCATGCAATTGTAATAGTTTCTCTATTCAACTGATTAATGCAAAAAGGCTTAAGGGGTTTTTAGCAGTTTCTTTCCCCTAGAAACATCTGTGTACCTGTGTATTTGATGATGCATGTTTGCGCATGTTGTTTTAAATTGTGAATTAATCTCCGCAGAGCAATAGAGTAGAATTATGGTCTCTCGATTTAGATTAAATTTCTTGATTAGTTGCAATTCTATCACCATATTTCTACATAGTGAAGGATTGTTAGTGCGTTGTAGGTAGCATAGCTCTGCATTATTAAAGCAGCAAGGAATAAGATTGCAATTGTAAGATGAATAACCCTATTGTATTGATTGATGAACTTGTAAATCACTTATTTGTGTGGGATAAGTTCTCATTTGCAGTGTGCTAGTGGAATTAACAGTTGTTGAAGTTCTTATTTATGCCCCTTGAACATTCAATAAATACATCATTTACACTCTACAAATTGATGAGTATTGTGCTATTGTTATGAAATACAAGTCAGTCATATGTTATTGGAAACCCTAGCTCAAAAAGCATTGCACCCTAGGGGTAAAGTTTTATTGGGGACATTACACTCAAATGCTCCACTACTACTTCAGAATTGCTTTTTCCATCAATCATGTTGCAATAACTAACTATAGCTTCTCAAATGTGATGTCCATTGATTCTAAAGTAGCATTCAAGGTTTCAACAAAAATCTCAAAAGAAGGCAAGCTCATCAAAATAATCATGACAAGGTCTTCCTCTTCTTCATAATTTCAATGAATATGGTTTAATAGGCATGTTTTAATGGTGGAACCATAATGGGTAAACTTTTGAGAAAAATAAATAAAAATGTCTATCAAGGATGTCAAACACTTCATAGGATTGCCTTAGATCCATCTTATTGTTGATGGAAACTAGTAGTTATGCATAAATGACAATGACTACAGAGGGATGTGAGTTAAATTCAGTTCAAACTTAAATTCAATAAACCTATTATGAGTTTCGAGTTTTACAGGCCAATTATTTTCTAGGCAATTCCGTAGTGAACTGGTACATGTGTCCTAACAAATCAACCAGCGGAGCAAATGTATGGAAAGCATTGGTCAAAGCTGCTCCTTTGGTGGAGAAATGATTGGCGTGGCATATTGGGGATGGGTGTATGATCAAAATCAAGAAGGATCCACGGTATGGTGCTGGAGACAGTTTCTTTCTATCGCCTCCCCCACCCCTGCCGACTACAGAAGGCTTTGAGGTGATTGCATATCAATGTTTTGGTAGATGCAAGATCCCAGGATCCTCAAACTAGGGGAAGAACAGGTTGGAAATATGCAGCACTTGTAGGATTAGTTGGGCCATTAGCAATATAATGGGATGGGTATGTTAATTCGCTCGTTGAAACCATATTTATATAAGGAATGAGATTCCTAATAGAATCTGCTGGTCAAAAAATCCACAGTCAGGAGAGCTTGGGTATCAACCATAGTTTGAGGAGTCCAACAACAGTCCAGTAAGATGGTGTGGAAGGTCATTTGGGGTGTCTCGGCGCCATTAAAATCAAAACTTGCAGCTTGGTTGGCTTTGAACGAAAAAATTGCTTACTTGGGACAACCTGGTTAGATGAGGGTGGA
This sequence comes from Pinus tabuliformis, assembly GCA_031772625.1. NCBI lineage: Eukaryota > Viridiplantae > Streptophyta > Pinopsida > Pinales > Pinaceae > Pinus > Pinus tabuliformis. Next base: position 745,615,547 of record CM062815.1, read on the forward strand.
CCGGGCCGAATCAGTATGTGTTGTGTAAGCAACAGGAAGAATCCCACATGCATTTATTTATGGGATGCAAGTATTCAACAAAGGTTCGTGAGATCATGTGGGATTCTTACAAACCGAAGATGTGGTGGTTGGGGAGGGCCTGTGTGATGACTTTCATGCTCAGTGGTCTGATAAGTCGATGCTTCCTTTCAATGGTTTGCCCTGTTTCTTCATCTCTTATATGGAAGGCTAGGAATCTTTCTACTTTTCAAAACTCTTTCATACCTCCAGAGATATGTGCTGCCAAGGTGGTTGCTTTGGTTGGCGAATATAAATCTGATCCAAAGCCATTTAAGCAAGGAATTCTGATCATGCCTGCCATAGACTATGACATCACCTGAGGGTATTTTGGTGGAGCTAGTCAGGGACATCCCCTTCATTGTGGCATGGGGGTGGTACTATATTTTAGTTACTCACACTTCATATATCGGCAATATGCATTGGGCAGAGGGTCAAACAGTAAAGCAGAATTTGCAGCTTTATGAGGCCTATTGGCATTGGCAAGGAAGAAAGGGTAACCCAGGCTACAGGTTTTTGGGGATTCAAAAATGGTCACTGATTGGGCTAACCACATGCTATGTCACACGGTTCGTGTTCGAATTCGAGTTTGGCAACAATTAAGTTCGATTCAAATTCGAATTTTCCGATGAGGTTCGTATGAAGTTCGACTATACATATTTTTCAACATATATATATGACATAAAATAATAAAAAATAAAAATCAATCAATAAAGCTATATGAGTAGCAGTGAGCACCCACGAGCCACAAATCACGACCACCATTCACTTCATGATCTGGGCGGCGGGGACAAGCAACATCTAGAAATTGAATTGAGGAAATTGCAGAGAATACAACACGCAACGGCAACACTGAGCACAACAGAGCAAATACACTCAAACTGAAGTTGGCTTGGGAAAGTCTATCGACAACCATGGTAAATAAAGGCAAACCAGTGGCCACCACGGGAAACTAATTGGCGGGAAGCCAAACAAGAGAAAACCATGTACTGACCATGGTTTTTCTCATAAACCTTAAAACAACTAACAAAAACCCACCCGAAGTCTAACCTCGAACCCCAAAAAAATTTTAAAAAATTCTAAAATTCAGCTTCAGGTTCGTCTTTAGGTTCACCTTCAGGTTCAAATTCATTGAGGTTCAACTATCAAGTTCGCCTTTAGGTTCAAATTCGTTGAGGTTCAAATTTGAGGTTCGACTATCAGGTTCACCAAACCTGAACGAATTTGAAATTTTTTTTTGGGTTCGCCGAATTTCGAACCTCAAGGTTCAAATTCGGCAAACCCTGTGACATAGACCACAGGGCAGAAATCTCCAACATTGGATTCAACTACCTTCTTCTCAACATCTGATCTGTTGAAGCCCCTTTTAACAGATTTCTTACTGTCGTATCCTTCGTGAGTTAAATATGGAAGCACACCGCCTCTCTAACGAGGCCCTCACCCTCCCAGTTGGCTCTATACGGATGTATATTTTTGCTAATAGGGATAAGATAGTCCATGGACAAGGATCTCTAGGGGGAGGATGGAGCGCGCCGGTCTCGGTTAACTAGGGTTAGGGCATCTGTGGATGCCGCAGGCGCAATCTGACTCGACGTTCTCCCTCGTCGTTACACTATTTTGAGCCCGCGTCTTTTTCTCAGCCGTCCACATCGCTGTTGTCCGTTTCCGTTCACCGCTAGCAACGATGGAAGGTCACATGGAGACCGACCTCGTCGACTACTCCGCAGATCCGCTCGAAGACCAGGTCATTTTCGAAAACCCTAACTTCTCAGTGTCGGTTTCACGATTCCCGGGGGTTTCGGACTCCATTCCGCAGGACACCTCGCCCGTGGTCTCTCTGCCCGAATTTATACCGGATTCATCGACCTCTGTACGGTTTTCTGATTTCTCGCCGGGTCTGGATGCTCCTCCCCTATCCCCCGGTACTCTCCATATCCTTTCTACCTACACGCCTCACCAGCTTACCTTTGATCCGCACCCGCCCCTATCCACTGTTCTCCCAACTCCTTCGGTGCCAGCCCCCGTTTCCGGATCACCAGCTCCCCCTGTGTCTGGGTTTCGGCCATCCGGCTGTTTCGAAACCCCGACGGTTCAAGTAAAAGCCACAAAATCCTCTTCTCCTGAGGGGACTCAAAACCCCTTTGTAGATCATCCCTCGGCTCCTCGCACCAAGAAGCGGAAATCCAGGTGCATCAAGGTAACGTCAAAAGATATAAACATTAGGTTTGGAGATTCATCAGCCATTGGGGAAGTAGCGGTTATGGCTCGCACCGTTCTGGTAGGACATGTGCGAGGGCGGGCATACTCAGCAAACAGACTGACGCTATGGGTTAAAGAGATCTGGGGGGTCTGCTCAAAGAATTGCCGGATGTCCGTGTACTCCCCCGTGGATGGTTCTCTCTTCATTTCGCAAAAGAAGTATAGACGGACCTGGTTTTGGCAAAGTACTGGCACATCGAAATGGCACAAGTCCTGCTCAAGAGGTGGAGTCCCCTATTTGACCCTGAGCGAGAACAGATTGGGGCGGGACCCCTGTGGGTTCGATTGCCAGGTTTGCCGCTGCAATACTGGAACGAGGATGTACTCATAAAGATTGGCAATGCGCTTGGCACATACCTGGACCACGACCGCACGTTTGTAGAATCAAAGAAGCGTACACTTGCTCGTGTGCTAGTGCACCTGGACACTCGAGAAGGGCTGGAAGAAAAGATCACACTGCATTGGGGCAAATATAGCAGAATTCAGATCCTGGATTATGAAGGCGTCTCGTTCCGCTGCAACCGATGCCATCAGGTTGGGCACCTGTTCAAGGATTGTCCGCACAATAAAAAGTTGGAGGAATCTCCCAAGATATCGCCAATTCCATCCAGAGGTGCCTCCCCTGTTAAAACTCGACCGCCTCAGGGGCCCTCTCCTGTCTCTCAGGTCTCTACTCAAGCTACTCCGCCGGCATCAGAAAAGACGGGTTTCGGATCGTCCTCCCCGCCGATGACCAGGGCTCGGGCAGCAGCAGGGGCTGCTCAGGGCTCGGGCAGCAGCAGGGGCTGCTCAGGTCTCGGGTACCTCTTTAACCCTATCTCCCTGTTCACTTGATACTTCATCGACTGTGGTTACAACAAAAGCACATGTATCATCTGCACATTGCATCATATCTTCCCCTCCCTCGACTTTCTCTTCGGTCGAGCCTTTCTTGCCTCCCTCTTCCTCCTTTTCTTCACTGTCATCCCCCCGTAAATCGACCTCCCACCCTTATGCACTCCGATCCCGTGCTCACAAAGCTGATTTACCTGGTAGTCAGGTAGGGTTGGGAATCATCCAATCAGGGACGGGACCTATGACCACCAGAGGCAGGAAAACCGAACTCTCAAAAGCTATCAAACGGGCTGGGGCAGAGGTAGTATCAGGTCGTCAATCTACACTCGAAGGGGTCCTTAGAGCAATTCCAACCCCGAGCAGTGTTCCCCCATGAAATGCTTATCTTTCAATTGCAGGGGTTTGGCTAGTCCCCCCAAAAAACTAGCCCTTCAGAGGCTCTTTGAGGTAGAACAGTCTGACATTATTCTACTTCAAGAGACTCTCGGTCCGGCTGAGAACGTTACCCTCTCCTTACAAGCCCTAGCCCCAAAATGGAAATTCATGGCATCCGATGCTATTGGAAGATCAGGGGGTCTCGCTATCGGATACAATCCCAGAACCATCAGAATTGATGCAGCTTGGGGTGGACAGGGGTTTTTGGGTATTGATTTCTTTTCATCGGAGCTTGGAAAATCCCTCAGAATCTTGAATGTTTATGGTCCCTGTCACCAGAGGGAGACTTTTTGGAGGCACCTCCTTAATCACACCATTCTGGGGGGGTCTAAATTTTTCCTTGGGGTTCAGTGAATCATGGGGGTCCTCGGCACAGGTGGATGCCATCACGGATTTCATGAGGAACATTCTGGATCAGAAAAACTTTATTGACGTCCCCATGCAGAAGCCTCAGCCCACCTGGAGGAACAGAAGGGTGGGCTCGGCAGCGTTAGGGCGCAGACTGGATAGATTCTTGATGAAGGGCCCTCTGCTTCAGCAATTCCATCATTATAAGCAATGGGTAGGCTCTGGGGGTATATCTGATCACTCCCCCATACATCTAGAGATTTTTGGGCCTCACCCGAAACCTAAAGCCCCTTTTAAGTTCAATCACTCATGGATTCAAGACCAGGGTTTCATCAAATTGGTCAATGATTTCTGGAAGGCTCATCCCATTGACAGAGAGGCCTCCCTGGCAAAAGGTTTCTGTAATAACCTCACCTTGCTAAAGCATCAAACCATCGAGTGGGCAAAGGAAAAGAACCGAAAGGAATCCGAACAGATCACCAACATTGAAGCTGAGCTTTCTGCTCTTCAAAATGACCAAAATTTGGGATTCATCTCGGGGGAGGAAAAATCTCGATTGATTGAGCTAGAAAACCAAAAAGCAAGCATCCTCAAGCTAAGGGAGGAATCCAACAGGTTGAGAAGCAGAGCTATATGGTTGAAAGCTGGAGATGAAAACACAAAGTTCTTTCAGAACTATGCAAAAGGAAGGAAAGTCTCAAATACTATATGGAATCTGCCTCTGCCAGAGGGGGGTCTTGCAGACTCTTTCAATAAGCTCTCCCAGCTTGGTACTAACCACTTCAGAAGCATTTACAAATCCCCACCAGGATCAAATCTTGCTGAAATTATAAATGTGGCAAATCATTTCCCTAGATTTGTAAATGAGGAAGACGTTGAAGATCTTACGGCTCCGGTCACCATGGAAGAATTAGAGGGCACTTTAAAATGGTTCAAGAAAGACAAAAGCCCTAGACCGGATGGATGGTCCATTGAGTTTTACCTGACTTTCTTTGAGCTTTTGGGTCAAGATCTGCTGAGGGTGGTGGAGGAAAGCAGAGCATCGGGTTGTATATATCATGCCATCAACTCAACTTTCATAGCCCTCATTCCCAAGACCAACTCCCCTTCCTCCTTCAATGACTATCGTCCCATCTCCTTGTGTAACTGTCTATACAAAATCATATCTAAGATTATTGCAAACTGTCTTAGACCCATCCTCTCCAAACACATTGCCCCTCAGCAATTTGCATTCGTGGAGGATAGACAAATCCATGAAGCCATCGGCTCTGCCCAAGAGGCCCTGCATTCCATTTGGTCTAGACACTTAAAGTGCATTCTCCTCAAGATTGATCTGTCAAAAGCATTTGATCGGGTTAGCTGGCTTTACATTAAAATGCTTCTCATTCATCTGGGTTTCCCAATATCTCTTATCAACTGGATCATGGCCTGCATCATGACCCCATCTTATAGTGTGCTCATCAATGGATCGGCCTCCCACTTCTTCCACTCTGAAAGGGGACTCCGTCAAGGATGTCCTCTATCCCCTCTTTTATTCCTCATGGTCATGGAGGGCTCGAGTCGTCAAATCATATCTGCTAAAAGAGAGGGATCCCTTGGCGGCCTCAAGATCTCTGATGAATGCTATCTTACACATCTACTCTTTGTGGATGATGTCCTCATTCTTCTGGATGGTAGCATCAGAGACTCTCTAACCTTTTCCCGCATCCTCCAACTCTTCATGAAAGCCACTGGCATGATGGTAAATCAGCAAAAATCTACGATCTCTTTTGCCAGATCCTCGGTAAACGAAGCCCAAATTGCTCATCAGGCTTTCCCCTACACCATACACCCATTGGACAGGGGCCTAAAATATCTGGGATTCTGGCTCAAACCTGCGAGTCAAAGAATTGCAGACTGGGTCTGGTTAGTCAACAAATTGGAGAAAAGGCTAAATTGTTGGAGCCACAGATATCTATCCAGAGCTGGGCGCCTCGTCCTCATTAAATCAGTGTTGGAAGCAACCCTAGTCTTTTGGATGGCACTTGCCTGGATTCCCCGAAATATTCTCGCCCGACTCCAACAACTCTGTAACAAATACCTCTGGGCCGGAAGCCAAGACAAGCGCATATTTGCTTGGATTGGATGGCAGAAGATTGCACTCCCAAAAAGGTGGGGAGGATGGGGCCTAAAGGACCTCCCTTTATTTGCAAAAGCAATGGCAGCTAAAATGAGTTGGTCGCTGCTAACTAGCCAGAATCTATGGTCTCGTTTATCATACCATAAATACATCTGGCCACTAGATATTCTGGATTGGGTAAGGCTTCCTAGTTGGAATAGGACAGGCATTTCAACTGTTTGGAAAGCCCTGCTATTCTCATTGCCCCTTATCAGGGACCACCTGGTCTGGAGAATAAACGATGGATCTCTGGCTAGAATAGGCATGGACCCATGGATTGGCAGCGGGGGTAGGCATACCCTATCACGAGATCTGATTCAGTACCTACACTCCCGAGATATAAATGTAATCGCACATGTTGCCGATCGCGGAAACTCAGGGATCTTTCATCAAGCATGGAAGACGGCGCATCAAATAAATCTGCCACTCAGATGGCATCAGGAATGGCAAGATTACAGATCTGCACTAACCGAATCCCATATAAGAATCAGAGAAGGTCCAGACGAATTAGTTTGGAGCCAGGCAGAGAATGGAAAATATTCTCCGAAAGCCGGATATATCACACTCAGCAGCCACAAAAAACCAGATCATAGCCCGACCTGGTGGCAAAGCATTTGGAAACTACCTGCTCCGCCTAGATCAAAACTTTTTTTCTGGTGCGTATTGCGGAATAAGGTTCCTACAGGAGAATACCTAATGCACAGAGCATTACACGGGCCATCTTGGTGCGTTTTATGCAAGGACGCATCGGAATCCACTGAGCATCTATTTCTGAGATGCAATGCTACACTCGAATTATGGCGATCTCTCACAAATCACATCTCCCACATTGGCAACTGGGAAGGAACGGGCCTGATCGAGGCTTGGGAAAATTGGGCTCAAAAACATAAGGGATCAAAATGTGTTCTTCTTCCGATTCTTGTAAACTGGCAGATCTGGAAGGCTCGAAACCGCTCCATATTTGAGAACAGACCCATCATCTGGCCACTGATCGAAGCCGCTATCATGGCTGCCTATAAAGAACTCCCAGACCCTCTGCCCCCAAAAGATCGCCATCCTCATCCGCCCCCTTGCATTGATAAAAACATCCCTTGGGCCTTCTTTGATGGGGCTGCAAATCAACAAAGCTGTGGGGGAGGTTTCATAATACATTTAAATGAACATCATTATTTCACTGTTAAATCGGGCCTGGGCACAGGAACTAATAATTTTGCAGAGCTCATTACCTTGAGACATCTACTCCATTTTGCTCTACATCACCATTGCACCAGCATTAATATTTTTGGGGATTCAAAGACTGTAATAAATTGGTTCAATGGCATATCAGACTGTCACATACACACACTCAGCATCATCCTAAATGAAGTTTTAGTTTTCAAGGCAGCTTTTAACAACATCTCGTGCTCCCATATCTACAGGGAACATAACGGACATGCTGACAAACTATCCAAGGAGGCCGCGTTGATGGACAGAGGCATATGGGAGATCACAGAGGTGAAGGGACGAAACGAATACATATATTTCCACCGGCCATACATAGACCAAGAATACCAGCATGCACCAAAATCTTAATTACTGAAAGGATTTTTGTTTTTTGTCATGCAAACAGTATCTATCTACGATGATCAGAAAAGTGCATAATTTTTGTGCCTTTAAGGCAAAATGTAAACAGTCTTATATGACAGATCTATCTCTCAGAGAGCTATACAATGCTCTGCTTGATATATTTATGTAAATATGGAACACTGCTATACACACAGTGGGAATCGCATATGCGTAAAGCATCTACAATATGTAATTTTTCCAATCTTAATGAAAAATTACAGATTTTTCCAGTGGAAAAAAAAAAGATAGTCCATGGACACCAATCTCTCTTTCAGCAGTCTTCCATATCATCTGGTATTTTTTTCTCTTTTTGATATTTTCTAGCAGGCGGCGATAATGTGGTACAACAACAGGAGGTAAAATCTTGGGTACTTACTACTGAGGAAGATACAGGAGCAGTTTTGTACAAATGTTTAAAGAACGGTTGTTTTATATTGGATTACCAGTCTACAGAAAATGAACAGCTTATGTATACATTATTTTTCTTTATATGCGGATTTGTTTCTTTGAAAAAAAATACCAACAATCTCGAGACTTGTCATTACCTTCAAAACATATCTAACCACTTACGTTTCTCTGAGGTCATTTCTGTTAATTACTTATGATAAATAAATTTTAAATAACTCTTACAATAATTCAGTCTACTGTTGGATTTGCCAATTATTTGTTTTCTGACCTGAAGGCACAAAACAAATAGGCACAATCTGACCTGAAGGCCTTTAATTTATCCTTTAGGTAGACTTGCATCCAATTGTACATTGTTTGTTGTATCATGATTTTTTTTCTTTGACAATATAGGCATCATCTTCCCAAAAGATTAAAATTAAAAAATAATGAAATCATAGAGTAACATTCCCCCTTTGATTCTAAATTTATAAAGCTTGGCATATTTTCCAAGCGTTGAAATTGTTTGACTTCATTGAAGTTTTCCTTGATTGCAGCCATCCCTTCAAATTAATTTTGAGTTGAAAATGAAGTCGTCCTTTGAGGAGGTGCTTTCACAAAGACTCTTCTAGGCAATTTGTCTTTCACTTAAGAATACATTTACTTGGACACCATTCTTATCTTTTGCCAAATTTGCTATGTCTATTTTATTAGGTATTGTTCACATGCTTTACAAAGAGATCGCAGCCTAATTAACTAATTTAATCAAGCTATCATTGTTGATTTTGTAGCTTTGAAAGGTCTTCTGCATAGGCTTGTGTCTAGCATGCAGGAGAAGAAATCCTCTTTAGATGGTTATTTGAGATGAGCAACTAATATGATCTCCTAAGTACATTGATTAATTATTTAATTAATGTTGACTTTGGGCTAATATTTATCTAAGGGTAAATATTAAATTATTTAAGTGACTTAAATCTAATCTCCACTGTTGATCTAAGAAGGCTAGGAATCAGGATTTAATCTTAACCCTATTTGGCCTATGGGTAAATCGAGTAATATTTATTCTCAACAAGATGAAAAGCGGTGGAATGCTTGATTTCACAGTCGGGATTCGATCTACGGTCACGCGGTCCTGCACACAGCCGCATTGCCTCTAGTTGGCCGAGCTATGCCAGAGCAAACCCTTTGTTCTGTAAAATTTCAAGAGTGTATTGTATCACTGGGCGTTATTTGGCGTTGACAGAAATATACGCACCGTTGCCATCGATACGACGCTACAGAAGGAGGGGCTCCTTGTCCTGACGCTTACGTCACGCCAAGAAGCGAGTGAGAAAGATCCAGGGTGGAACGATTAGCATCCCTGTGCCCAATAAACATATCACTTTTCTGTTCTGAAATGGAACGTGCGTGGATGTTTTGCAGAGACATGTTTTTTGCCTTTTTATTACATTGAGAGCAGCGAACAGTGAGCAGTGAGCAGTGTGAAAGCAAAGCAATTTGGGCAGCAGTGAGAGCAGCGAGCAGCGAACAGTGAGCAGAGCAATTTGGGCAGCAGTGAGAGCAGCGAGCAGCGAACAGTGAGCAGTGTGAGCAGTGAACAGTGAGCAGAGCAATTTGGGCAGCAGTAAGAGCAGCGAGCAGCGAACAGTGAGCAGTGTGAAAGCAGGGAGTTTTTATGCAGCAGAAGTATTCAGCAGCAAGCAAGCAACAACAAATGCATTCAAACATGACAAAGGAACCAGAAATTTCAAAACATGTGGAGACAAATGATTTAGGACAAGTGAAAATTGCCTCATCCGCCAAAGCTGGGAAGTGGGTTTGGGTCAATGCCAAACAATATCGGGGCATTTTAAAACAAAGAATACCTCGTCTAAAATGGGAGCAAACAAAGAAGAAACTCCTTCGCAAAATGCACCCAAACAAGTCTCCTCCACAAGCACGTGGCAACAAGAATTCCAAAGGAAAAACCATTGAGGATTTTGCCTTATATAGTCCCACATCCACACCTCTCACCTGGTCATCTGATCTTTATGTGAAAGAATTGTTAAATGCAAAACAAAGGTTTGAGGTTTTAGAAGCTAAAGGGCAGGAAAGAGATCATAAAATTCATATAATAACGGCTGAGAACAAGGCGTTTGCAGAAAGCAATAAAATCTTAGAAGAACAAGTGGCATTGCTACAGGAAGCTCTCCTGATAGGGAAGACAGAATGGCAACGCATGAAGGCGGATGTGCAAAATGTAAAGAAATCTGTAGTGGAAAGTACAGAGGTGGTGAATGTGAAATCATCCCAGGATAAAGGGAAAATGATTGTCCACATAAACAACCATGAAGAGAACACAAGAGAAAAAATGAAAGAAGATTCCACCAAAGTTTCCAAAACTTGGGCTCAAGTTGTTAGCAATTCTGCTAATAAGGAAGAAGAAACAAATATTCAGGTTGACAACATGCAAGATAGTGAAGGCAAGGAAAGACAAAATAGGGCAGCAAACATAATTATTAAAGGGGTGAAAGACTATGGAAAAAATGAATGTACTCTTGACCTTGCAAGAGACTTCTTGAAAGACAAGTTGCTATGGCAAGGACAAATATGCCAAGCATGGAGGGTGGGTAAGTTTAACGGGGAGAGAGCCAGGCCCATAAAAGTCATTATGCCTAGCTTGCGTGATAAATATATTATTCTAAGCAAGAAGCATCTCTTGAGGGGTTCTCGTTTTTTCCTAGAAGAAGATTTAACTGTAAAACAACAGGAGGAAAGAAGAGAGGAAATTTTAAAGGTTAGGGCAGCAAGAGATGAAGGAAAAAGAGCATGGATTTATAAAGGCAAAGCTGTGATAGCACAATTTGGACCTCCTTCCAGAACAGAGCAGCAAGATGGTAATAAAGAAGAGGCAACAAACTCTTCAACAGGAAATCAGAAAGCAAGGTCAGTATAGGAAAACAAGGACAAAGACTCAAATGTGAGTCTTGCACGTCAAAATAAATAGCAATCAAGTCATACCCAGGTTTCCTTGAGATTAGTTTGTTGGAACTACAGAGGTTACCCATGGAGACGAGGACCTGGGTTAGGGCCTATTGTGGAAAATAGAGACATAATTTGCCTCATAGAAACACATGAGCATGAAGGGTGCAAGACACCTTTGTTTGAAGGATACTGGAAGATGGCAGTGTCGAACAAGGCAGCAGGGAATGGCAAAGGGCACGAGGTATCATGGTTTTAGTAAGGAAGAAAGAAGGTCGTCTCATTCAGTTAGAAAAAGAAGACTCAAATAAGCAATTCATTTGGTTTAAAATATCAGAAAATGGAAACCACATCAGAATTGCAGCATGCTATTTTGCGCCACAGGTCTCAAAAATCTACAAAGGTAGAGGGCTTGACCACAAAGATCCATTTGCAGCTTTAAAAGTGGATATTGCAACATATTCTCAGCTAGGTGAAGTCCTTATAGTAGGTGATTTCAATGCTAGGACTGCAAATGAGAAAGCTAGCATTCTTTGCTGTAAAGATGATTGTGACCCTATTTGGCTTACAGAAGAAAGCAATCATCAATGGGAAAGAATTTCAGAGGAAAAGGGTTGCAATCTCTTTGGTGAACAATTGCTTACTTTATGTGGGGCCTTTGATTTAGTCATTTGTAATGGCTTGACTAGATGGGCAAAGTCCGGTAATTTCACTTGCAATACTTACAATGGATCAAGTGTCGTGGATTATGTAATTTGCTCGCATGGTTTGTGTGAGAAAATGGAAGAAGTTTTGGTTGGAGATCAGCTGTGAGATTTGAAATCAGATTACAAGCCAATTTATTTATGTTTCTCTTGGATTAGAAAGAAACAATTAGAGTCAAAAATTCAGCATGTCCAACAAAATCTCCCACAGGGCAGAATTCTTTTGACCCCAGAAAATTGTAATACTTTCAAAATGACGTTAGAGAGACTCTTTGAGAAGGAGAAAATTACAATTCACAGCTTTCATAGTCATGAATTAACACATTTAATTCAATGCGCACTTGCAAAGTGCAAAAGAAAAAAAATTAAGAAGTCTGAAACAAATTGCTTTCCGGTTAATGTTTGGTTTGACGAGGAATGCAAAAAGGCAAGGAGAATGTGGAAAGAGTCAAACAAGGATAACATAAAGCTCAAATCTTACAAGCATTTATTAAGCAAGAAAAAGGTTGATTTCATGGTTTCAAGGAGGGAAGAACTAATCTTCTTTGGGAAAAATAATCCCAAATTATTTTTGAAGGAGCTCCAACCGAAAAAGATACAAATTGGAAATAATATTACAGCTTCTAAATGGTTTGACTATGCAAGACAACTCTATGAGCAGGTTCCCAAGGTTGACCCTCCCCCCTTGGTCAACACTGATACTAAACTCTTCACGATACAAGAGGTAGAGATGGGTATCAAGAAGTTGGGTGTTGGAAAAGCAAAAGACTTAGCTGAACTCCAAGCAAAATATCTAAAGTGGGGCTCAAAGATTCTTGCACCTCACATTACAAAAATCTTCAACAACATCATACAACAAGGGCTCCCCACAGATTGGACAACTAGTCTGGCAATAACTCTTTTCAAGAGCGGCAACATCAATAATCCCTCCAATTATAGGACCATCATGATAAACCCTTTGTTTGCAAAGCTATTTGGAAGCATGCTAGAAAACAAAATTAGCAAGTGGGCAGAAGAAAGAAATAAGCGTGCTAAAGGGCAAGCAGGTTTTAGACCTAAGCATTCCACAGTTGATCATTGCATAACTTTAAGGCACATCATTGAAAAAGTTTGGGAGAAGAAGGAAGAAGTCTTTTGTTACTTTGTTGATTTCAAAAAAGCGTTTGACTCAGTTCCTAGGGATAAACTTTGGCAAAGAATGGAGGAACTTGGGGTTCCTAACATTTGAGAGCAGCTGTGCATAGGCTGTATGAAGAGGTGAAAGTCAAAATTAGAACTTCAGCAGGCATTTCTGAAAGTTTTAGAAGCGATATCAGGGTCAAGCAAGGTTGCCCACTGTCTCCTACCCTTTTTGGTTTATATATCGACAAGCTTGAGGAGTGGTTAAATTCGCAAGGGGGTGATGAGATCTATTTGTGCAATTTTTTTATAAGGCTTCTTTTGTATGCAGATGACCTTATTCTGATTGCTAAATCGGCTCTTGGTTTGCAAGAGCACTTACTATCCCTTGAGCATTTTTGTAGAAGTGTGGGGATGCAAGTCAATATCAGCAAAACGAAAGTAGTGGTCTTCTCTAAGAAAAGAAAACATAACCAACATAAGTTCTACTTTGAAGGCAACATTCTAGAAGAAGTTGCGGATTACAAATACCTCGGAATTGACTTCAACAAAAATCTAAGCTGGAATGGTTGTAGAAAGAAAAGAACTTTGGGGGGTTGGAAAGCATTTTATGCTTTTCAAAATAGGTGTAGAGAGGCAGAGTTATGGGACTGGAAGACCACTCAAACTCTTTTTGGGCTTCTAGTGATTCCAGTGATTCTATATGGTTGTGAACTGTGGGCTAGCAGTACTTCCGACATGCAGTGGAGACAAATTGAGAAAATTCAGAAGCGTTTGATTACAAACAAATTTAAGATTAAAAGTGTAGTTCCTTATGATATCTTGTTAAGTGAAACAGGGACTGCTCCTATTGAAGCAATTGCTATGGTGCGAGTCATAAGGTATTTAAAAAAAAATTGAGCAAATGGAAGAGGGTAGATGGCCTAAGGTTGTCTTTAATGATAGATTGTGCAAGAGCAAAAAAACTTGGATGCAACAAAATAACAAATGGTTTAGTAAATGGGATATTTGCTTGAACGCGTGCCCCATAAACAGCAAAGAGATAAAAGCTTTTGTTATGGAAAAGTTCTACAAACTTACTTGGGAGAAGGAGCTAGGAAGAAAGAAAAATTACTATATTGAAGTGTTTAATCCCACTCATACTCATCAACCAAAAGCATACATAGAGGCCAATATCTCTTGGAGAGCCAAAATTCTTATTGCTCAATTAAGGACTAATTCTCATCAACTCCGTTGTGAAACAGGGCACTGGAAAAGGCGAAAGGAAGTGTGGGAGGAAAGGGTATGCATTTTTTGTTCTTCCGGAAAAGTGGAAACAGAAAAACATTTCATTTTAGAATGTGAGGCCTTCAAAGACAACAGGGAAAGTTATGCAGATACGCTGGCAGCTAGCTCTTGGGATAATCTATTTAACGAGGGGTTTGTCAAGAAGATGGGAGCATTTATTGTGAAGCTTCACAAAAAAAGGCCCGAATACATCAAGCAGACGAAGAAGCAATCTGTCCCATAGGCTATCTTTAGCCTAGTGGACGTTAAAATAATTTCTTCTTTCTTTCTTTCTTAAAGAGAGCCTACGCGAGAGGATGAAGACACATTTAACATTGGGATTCCAGGACTGAAGAGAAGGGAAAAAGATTGCAGCAAGGAAATTTCAGGAAGACTGTTTTGGGTAGAATTTTCTGCTATTGTGTGATTGATTTTTCATATTTTATTTCTGCTGCAAATAAATTTCTGAAATTTAATATACCAGTGAATTTATTTTCCAGAAGTTTTCAAATTTTATTGAGAAAATATTTTTTGGGTATAAAATAATTGTTGAGGCATAAATAAATCACATCTGGTATTTGAGATTTTTTTTGGATCATATAATTTAGTAGTAAAACGTTTTTGCAATCAAATGACCAGTCACTAATTATAAATCCAAACAGTCGACCTATTGAAGACATGTAATGTACATTTTCCAATGTAAAGAGACTTTCAGGGCACAGATTCCTTTTTTAACTGCTAATTCATAATGTCAAGTTGTATATGCTAGCACCAACAAATGGAAAAGATGAAGAGTTTGACTTGAAATAGAAATCAAACCGCAAAAATTCATCATGACATCAGCTATTTGAGTATGATGGAGGAAATAGCCATCAATAAAAAGTTAAAACACATCCTGTGATCTGAAAAAACACGAAAGAAAATCCCTTTTAGATAAACTATTGGCCCTCAGTTTATGCTACACTCTTCTCTGAAACATCTATCATGTTTCTATATCCTGACTTTATAGCGTTTGAACAGCTGTCAGTGCTTCCTCAAAAAAACAAACAAAGATTCATCTAGTGACCCACCAAAATGTATGACCATTTTGACATTCGGAGAGTTTTTTACTGTCACAGATGATGATATTTAAATTGTTAATATGTCATGCTGGCCAAAGTACTTAAAAGTCAATTCCTACACGACACTTTCAGATTAAAAACTACAAATAATATGAGTGCAACAGCAGACCGTAGTTGTTATGGCTTATGGCATATAGCAGTGTTTGGAACAATTCAGTTCTTATTATACCCTAGTCATAAACCTAAATATTTGCAGCACTCTAAGCCTCGACCAACACATTTCCACATAATATCACATGTAATATAAAAAGTTATAAAGCCTTGCCCTAAAACTCAAATCAGTAGTGATAACTTTCAACCAACCTCTACAAAATTCGTGAATTTTGGGTCTCTGTTAACGACAAGCCGATGCACCTGCACAACACATGCCCATTACATATGTGATTAGCCACAATTTATAAATATTTCTTACCAATACTAAGTCATGACGCAGAAATGGGTTAGCTAGATATGACCAAATTCTAACAAACTGCCATCTTAGCAGCTGATAGTCAAATTCAAGTCTCTGGTGCATGGCATCTACCTTGCTCATAGTATTTTAGTTCACATCAAACTGTTCATGATGGAATTGTAAATAGCAGCGGCGTTCAAAATGGAAAAAAAAAATGCAAACGGAGCGTTGGTTCACTGGTGAGTTTGACGGCGTGTTGAACCATCACCGAGGCTTCAATTTTAATGCAGTCTGCCCCTATGTTACCAGAAACAGAAAATGGGAAATGGGAACTCAACAAGAAGACAAGAAGGTACCAAGAGATAAGAAAAGTAAACCTATCCCGTTCCCAGCATGTATTATGCGAATAAAATTGATTATTAACGTGCCGATGGAGTATCAAGACGAGAATGAGAGCAAGAATGTAAGTGTACAAAAAAGGGGCCATCTGGTCAGGTTTCTGGTAACAGAGGTTTTACCATTTGCTTGAGATCAGTTTCCGAGCGGTAAGACTAGGTGTATGTCCCTGGCAATTTTGGTGGAATTGCTACCCATCAGACCTGAAACTTAAGCCGAAGAGCGTCCACTGTTTGCGGTGCAGCCCCTCTGGGGATGTTTCTCTAAGCGTTTCCGAAAAAACCGAATTAAAAAGAACAGAAAAAAGAGAAGAAAAGGAAGAGTAGTGGCGCTGGCCTTCATACAAAATAGTTGAATCCCAACCCTGTGGTCATTGTACACAAACCCACTAACTCTTAATATGCAAGTAGTTTGGCCCGAAAAAAATTCAATGAGGCCCCGGCAGCGTAAATCACTTCGAAAAACTACACGGGTTGCCAACCTTCATTCGGGTTAGATGCCAAATCCAGGGATTATTTATTGCAGCAAACTCGCCCAGCCTCGTCCCCTGTTCACGTCTTTTGTTTGGGACGAACCACGGCGAGAATAGAACCCTGATGTACTGCATATCGTTCCATCCATTCTAATCTTTGTAAATGCAAATCAGAGGCCACAATCAGCCCTAGATCCTTGAAAACCAAAAGGGTACATGCGTGCCCTAAAATTCAACGGCCGGCTTCATTCAGGCAAGAGGAACACGCACCTCGCTTACAAACAAAAGATGACCATAATTCAACCCCCTGTACTAGTAACGAAAAAAAGGCTGGGATCTTGCATACCTCATATTCGAGTTTATGTTTCTCCGATTCCTCGAGTGGAATGTAGTATTTGGCAAGGCGGGTCTTTCCTTGTCTGTTCTGAAGCAATATAAATCGGATCTGCAAATACACCAATAACGCTCATTACTACCAACTGATTTTTCAAAATTCAAACCAATAACCTCCACTGTTGATCGAACCAACGTACCATGGTGCCTGGGAACGAACGGATCCGGTTCCAGGGACAAGAAGTCGCGACACTGGCTTCTCTCCTTGGCTTCAAACGACAGGAGCTCGAGAGCAACGGTGCTGTACACGTGAAATGTTTTAAAATGTCAGCAACGAGGTTTGAGTTAAACCGAGTTAAACCAATCAGTAAGTCCTTACAACGACGAGAACGCTAGAATCGAATACCTCCATGTTGACCCGACTGTATTTACCGGTGAGACCAGATCAATGGTAAATTGTTTTTTTAATCATTTTTATTGCTTCATTGTCATTAGCTGACTAGGATGGAAAAATAATTTATTATATTTTTTATTTTATAAAAAATTTAAATGATGGTTTTTTAATTATTAATTTTCTTTTAAAACAAAACTATATTTTATAATTTATAAAATTTAATATTTAGAATTTTCTCGTGGATAAATACAGGGAATCTACAAGTATTGTCTAGTTTTAATAGGAAATATCAAGTTAATATATTAATTTACAAAATTTTGAAATGTCAAATAGTCATGATCATGATTTCTATTGAATGATATATATATTTTTTATGGTGGTTCATGGATACCCAGTGGTCGCTACATTTTGGGGAAAATCTAGGTAGATCAATATGAAGGGATGGAAAATCTAGGTAGATCAATATGAAGGGATCTACCCAACGGCCAAACTAGCAATGCCTAACCCAAGGGCGTCGAGGAGATTTGACCCTGTGACCTCCCAATAGGTGAGGTACTTAGTAACAAGAACTCAACCAACTGAGCTATCCCTTAGGGCTTCTGTATTGAATGATATTGATAGAATGTTAGTTATTTGAACACCTTAATTCATCAGTTTGCTTAATTGTTTCAAGCATAGAGTAGCAAATGGATCTTCATGTCATAAAGGACATCTTTGCTTGATTTAAAATTTTTTTTAAATGTGTTAATTTTACTGTAAATATATTTTGTCAATCAAAAATAGTAGGTACTCATTTCATGATCTTCCCAAATGCAATTAGGAGAAGGTGGTGTGCATATTTCAAGAGGGCAAAGGTAGAGAATAGTCATAGTAGAGTTATGCTGGAAAAAACCCTTCCCTTCTACTTTTAAATGAGGCCACCAATGCTCCAGATGCAAAATCAGAGAAGATTGTTTAGGATGCATTCGACAAGGCTTCTATTGGGGCTTACCACAATGGTTGTGGCTCATTATCTCTCCACTATTCAAGGAGCTCATAAAATTGCAATGATGCAAAATGGTGAAGTCATCGAATTTCGTGGACACATAATTCATAAAGAACCCAAATGGGGCATATACAACTTTGTTGCATATACAGCTGAAAGCCTTGTCGAATGATACTATTGTTCTTGCTACTACATCAAATGCTTCAATTCCACCTGAAATAATTAGCCCAAGCTTCGAAAGAAAACCACCAACTAATTCAAACTACTTTGATAGTTGCATATTTGGGCCTAGAACAATAAGAAGTGAAAGTTGATGTTGAGTCAAGATCTTTTGTCTATCAATTGCTTGCATTAAATGCTTCATAGTGGAAGCATATTCTCATGGTCTATATAGGTGCCTTTAGATATGTGGCAACTCAAATAGTGTATTATTTCACTATGGGAAGCATGATTTTCGCTCTCTTTCTAAAATATGAAGACGATATTAGATCAAAAGTCGAAATTTATTGCATTCTTTTTAGAGCACTCATAGTGCATGTATTTGTGGTGAATTTGGTATAACTTCATTGTAGTGGGTGAGTTTCTAGCAAAAGGGTAATGTCAAAGAATGCCTTCAAAATTTCTTATAATTGAAGTTGGTTGGTTGGACTTCGACCAAAAGTGGAGCTATTTGTTAATGTGGCAAGTACCTAATCCAAGTTCCATTACATTTCTTGTTAGCAAATCTACTTATCAATTGTTTAAGACTGTTAAAGCTCTACATATATGCAACAAATCTTCCTACCATTCCTTTAACGTGATTAAGGTTGTGTGTATATATCCCGAGAGTCATGGTTATAATTACTCCAGAGAGACACTCCCCATCTGCTACCATGACTCTCGGGATGTTGGTAGCATGACAATTTACTATTGTGTTGATCATTATGCAGTCGCTGATGGTGCTTTCTTTCTATATTGGAAATAAAAGCATTTCAACTAAATCTATTAAAGCATAGCATAAAGTCAACCAAGTGACCTTTGACATGCATCATAGAACCATATCGGCCTTTTGCTCTCAAGAGACAATGATTCATTATTTTGACTCCACACAAGGAGATCCATAAGTAGTCATGGTACGCAGGACTAGCCCTAGGAACTTCTAGGTTTTTTGAAATATGTTATTGCCCTTTTGAGTTTTGGTACGAAGGGAGGCTTATAAGCCATAGAGTTATCAGTTTCCATGTTTTTTTTTGTTGAACCATTCTATTTTTGGAAGATTGGATCATATGATAGTCAATGTTGGAAGTATGACTTCATGCTTGACCAAAGGGTTTGATGTTGTCATGTTTGTGTTTGAAATTTTGGACAAAAATAACCTTATGCATCCAGAGGACCATGACGAGGTTAACCTTTAGAAAGTCTAAGGCTCGGTAGCCTTTAATAGTGTGGACTTTATTTATCCAAGTCGCCCAAATACCATGATTTTGAGCAATTTCGACCTTGTAATCAATGTAGTAATCATAATGTTAACCTGTAGAATAACCTTTCTCAGTGATTACAAGCACTGCGAAAACAATACATAGTCTTTCAAAAGGAGCAATGCAACCAAATTTTAATGAATTTCTACTAAAAAGAACTTCTCGTTCTTTTAGCTGACATTCTATATGCAAGTGAATTACTCAAATTGGGATTATTCCATGTGATTATATTAGAAACACTATATGAATAAAATGGCTACCTCCTTAGGTAGTAATTGATTCCAATTTCTCCTACTATTAATGGATGTCAAACTTTTCTCATGACAATGTCATCCCTCCAAATGATGAATAATTGAAAACATACACCTTACGACAAGACTTTCTTCCAAATACATTAAAAGAAGGAAAACAAACATAGATCACAAAGACGAACGAGCAAGAGTGCTAAGGCCTAAAAGTGCCCCTGAACAAATAACCTTGAGGATCTAATCCCTGCATAAAACAACTTAATGTGGAAGTAATGGACCTATGGTCTCTATGGGTTTGGCTTTGACTTTGAGTTGGAGAGTTCAACACTCAAACTAACTTCATGCTTATTAGGTGCATATGTTCTTGTCATGGCTTCGAGGATTGCATCGGCTAGGACATGATGTGTTAGGCCCTCATGAAAACCTAATTCAACATCTACTCTAACATAAAATAGGAGTTCATCAACGGAAGGATTTAGTGCACTTGAGGAGGAGCTTCAAAAGGTGACAGAGGAACTGTCAATTTTACATTTTTTCACACCAATGAGTAGCTTTGATATTAATTTTGTGGCTGGATGTAGCAAAATACCTAGGAAATGTTTACATTGAATTCCAAGTTGCAGGTTCTTCATAAGAGAACAAAAAAGAGGTTCCAAAATTTTGATCTAAGAAACTCCCATTGACAAACATTCTATCAAACAAGTGATAGTTATATGTTTTGCAAAATTGACCAAACAAAAAAACGACTTTACTATAACAGATCATGATTTAGGAAGGGGATCGATAGTTCAGACTTGCTTTCATAAGTGTTGGTTGCAATGTTTTGTTGCTCACCAATAATCCTCTAAGTTTATAACTCAGTCAATTGGCATTAAATGGTGTCTATTTCATCCTCCTATCTATTCAACTGAGCTTTGAGTCTTTGAAATTCCCCAACCAAAAAAAAAGGATTGTGTTAGACTGTTGATGCAGTTTCCATTAGAGGTCCATGTTCTTGGATTTATTTTTTACTAGGAGGTGTGGGCAGTTGCTACAAGCATTGGTGCTTCTAGAAGTGGTTGAAGTGAACATTTTGTACTCTGTGAGAGACTGACCAGAGGGAGGGAGACTGAGAACCAAAGGGGCAGAGCGCTAGATAGAACTGGATTCAAGACTAAAAGAACAAGAAGTAGTAGGGGGCTCAATCAACAAAGTATCATCCAGGGCTAAAGGCGGGGTGGGAGGAGGACCTAAGTACTCAAGGTTTAGGAAACGATGCAGATGGTAGGAGAGTGGGGATGAGATTCCCCAAAAAGAGTAGAGATGGACAATGCAAAAAATAGCTCTAGGAATTACTTCAATGCAGGTAGAAAGATACATTCAGAGAGTTGATGAGGTAAGTGATGCCTAGAGACTCTTGTTAGACAGCTTCCATATGCCAAAGTCCTCATTGTCCAAAGTTAGAGGAGTTGGAGGAGCATAAATCAACCGAGGGGCCCCAACATCTTCAATGAGAACTACAAAACAGCCTTGAAGGACCATAGAGAATTCACAACTCCACGATGTGTCATGGACAAGGAATTCAGAATTCCACACTAAGTCAGAGACTAAGAATTCACAATTCCATTTTGCTCAAAGGAGAAACGTTGTTTCATAATCAAGTTGGGGTAATGATAAAGCTCTAGTTTGGAATTTGCGATGTAAGGCTCCAATCATGACACCAAGTAGGAGATTATTTCCACTATTTGGATCAACACAGAGGCTATGACCTTTGTGAACATAGAAAACCACTATGCACCAAGAAGGATTAGCTCAACTACTTGAAGCCTAAATACTCATCCCCTTTCCACCTTCCATGACTTTAACCACAGAGCTTGAAATCTTGCATGCAATATATGCTCGTCGACATTGAAATATATTAATTCCCACCATGTAATATTCCAAATACAAATTTTGCATAATATTGCTTTAGAACAAATATAAATTTGCTCCAAATTTTACACCATCAATTTTAACAAATAATTTATGCAGACTGCACCATAAAATTAATGGCAAAAACTGGAAAATGTAATCTCCCACAAAAGAATAAACAAGATAAATATGCAATGGATCTCAGCCTTATTTTTTTAATATGGAATATTAAATAGCATGTTAATATAAATACGAAAGATGGTTGAGGTGATGCCCTCAAAAGATTAACAATATTGTTAAAATGGGCCTCCAAAATAACTAATCGGTTGAAAACACTTGTGAATTTTGAATGAATTCACCAAAGGGAGAGATGGGTTCTTGCCCACTCTCACTAAATCACCCAAGGGTTTTCATCTTGGGGCTACTAGATCAGAGAACTTGTAACCCCCTCCTCCCACATCTACCCAAGCAACTGGTTAGCCGGGGTAAACATGTGACGAGAGGCCACTATGATAAGATTCAACCTTCTTGGTGACTTTAAGGAAATGGAATCGACGGAACATCACACACATTCATCCAATATCATTAACAGAACCTTCAGGAGATAAGTCAACCACTCAGACAACATGTCCCTGGGTCCCACTGCTATTTGAGAAACTTAGGGCAGAGTAACGCTCTCCAGACACTGCCCAGGCGAGTTATAACACTCCCAGACACTGCCAAGGTGAGTTATAACGCTCCCCAAACACTGCCAAGTGAGTTATAACACTCCCCAGACATTACCAAGGCGAGTTATAATGCTCCCCAGACACTGCCCACGGGAGTTAGTCTCTAAAATAACGCTCATATTTGCTAGCATTTCGAGATTTGAGCCACCTTTTTCGACCCAGAGCCCTGGACACTACCCATAATGGAATGATCACTTAAAAATGGTAAGAATACAAGGAAACAAGGATGCAAAAGCAATAAAATGAACAAGACCATAACCATAACCCTACTAGCCATGACAGGCGTTTCGTCAAACATATCATTGATATGTAATCTACAGGTGTAAATAACATAATTAAGTGTAGGGATCTCATACTTATCTGAGAATCACTATGAACCATTGTTCCCTCATGCCATTTGCTGCATTATCCTCCATTAAGTCATAGACACATTATCCATTCACATACAAGTAAAAACATGCTGAGAGCCATACATAGTTGTTGTCATAAAATGTGCATATAACCAGCATAATAGGAACATAAATACAATAAACATATCAGCCATAAAATCCATAAATACATCAGTACCTTTACACATGAAAATCAAGGGAATGGATTTCTCATTAATGAATGCAATGAACCAACCGGAGATGGGACTACCACGTTCCACCCGACCGTAGAATGGTTGAGCCAAATCTCTCTTTAGTCATTCACCCTCGTGCCATATTCCAAGCATGAATGTGGGATCTCATAGAACACATCAATCAAAACTCATATAGGGCTTCCAAAGGCAATCCACCTCAACCCATCAAATAGTGATTCCACCTCACAGTCGGACATCACCAAAAACCATCATCAGATTGGTCTCCATCCAAGCCTTCCAGGGCTTCCAGAGTGTTTGTCCAACCAAGGTTTCCAGAACTAGTAACTCAACCCACAGCTTATACAGGGCTTCCAAAGCATTTGTCCAACCAAGGCTTCCAGGACTAGTAACTCAACCCACCAAGGGCTTCCAGAGCGCTTGTCCAACCAGGGCTTCTAGGACTAGTAACTCAACCCGAGCTGTTGCAGGGCTTCCAAAACGTTTGTTCAACTAGGGCTTCCAGGACTAATAACTCAACCCAAGCTAAGGAAACATGATAACCAACCAAAAACAAACAATGAAAGTAAACCCACAATCACCATGGCTATCCAGGAAATGGCAAGGCTAGACAATCCATTGTCGATCCAGGCAATCCTCCATGCCAATGACAAATCACAACCAAGAAACCACATGCATATGCCATGCATGCGAAAACCAATGAATAAATCATACATCCAACTTGGTACCTGTAAGCAAATCTGATGTAGTTATTGATGTCGATGCCTTCTTGCACTTTCCTACTCTTCCTTTACCTTCTTGCTCCAAAACTCCAAGTATGCCACACTCTCCAAAAGTGCTCCAAAACTTCAAAGTCTCAAAGAGTATGAGAGAGAGAGAGAATAATGAGAGGGCTCCAAAACTGAACTGATCCAGTCTGCCCACTTATCCTCATAAGCCTTGTTATTAATGAGGCCTCTATTTTCATTCAATTTCCTCCTCACATTTAACCAGTGACCTTTCAGCTTCCTTTTCTCCTAATTTCCTTTATTTTCATAAATAAAATGCCAATTAATGCCTCATGCCTTTCCAAATCCCTAGCCATTGCATTTGTCAATTTCCTTAGCCATAAACAACCAAATGAACACCCAGACCAGGATGTCCTGCCCACCATTCAGCTTGAAATATGCGTCCCATCATCCATGGTATTTGTATATTTTTACATGGAATTTTCACCAGGGCTGTTACAGAACTAAATTCTCCAATCTATATTAAAGACAAATACTCAAAACCAAGATGTCCCAAATGATCTCTTCCTCCTCCTTTTAAAGATCCAATAGATAGATCTCTAATCTTCTAGAAGTGTCCTATTTTACTACTATTCTAGAAGCTCCCTTTTGACTCCATCTAAGTGACTTTTTAATTTTAATTTACTTAAGCCACTTTTAGCCTTTTTCCCCAATTAGTCATTTCCCCCTTTTTATTTTTAATTAATTAAGTGACTAATTAAAGTCACTTTTAATCCAAGAAAATAGTAAATCACCCACCATACTCTATTTGGACACTAAGAGTGACTCCTCAATTTTCTCGTTTTGGTTCCAACGAGCTATTACACCAAGGTGTTCCATCAGATATTCCTTTTGGAATGACACCTTAAGCATAATTAATTAAGTTATGCTCGTTAACAATGAGAATCGCCATAATGCAATGGAACCAAAATCAAATGTATTGAATTAATCTTGGTGATAGAAAATGTCAAGCGAACATCGTTGGACCTTGTAAAGCTCCTCATAACTCCCTTGCGAACCCTGATGACGTAATCTTGCTCTAATGACATAACCATCCCGTACCATGGAAATCCACCCTCGTATTACAATGGAAAATAAATTTGGGGACATTACACCACTCTAGAGCCTTAAAGAAAACTAGTACGAGGGAATAAAGAAATATTGCAGTACCATTTAAAGGGAGGTCTTACCATATACAGGGGTTGAAAGGACTAGGAGTGCACGTGACCTGCACGCCCTCCTCCAGCCACCTTAACCATGATGACAAACGCATTTGACAAACATTTTTCATATAATTGCCAAGGATATAGGAGGCGGAAGACTTAAGAAAAAATGACATGAAATCCTCCAAGGTGGAATTTCCCTTATTGGTAAACATATTGGCCCAACTAAAACATTGAGGAGGAACATGAGGGGAGTACATCATGGAATAACTTTCCATCTGATTACACCATTAATGTTGATCTGACCTACCTCTAGAAGGCAAAATTTGATTTGCCTATGCATCAACTTTCTCATTTTGACTTCTCGAGATGTGATAGAATGCCTTATGAAGGAAGTAGTTCGAGTTACTAAGAATTTTGCAAAGAATCAAGCTTAGATGATTATTCTTAGGAAGAGATCTACTCTGTAAATGTTGAATGGTAAGAAGGCAATCTCCCAAAATAACAATCCTAAAGAGATTCCTTTTATTAGCCATCTGAAGGCCAAACAGGAGCCCATATATTTTAGCCAGATTAGTTGTCCTCTTGCCAAGCCCCCAAGAATACTTAACTTCTTGGTTTCTCTCAAGATTTAAGAGAATCCCCCCCCTCCTATCAACCCTATCAATTTTGCATTAATTTACTCACTTTGTTTACATTAAAAACAGAGAGATCACATTTTACTTTACTCAATCACCACCAACCCAGTATACATATTAGTTTAAGGGAATCATTCTTCGAAGCAAGCGAAGCATAAACCATAGCCCAAAAGTTGGGAAAAATAAATAGTGAATTTAGCCATCTTATCTACATGTTATATGAGAGTTATGATTGCGGACAAAAGTATGTCCCTTAGGTCGGTGGCTAACCTAGAACAATAGAGAAACAAGGAACACAATGCTTTTCCCTAAAGTAAATAGATGACAAAGTGAGGCATACCTGGAATCCTTCGCACACTTCGCTCCTTCTTTAGCTTGGAAGCTCCAATTCCAGCTCTGAATGCCAAAATTAGAACCTGCACAATTAGATAACACAATCCAAGAAACTACGAGATCTATGCAGTATTATCTAGGTACTTCATTCAATAGATCAACATGATATTGAAATATATCAAATAATAACATCACATATAGGAAAACAATGAATTATTTGCATTAATATAAATGAAAGGAGATTACAACCATGAGCAGCAGTTGATCTTGTAGAAGAGCTCCTCCAAGTTTTTGACTTGTCCTTTCCTTGTCACAATAGGAACCTCCAATCAGCCTAATTGCATGAGATGATGACCACTCACTACAGCAACATAAGGGCGGAATCACTCTCCAAAATCTAACCCGAACTAACCATGTGCTTGTGGAATGAGGTAAATATATAGGAAGGAGAGGTAGTTCATGAATTCTTATCCATTTTCCAATCTAGGATTGAGATCTAAAAGTGATGGGAGGATGAGCTCAAGGGATAAGATGGTGATTTCTCTAAGGTGGAATTAGATAGGATTCAAATGTTTATCTAAGGTAAATGGTTGAAACAACCTCTGGAAGCTTCACTTTTTTTTTTAATTTTTTTCCCGAATTTCTAGAATCAACGCACCCCCACAGTTATGCAAGGTGCACTGCATGACACCCTGAGAGAGGGAAAGACTACACTTCAACGAAATTGCTCAGTTATGCAGGGTGTGTTGGTCCTTAAAATGACTAAAACAAGGTGCTTTCAAGCAGGAACTCAGGGATTAAATAGATTCATGCTCAGGGCTCTGTGCAAGAATGGTGATAAGGGGGAATAGGATGTTGATTGATCCCATTAGGAGGCTCACTGATCGGATGTGACAAAATGGCCCCCTAAACCACAAATTCATAGATGATGACTCATGACTGAAGTGCTTTACCTTGTGACAAGTTGGGATAAAGGACAACTGATGAGCTTCATCTGTTACAATACATTTACAACATGACATCTTTGTTTGCTGAGGGAGGCATACCCATACTCATATCATAAGCTAATATAACATGTATAATTATCAAAATATGCGTCCACAAATGCAACTAGAGGACCCATGACTGGATAATTGCCTATAGGATCATGGCCAGCATACATTGTGATCTTTGTATAACTCTTGAAATCGCAGCCCGGATGGATGAAACTAGATCTGGGGTCTTCTATCTTATTCACACGACCAACCAATGTACGAGTCTATCCATGTGAATCAATGAGTTGGAATCAAACATGGTAAACACTATCTGATTATTGACTAATGATGTAAGTCGTTAACAAATGTGAGAGAAGCCACCGATGATGTTAATGGCTCTCAAGGTACTGTAGTACAATCCGCATAATGTGAATAAATGAGTTGATGACAAACACCACACAAAACATTTCAGTCGAAGGCCATTGATGTAAACATGTCGTCGATGTTGGGTTGTGTTATATTCTTTCCATGACTAACCCACATAGTTAATCGGGGGTTAGAGGGGGGAGGTCACAGGGGGTTTGAGGGGTACCCGTAACCCCACTCTATGGGGTCCGGGGTAGCACCCCGAAAAATTTTGGTTTTGGACCCTATGTTAGGTTGGCCGGACCCACCTATGGTTTTATGCGTGATTTTCGCACATGGTTTTGGACGCGATGGTTTTTTCGGTCCGTGGTATTGGATGCTTCGGCATGTATAAATATGTATTATAACATTGAAACGAACAATAATGAAAAATCAAGTTGGCAGTCCCAATTTTGGGATCCAGGGGAAAAACTTTGTGTATATGTGTTATGCTCTCGCATTGTTTATTTTCTGTGTTTTAGAATTCGTATGCAGGTAAATTCTGTACGAGGTTAAAACCTACATTTGGTATCAGAGTTGTTTTTGGCTTCAAGGGGACGCCTTTGTTTCTGAGGGGTTTCGCTCGGGCCTATGGTAGACCCTGTTCAATGGGAGATCTGCGAGATCGATTCTGGTGGTGAAAGAAGATGTCGAGCAGTGGAAAGATAGAGATCGAGAAATTTAATGGTCAGAGTTTTGAGTTGTGGAAACTCAAGATGGAGGATCTGTTGGTGGACAAAGATCAGTGGATCGCGGTAGATCCTAGTACTAAACCAACGGGAGTGTTCGATGAAGAATGGAAGAAGTTGGATCGGAAGGCAAAGAGCTTAATACGATTGTGTGTCTCAGATTCAGTATTGTTGAATGTATTAGGGGAAGCTATGGCGAAGGCTTTATGGGACAAGTTAGGGACTTTGTACCAATATAAGTCTCTGGTGAATAAACTGTTCCCGCGGAAAAAGTTGTATAGCTTGAGGGTGAAAGATGGAGACTCGGTGACAGAGCATCTGAACACATTTAATACTGTGGTAAGTCAGTTAGCATTTGTTGATATTAAAATTTCAGATGAAGATAAGTGCATCAGTTTGTTGTGTTCTCTACCAGATTCGTGGGATAGTCTGGTTATTGCAATAGGTAGCAGTGCAACTGCCTTGCAGTTTGATGAAATAGTCCCATCCTTGCTGACGGAGGAGAAGAGACTGAAAAATATGGAGAGGCAGAATGGTGATGCCTTGTCTATACGAGGACAGTCCCAGAATAGAAACAAAAATAAGTCATCGAATGGGAGATCTAAATCTAAACCTGTAAAGGTGGTGTGTTGGAAATGCGGAAAGGAAGTGCACTACAAAAGGGACTGTAAATCTAAAGCTCCTGATAAAGGAAAGGGATCTGATGATGCTCCTTCTGTAGAGGCGAAAACCACTTCAGATAAAGGTGGGGATGTGTACTTGGCTTCTTCAAGTGCACATGTAAATCATGAGGCATGGTTGATTGACTCAGGTGCATCCTTTCACTTCACTCCCCATAGAGAGTGGTTCTGCGAGTATGAGAAATACGATGGTGGTCATGTCTTCTTAGGGGATGATAGGAAGGCTAGAATCATTGGTCACAGAAAAGTAAAGTTGAAGTTGCAAGGTGGAAGGGTTAGAACACTTCTGGGTGTTCTGCATATTCTTGCATTGGCCATAAATCCGATTTATGTAAGCAAGCTGGATGATGCAGGTGTAAAAACAGTGTTCGAGAAGGATACCTGCAAAATGGTTCGGGGAGCACTGATATTGATGCATGGAGATCGAATTGAAACTCTGTACAAGCTGCAAGGTAGCACTGTTATTGATGGGTGCAACAGTTCTGTGGTTCTTGAAAGTGGAGCAGAAAATCTAGTGGTCTCTGGAGAGAAGACCATGCTGTGGCATCAAAGTCTTGGACATATTGGAGAGAAGGGCCTTCGAATACTTCATGGTAAAGGTATGGTAGAAGGTATAAGTAATAGCTCTCTAGATTTTGATTTCTGTGAAAATTGTGTATATGGGAAGCAGAATCGGGTGAGTTTCCCCTCTGGTGGTAAGAGGGCAAAACAAATATTAGAGCTTGTGCACAGTGATGTGTTTGAACCTGTGAAGGTTCCATCACTGGGTAAATCTATGTACTATGTATCATTTATAGATGACTTCTCAAGGAATACATGGATATATTTCCTTAAGAAGAAATCTAAAGTCTTTGACAAGTTTAAAGAATTTAAGGCTCTCGTGGAAAATCAGATAGAGAAGAAGATAAAGGTGTTGAGGACAGATAATGGTGGAGAGTTTTGCAGCAAGGAATTTGAAGAATGCTGTAAGAAGTGTGGTATAGCACGACAAAACACTACTGCATATACACATCAGCAAAATGGAGTTGCAGAAAGAATGAATAAGATGTTGATGGAAAGAGTAAGAAGCATGCTCAGTGGTGCCGGTTAGGACAGGAATTCTGGGCAGAGGCGGTGGATACTGCATGTTACCTGGTCAACAGGTCACCTTCATCAGCGTTGGAGGATAAAACTCCACAAGAGGTATGGATTGGTAAGAAACCCTCTATTTCACATCTAAGGGTATTTGGATGTGATGCATATGTACATGTTCAAAAGGAGAAACGAACCAAGTTGGATAGTAAATCTGAAAAGTGCATCTTTATTGGGTATAAGGATGGTTTAAAGGGTTATAAGTTTTGGAACCCAGTAACAATGAAGGTTGTGTATAGCCAAGATGTGGTGTTCAGAGAGGTGAAAGATGTTATTAAACATGAAGTCCAACCAAAAAAACCTGAGAAGATAGAGTTTGAGCTAAAGGAGGAACAATTAGACTCTATAGCAGAAGAGGAATCAAAAGATGGAGAGCCACAAACTCCAGCTGTGAGAAGATCAGTTCGAGAAAGAAGGTAGCCAGAAAGGTATAGTCCATCTGCTTTCTGTTCAAATTTTTTTTTGTCTGTTACTGATGATGATCCCATAACTGTGAAGGAAGCAGTGGATTCAGAGGATGGAAAACTTTGGAAAGAGGCCATGGTTGATGAAATGGCATCTTTGCACAAAAATGAGGCTTGGGATATGGTGGAGTTGCCAGCTGGAAGGAAACCCATTGGCAAAAAATGAGTGTTCAAGAAGAAGACAAATGCAGAAGGAAAGGTGGAGAAATAAAAAGCTCGGTTGGTAGCAAAAGGTTATTCCCAGGTGCTAGGAATTGATTTTGGTGATATTTTTTCTCTTGTTGCCAAGGTAACTTCTATTAGATTACTTTTATCTGTTGCTGCTGCTTTTGATTTTGAGGTAGAACAGATGGATGTGAAGATAACATTTCTTCACGGGGATCTGGAAGAGGAAATATACATGAAGCAACCTGAAGGCTTTGCAGTGAAGGGTAAGAAAGAACTGGTATGCAAGTTAAAGAAGTCTTTATATGGGTTAAAACAGTCACCAAAGATGTGGTATCAGAAATTTGATACATTTATATAGGGACTTGGTTTTACCAGAAGCAAAGCAGATCACTGTGTGTATTTTAAATTAATTGGTGACCATGTTATTTATCTGGTCTTGTATGTGGATGATATGTTGCTGGTTGGAAATGACAAAGAAATTATCCAGGATTTGAAGACCCAATTGTCCTCCAAATTCGACATGAAAGATCTTGGTGCTACAAAGTATATTTTGGGCATGGAAATTAAAAGAGATCGGACAAAGAGGAAGCTCTAGTTAAACCAAAGGAAGTATGTCGAGACAATACTACAAAGGTTTAATATGCAGGATAGTAAACCGGTGAAGGTTCCTATTCCTATAGGTGTGAGGTTATCTGCTGAACAGTGTCCCAAGACACAAGAAGAGGAAGAGGACATGTCCCGTGTTCCATATGCAAGTGCAGTCGTAGCCTGATGTATGCAATGGTCTGTACTAGACCAGACATTGCACATGCAGTGGGAGTAATGAGCAGGTTTATGTCAAAACCAGGGAAGAAGCATTGGACAACAGTGAAGCGGGTTTTCAGGTATTTGCGTGGAACTAGTGATTATGGTTTGTGCTACCAAGGAAGACCAGGATTGGACAGAGTGTTGGATATTCATGGCTTTGTTGATGTAGACTGGGCTGGAGATCTGGATCAGAGAAGATCTATAAGTGGGTATGTGTTTAACCTATTTGGAGGTGCAGTGAGTTGAATGAGTAAGAAACAATCTGTAGTGGCACTATCAACTACAAAGGCAGAATACATGGCAGCCACTCATGCAAAGAAGGAAGCAGTTTGGTTGCAGAGATTGTGTTCAAGTATGTAGTTAGTACATGAAGCTATAAGGATAGACTATGATAGCCAAAGTGCAATTTTCTTGGCAAAGAACCCTGCATATCATTCAAAGACAAATCACATTGATGTTCAGTATCACTTTGTGAGGGATATGATAGAAGACAAAAAGGTGTTGCTGGTAAAGGTGGACACTTTGAAGAATACTGCAGATGCATTGACAAAATCTGTGAGCTCTGAGAAGTTCTCTTGGTGTAGAGAAACAATGGACGTTGCAAGGCTGGATAAATGACTAAGCTCTCTTGTGGCCTCCTGTGGAAAGAAAACAACAAGTGGGAGAATGTTGGGTTGTGTTATATTATTTCCACGACTAGCCCACATAGTTAACCGGGGGTTAGAGGGGGGAGGTCATAAGGGGTTTGAGGGGTACCCGTAACCCTACTCTATGGTGTCTGGGGCAGCACCCCATAAAATTTTGGTTTTGGACCCTATGTTAGGTTGGGCGGACCCACCTATGGTTTTATGCATGATTTTTGCACATGGTTTTGGACGCGATGGTTTTTTCGATCCATGGTATTGGATGCTTCGGCATGTATAAATATGTATTATAACATTGAAAAGAACAATAATGAAAAATCAAGCTGGTAGTCTCGGTTTTGGGATCCAAGGGAAAATCTTTGTGTATATGTGTTTTATGTGTTTTATGTGTTATGCTCTCGCATTGTTTATTTTTTGTGTTTTAGAATTTGTATGCAGATAATTTCTGTATGGGGTTAAAACCTACAATCGAGAGTGAGGAAACTTGTCATTGATGTATGCAAGCACCAAGTTACCAAAGGTATGTTTCTAAGTCAACTTCCTAGATGATGTGTTGATGTAAATAGGAAGCGACCTGTCGCAAGAGGGCCTTGATGTATCCCCCATCAATGACACGAAATGGGTATCATAATTGAGACAGAATGATTAGAATGATTCTGATATGGAACTGGATCAGGAAAGGCAGACATGAAATGAAGGCTTAAGAGTTATTGTAGGAGAGAAAAATTGAATGTCTTCTCTTGAACACATCGGTGACACTGAATGGAGTTGGCAGCGTTGACCCAAAACTGAAATGGAGGCTTTGAATATGGTATGATAATTAAAAGACAAGAAGATTACCCAACCCAACAACCATGGAGATGAAGTGGAAGATTGTTGTGTTCAAGAGCGACTCGTTGCCATTAGCAAAATGGAATCCCTTGTTTTCCCAATTTCCCCAACCATACTGGTCAGTACCTCTTTATTTTTTAACAAGCTTGAGGAGGATAACATATGCTTGATCTGTAAGTTCATCCTTCGAATGAATCCCTCTGAGTATATTTAATGAACCCTGACAAGGAGTGGTTCGGTCCCATCATGATCGATGATTCCATCACTGTTTGATGTTTTAATGAGTCCAACAAAGGTAAAACTCGACATCTTTTTCATGTTTATAGAGTTTGAAAAAAAGACGAAAAAGGAAAACTCCAAATGTCCCTTTTCATAGGTAGTCCCTTAGGTCCAAAAAGGTAGAAAACAATACCTAAGAGAACCTCTTAGCCATATTCGACTAAGGTATTCCTTTTCCATAGCTAGTTTATCTCAGTCCGGAAAAGGGTTAAACTTATACTGAGTAAACATCTTTTCATTTACTTTTACGAGTTCAAAAAGGCAAGTGATTGACAATATTTTCATGTTTTGGGAATCTGAAAATAACTAAAAGAGGATTCTTCCTGGAGGAATGAGTGGCATAAAGAGTAGCAACTAATTCTGGTCATGATGGAACTGCTAAAAACACGTAAAGTTCAAGAGGTTGGCTAATAAGACCACTCATCACAGCGGTTCCTTTGGAAAGGGTAAACAACCAAGTGAAAGCGTATGATTGACCAAGCAGATGGTGACAATGGAATGAAAAAACCAAGGCTCATCTAGCAAAACAAGCTAATAAAAATGGCAATCGCGAGGGATAAAATGGGAATGGTTTCATTTTTACAGAAGCTTGAAACATGGGAAACTATGCTTGAAATTGGTTTCATTTTTACACAAGCTTGAAACAAAGGAAAAACTATGCTTGAAATAAGTTTGCATGCCCCCAACATAATGATTCAATTCAAGGTACATGCCCCCCAAGCTTCATTTTATGCCCCTAAGTAGACTACTGGGTACTAACACGTGGATGGAATGAAGGTTCATTTACGAGATCAAGTGAGAGACTCAACTGAGAATTTACAAGATCTAATCAAAGACTCTAATTGGAAGGGGATTTGTTTCATTTTTTAGCGAGCTTGACACAATAAAAGAACTATGCTCATAGGAACCTATTTCATTCTTCAACGAGGTTGACATAGTAAAAGAACTATCCTCATGACACCTTGTTTCATTTTTAACTAGCTTGACACAAGAAAGGAACTCTGCTCTAGGGACCTTGTTTCATTTTTTAAGGAGCTTGACACAAGAAAAAGGAACTCTGCTCTGACACCTTGTTTCATTTTTTAAGGAGCTTGACACAAGAAAAGGAACTATGATTTGACACCTTATTTCATTTTTTAAGGAGCTTGATACAATAAAAGGAACTTTGCTCCGGGAACCTATGATAATGACCTCCAAGAGGCCATGGCTTCCAAGAGGTTCTCATCAGATGGGAGAACAATGCTCTGGAACAGATACATATCAAGGGATCCAATGGAAAGATCAAGCTCCAATGCCCCCAATAAATGATTCACCATATCACCTACTAGATCTAGGTCGAAAGAAGTTGAGGAGACAGTGAAAGGCTCATCTTTAGCAGTAGGTATCTGAATGGGACATGAATGGGATAGGTTGCCACATAATTAACCTATGGTGGGGAAGATACCACTTGCATATAAGGACCATTTAGGGAAGTTTGTTGATTGGGAGTCAAATTAGGACCAACGAATGAAAGCTAGTCAATAGTCATGATTCTTCCTTCATGCAGGAAACACATCACATGAAAGAGTGAAGAGACAAGAGCTCCCATGACATAAACATAGTCACGCCAAAGGAGTAAATTAAAATCCAAAGGGCCTTGGACTACCATCACATCGATATAGATAATCTTTCCTCCAAAAGTAATAGGAAACTTAAGAAGGATCCCTAACATTTGACTAGTTCCTTTGTTAAAAGCCAACAAATTTTGGGTAACGGGCACAAGCTACAGAGAACCTAAATCTTGCCAAGTAGTTGAGGACATAATACTAACAGATTCTCCTTCATCTATGATTGTGCTAGGTATGGCCACATTATAAGCCTGTACTATGATATGGAAGGGCACGTAAGGAGGAAGACGATATCCTGTGAGTCGACTCCAATCAAAAGAAGTGACCATACTACTTGGAGGGGGTGTCTTGGGAACATGAGGACTGCCCCCTTGTGTCATAGGAACGGGATGATTGTCCCCTTGTATCATAGGAACGAGAGGATTTTCCCCTTGTATCGTGGGAATGGGAGGATTCCCCCCTAGTTCATTGGAATCTGAAGAAACAAGAAGAACCTGAGTGGTATGAACTTCACTCTCTACGGGAAAGGTATGATCAACTGAAGGTGGAATCGAGTCAACCATTTTCTCAACCAATGGTTGGTTGAAAATGGACTCATGGGATTCATGTTCAGAGAGAGCGAGATTGATTAGATTCGGTTTCTAATCAATCACTTCTACAACTAGTGGAGAATTGGGAGAAAGCTTCTAGTAACCAGCTGGAAGTCTAAGTTGAGAATATAAGGTTTTCCAACACTTTTGAGGCTTCATCCATATAATTACAAAGGTGAATAAGATGATTCCCTTCACATAACTTATGGGGAAATTTGACTTTACCCTTTTTCCCATGGACCTTACTATCACTAGTTGAAGGTTTGTCACCAGTGTGATCTCCATAAGTTGACGAGAAAGGCCGATGTGAGCCTGTGGACCACACTTATAATACCTTGGGAATACCAGGACAATCTATAAGAATGTGGTCACCCTTACATAACATGCAAGGGAATTTAACTTTACAGGGTTGATTGGAAGATTTGTCCATACTAGTTGCATTTGTAGCAATGGTTGCTTGGTTACCCCCTTTCTTATTTTGCTTCTTCTTCTTCGTCCTTTTCTTCTTCTTAGCTTCTTGGTTACCAAAATCAAGACTTTCACCAGGCGAAGATGATCTGAATTTGAAACTACTTGAAATTTGTTTGCAAGGTATTCAATTCAGAATTAAACATGTTTAAAAGATTCCCATGTCTTGTAGAGGAAAACACATGAAATTTTCAGCTGTTCATGACCCATTTAAGCATAGCAGAGTTTTTTCCTTTTACTATTTAACACATTAAAATGAATTTGTTCTGCAAAATAAATCAACCACAAATGCAAAAGAAGTTGATAAAGCAGTTCACCCCCTCCAGGGCTACGTCTGCTGGGTCCAAAGCTCCCAACCGGGCTTGTCCTTGTTTTTATTAAATGCTCAAATTGAAAATATAGCTAAATAGAAGCATCTACAGGAGAAATAGATGGTAAAAATGGATTTAGAACACTTGAATCCTTCAGGATTGACTATTGGATCACCTCCAATGGATACCTGCAACCCTATATAGTCTTCACAAAACTGGACCCTGGTGGCTCCTAAAACTTTCACGGCTCCAAAACCTCTGCAAATGACCTCAGATGGCTATACGACCTGCACCAATCGCTTCAGAAGGTCGAAAATACCCAAAATCAAAAAAAAAATCGTCCAAAACGGACTTTCCTAGCCAAAGTTATGGCCATTTACTCCCAACTGCCAGTTGCCCCTACAAAAACTCCAGCTAACTTTAGTTAACTCCAGTTAGCTCCGCCAATTATGGCGGGTCCGCCAAATTTGGCGCTCCTGCCAAAATTCCGCCAACTTAACTGCAGTTACATTTAATGTTTGGGTGGTTGCCTCGGATTTCGTGCTGGCAGTTTGGCTGGCGGTTGGGTTTGGCCCACGGTTCTCGGTCACGGTCATATGACAGGGGGGCTGGCCCCCTTTGGTTTTCGCCCCCAACCAACTTTACAGTTTTTAAACAATTAACTCCGCCCTTTAGTCAACATGTGACCATGTGGTCCAGCGGTAGAGCGCTTGGCTAATAGACCATAGGTCAGGGGTTCGATCCCCCATCTGACCAAAATTTTAATACATTCGCCCAACCATCTTGCTGACGTCATCTGGGGGCCACGTGGCGGCCTCCGGGCCTGCCACGTGGCAGCTTCTGATTGGCTGTTCAAAGGGAATATTCTGCAGAATATTCCTTTTTTAATTTTTTTTTGAAAAATTAAAATTTCTAATGTTATGGACAAATTCTTCTTTTTGCCATAACTTCCTCATACGGCGACCGTTTTTCGAACCGTTTGCGGCGCCGGAATCGGGAAGACGAGCACTTTCCAGTCGTTCAACTTTGAACTAGTTCTGAGCACTTTAAATTTTGAGCATTTTACGACACTTAGGACATGAGCACTTGATCACGCCTCCCCATTGGGAAGCTTTTGGACCCCAAAAGCCTTCAACTACCTGTTAAAGAGGTGAGGGTACAGCTCCCTCACTCTGTCCACCTCCATCCACTTTGCCTTGTTCGGTTTGTTGCCTTTGAAACCAACCCGAACATAATCTACACTACTCCTCCTTAAAGTGCGTGTCCTTCTGTCAAGGATTGTATCTTCTTTCAGCTCATCTAAGAATTCTGGCGAGAAATCTTCTATAGATGGCAGCTGAACAACATTTTCATGATCCGCAATCAAAGGAGGTTCATACAAGCGTAAGTTCTCCACATTGACAACAGAATACATTTGCATGTAGGAAGGCAAATCTAATTGAAAAGCATTATTTCCAACCTTCTTGAGGATTTTGAATGGACCATAACGAATAGGCTTCAGCTTTTTACCTTCTCCTTGCATCCTTTCCTTACTAATAAACAGCCATACCTCATCCCCTTCTTGAAACTTGTGATCGACTCTATGCTTGTCGTGTCTTTCCTTGTACTTGCCTTGACTCTTCTCAAGCTGTTCTTGAATTTGCTGATGTATTTGTTGAATTCTTTCAATGAATGAACGAGCTTTGTCAATATCATTATGTCCCTCAATGGCAACATCTTTCTCAAGAATGAAATCAAGAGGTGATTTTGGCAAGTAACCAAAACAAGCTTCAAACGGTGAGGTGTTTGTGGAAGAGTGCTTGGCACGGTTGTAAGCATGCTGTATGTAGCGCAAATGTTCATCCCAAAGCTTGGGATGCTTGCTGCAATAACCTCTCAAGAGGTGCACAATGGTTCTGTTCACAACTTCGGTTTGTCAATTTGTTTGCGGATGGAAAGCAGTACTTTTCTTCAACTTTGTGTCCATCATCTCCCATAGGTTGGACCAAAAATTCCCCACAAATCTGGAATCCCTGTCACTAATAATGGAAGTAGGCAAACCAAAGTGAATCCATACATGATGAAAAAATAATTCAGCAGTTTGTTCAGCAGTTATAGTTTTCTTACAAGGCATAAGTATACACATTTTGTTGAAACGATCAACTACTACATATAAATAATCATGATGCTTTCGAGATTTTGGCAAACCTCCTACAAAATCCATAGAGATGCTCTCCCATGGTCTAGAAGGTACCGACAAAGGAGTATACAAACCAAGCTTCCTATTGCTAGGCTTGCTTGTAGCACATAATGAACAACCTCTTATGAACCTTGAAACAGAATCTACCATGCGAGGCCAATAGCAATACCTCTGTAGATGTGCAACTGTTTTGCTCACACCAAAATGGCCAGCAATAAGAGAAGAATGAGCTTCTCTTATGACATTTATCCTCTCCCCCTGTGGTATACACAACTTGCCCAAATGAAACAGCAAATTGTTATGCATGTGATAGTCATTTTCCTCTACATGATTCCCTTTACTCAAGTTAGCATACGCATCTTTAAAGTCATCATCAGATGCATATTGTTCTATGTAACTATCATGTACAATGGAAGCATTCTTAAGTAAAGTAACAACACCAATAATAGGCCTTGAAAGCATATCAACAACCTTATTCAAAGTACCTTTCTTATACCTTATTACCAAATGGAACTGTTGCAAGAAGCCCATCCATCTGAAGTGTCGTGACTGTTGTAACTTGCTTTGTTATTGCAAGTACTGTAAGGGCTGATGGTCGGTATGTATAACAGTTTCTTTGCCCATCAAGTAGTGTTTCCACTTTTTGACGCTTTGTACCAACGCATACAACTCCTTATCATATGTAGGATAATTTACAACAACACCATCAAAAGTTTCAGAATGAAAAGCAATAGGCTTACCATGCTGTAGAAGAACTGCACCCATAGCATAATCACTAGCATCAGTTTGTATCTCAAATGGTTGTCTCAAATCCAGTAATGCAAGGACTGGAGCTGAACTAGTCTTCTCTTTCAAAGATTCGAAAGCTTTTTGCTACTTGCCTCCCCATTGGAAAGCATGCTTCACTCTTGTCACTGCATGCATAGGAGTTGCTATAGAAGAGAAGTTAGAGATAAACTTCCTCCAATATTGAGCTGCACCCAAAAAACTTCTTACCTCTATTATGGATTTGGGAGTAGGCCACTTCACAATAGCCTCAATCTTAGCAGGATCAATTCTCAAAGCACCTCCTCCTACTATGTGTCCCAAATAAACCAAAGAAGTCTTTCCAAATTCACACTTTGACATTTTAAGAAATAACTGATTCTTCTTCAAAACATCAAGTACTTTTCTAACATGAATGACATGATCTTCTCTAGACTTGTTGAAAATTAAGATGTCATCTAAGTAGACAATAACGAAATCATCAAGAAAAGGACGCAAGACATCATCCATTACCCGCATGAAAGTTGCAGGTGCATTGCACAAACCAAACGGCATCACAAGCCACTCAAAGAGTCCTTGTTTGGTTTTAAAGGTTGTCTTCCAGATGTCACTTTCTTCAATTCTTACTTGATGATATCCACTGCGCAAGTCTAGCTTAGTGAAATATCGAGCATCTTTCAGCTGGTCTAGCAAATCATCTATCCTTGGGAGTGGGTAACGATTCTTTACCGTTATCTTGTTCAAGGCCCTAAAATCAACACACATACGCCAAGTGCCATCTTTCTTTGGAATCAATACAATCGGTGACCCACTTGGCGAAGTACTTGGCCTTATGAAACCCTTGTCCAACAAGTCCTTGATTTGCTTCTTTATTTCAACATTATCCATAATAGACATGCGGTACATGCCTATGTTTGGAAGAGGACAATCTGGATGCAAATGGATTTCATGCTGAATCTCCCTCTTAGGAGGCAAACCTGTTGGCTCCTGAAACATCTCATGATATGCATCAACTACATCATACATATCTGATTTAAGTTTTGGATCACAATTGTCAAATGACTCATGATTCACATCAACCTTGGGCTTAATCATAAGAAGAACAAAATTATTACTTGAATTGACCAGCCTTTTTACCTATCCTGTATTCACCATCGCTATATTTGTCTTCTTGCGATGAGCTCTAACAATGAACTCCTTGCCATCTTTGAAAAGATGATATTTGTTTTCATGGCGATGAAAGATAGCTTTCCTGTCAAACAAGTAAGGACTTCCCAAAACAATTCCTGCTATATCAAAAGGTACCACATCAAGTTCAACTGTGTCAATAAAATGTGCAGTAATTGCAAAGCGCAATGTGCACTTTCTTGAAACTTGTAAATTTTCATCCTTGCAAATCCATCCAAGTGGATATGGCTTCGGATGTGGAACGGTCTCAAGTTTAAGCTGCTTGACCAAGTCCTCTGATATAAGGTTTGCTTGTGACCCACTATCAAAAAGTGTGTCAATTTTAGTATGTTTTGAAATCACCCTCACATGAAACAGTTCAATTCTTTCTTCCTCATTAGGAGCTTGTACATGGCAGTTTGAGGTACTAGTGCTGGCTTGAGTTTCAATTTCTTTTCCCTTCAAGTTTTTCAAACCCATGGCTGCAATTTTGGTTTCATCACCTAAATCTTCCCCTAAATCCTGTGGTGTAGATGTAGTAGCAGCAGTGTTATGTTTCCCTTTGGATTTGTTAGATTGAGGTCTTTTTTCAAGATGTAATTTCCAACAGTTTTTATCCTCATGGCCTGGTTTAGAACAGTGTTTACAGATCACTTTCTCACTCTCCTGTTTAACAGATGCATTCTTTTTGCCCTTTCCCTTGGAGGTTTTCTCTTTGTTTTTCCCCTTGGGGGGCTTGTTTCTACCCTCTTCAAATGTGTTTTTTTCCTTTCCTCTAAATTGGTAGCTTGGACACAAACCTCGTCCAGGCTAGTAGGGTTAAACATCAAGATGGTGTGTCTAAGGTAGCTATGCAAGCCACCGATGTATTTCAGCAAGGTTTCTTGGGTCTGTAAATCTACCCCTAACAAGAGAGCTCTTCTCCTGAATTCTTGGGTGTAGTCTTGGACACTCTGACCCTTAAGTTTTCTGAAATTTTGTCAATTCATAATGGCTTTCTGCATGTGAGCAAGAGGATAAAACTGTTTTTTAATGGCTAACAGAAATTCAGGCCATGTTAAGGTAACCTTACCAAATTTCTTGATCTCTTCTTTAGTCTTGGCCTCCCACCAGACCAATGCTGCTCCATCCATTCTCAAAGAAGCCAACTGAATCTTTGTGGCATCATCATGCATATTCTGGATCCTCAAGTAAACTTCCAACTGCCTAATCCAGTTGTCAAGCTTTTCTACATTCACTTCACCATTAAACATAGGTAATTCGAATTTTACATCAACCTTCAAAAAAGGACTTTTTCCAGAGGATCTATGCTTATGAACAGAAGAAGACGAGGATGAAGAGGAAGAAGGTGAAGATGGGGGTGGTGGATCACCATTTCCTCCATGTCCTTTCTTGGAATGATCATCATCCTTCTTACCTCCTGAAGAGCCCTCTCCTTCATGTGGATGTTTGGACCCTTCTCCAGCCAATTTCTCATTTCTTTCTTGGTACAATATCCTCACCATTTCAGTGAGGTCTAAGAAAGCCTTTCTGAAGACTCTTTCTTCTTCTCTTGGATCTATCTCTGTAGGAATTTCTCCTTGATGTTCAGACATCCTTGAAGCTTCTACTGAGACTCTTGAGGGTGAAATTGAAGGTGGAGGTGATGGCTCTCTGGCCTTCCTTGACTGAGGATTCTCTCGTTCTCTAGTCAACTGTCCTTCCCCTCTTTTAAGTTTCAACCTGGTAAGTATCAATACTTTGCAAGACAGTTAGAAGATCTTTGCACAAAAACCCTAAGCTCTGATACCAACTTGATCTAAATTTGAAACTACTTGAAATTTGTTTGCAAGGTATTCAATTCAGAATTAAACATGTTTAAAAGATTCCCATGTCTTGCAGAAGGAAAACACATGAAATTTTCAGCTGTTCATGACCCATTTAAGCATAGCAGAGTTTTTTTCTTTTACTGTTTAACACATTAAAATGAATTTGTTCTGCAAAATAAATCAACCACAAATGCAAAAGAAGTTGATAAAGCAGTTCACCCCCTCCAGGGCTACGTCTGCTGGGTCGAAAGCTCCCAACCGGGCTTGTCCTTGTTTTTATTAAATGCTCAAATTGAAAATACAGCTGAATAGAAGCATCTACAGGAGAAATAGATGGTAAAAATGGATTCAGAACACTTGAATCCAATGGATACCTGCAACCCTATACAGTCTTCACAAAACTGGGCCCTGGTGGCTCCTAGAACTTTCACGGCTCCAAAACCTC
Source organism: Pinus tabuliformis (assembly GCA_031772625.1). NCBI lineage: Eukaryota > Viridiplantae > Streptophyta > Pinopsida > Pinales > Pinaceae > Pinus > Pinus tabuliformis. The sequence continues at coordinate 745,657,985 of CM062815.1, forward strand.
TGCAAATGACCTCAGATGGTTGTAAGACCTGCACCAATGGCTTCAGAAGGTCGAAAATACGCAAAATAAAAAAAGAAATTAGTCCAAAACGGACTTTCCTAGCCAAAGTTATGGCCATTTACTCCCAACTGCCAGCTGCCCCTACAAAAACTCTAGCTAACTTTAGTTAACTGCAGTTAGCTCCGCCAATTATGGCGGGTCCGCCAAATTTGGCGCTCCTGCCAAAATTCCGCCAACTTAACTGCAGTTACATTTAATGTTTGGGTGGTTGCCTCGGATTTCGTGCTGGCAGTTTGGCTGGCGGTTGGGTTTGGCCCACGGTTCTCGGTCACGGTCATATGACAGGGGGGCTGGCCCCCTTTGGTTTTCGCCCCAACCAACTTTACAACTTTTAAATAATTAACTTCGCCCTTTAGTCAACATGTGACCACGTGGTCCAGCGGTAGAGCGCTTGGCTAATAGACCATAGGTCGGGGGTTCAATCCCCCATCCGACCAAAAATTTTAATACATCCGCCCAACCATCTTGCTGACGTCATCTGGGGGCCACGTGGCGGCCTCCGGCCTGCCACGTGGCAGCTTCTGATTGGCTGTTCAAAGGGAATATTCCCTGGAATATTCTGTGGAATATTCTTTTTTTATTTTTATTTTTTTTTTTGAAAATTAAAATTTCTAATGTTATGGACAAATTCTTCTTTTTGCCATAACTTCCTCATACGGCGACCATTTTTCGAACAGTTTGCGGCTCCGGAATTGGGAAGACGAGCAATTTCCAGTCGTTTAACTTTGAACCAGTTCTGAGCACTTTAAATTTTGAGCATTTTACGACACTTGGGACATGAGCACCTGATCAGAAGAGGAAGAAAGGGATGAAGAAACAATAGGTGAAGAAGGAAAAGGGTCAACTTTAGGATCAACATGAGGTTGATGTTGTTCAGGTGGAGGAGAACTCGGTTGAGAAGCAGTTTGGACATTTAGAACCATAAGGGTTGAAAATAACCAAACTAGCAAACCAATGGTAAATCCGGGAAGGGACAATGTTGCCATATAAGGAGCACCAATATTTCCAAAAGAAGGAAAAGGACCACAATTCTTGTCAGAGTGGTTCCCTTGATTGGTACACTATGGAATTGTTGCCATTAGTCTCAACCTAAGATCTACCAAGAGTTGTTCCACAGGGAGGATGTCCTTTCGCGATCAATTAATTGATTTTAGAAATTAAAGACACAAACTAAACAAAGGGTTAAACTAAGCAAAAGGTTTACCAAGCAAATGTGAATTGTAATATACGCCTTGGCGAACCAAGGAGTTAACATACGTGCAACAATCTCCCTGATTGTTGTGTTCAGTGTATCACAATATGCATGGCGCTGGCTTGGTTACCTATGGATGGATAACAACCTATAGGGCACTCCAAAAATATACTCGACGGTACGTGGGAGTGGAGTCCGTAGTAGAGTTGTCTAATGTGTAGTTGTTTGATGAGAGCGTTCCCATATACTTTTCGTGCATGGAGAGTCATCTGATATACCTGAAGGTATGTGTTATATACCTAGGGGGGATAATATGGGGTACAAAGGGAGGTAAACAAGGGAATAATGTAATAATGGGATGGGCCATAGTAATAAATAAGGTGGTTAACCCGTATGATGTAAGGGACCATAAGTAGTTAGTAATAATGTAATGGGACCATGGTATTAGATAGATGGTATTGAGGGAACCATGGTAATGACCCATGGTATTGTATGTATGAGGCCTATATAGAGGCTGGAGATTCCACATTGAGAGATGTCAAGGATTATTGTATGAACAGGCATATGGCTTTTGGAGTGTTCTCCTTCTTTAAGGGGTGAATGTATGGTGTTGCCCTACCTTAAGGGTTTTGATTAATAAAGAAGAATTTCTATCTATTCAAATCTTGTTATTTCTAGGTTTATGTGCATTGTCTTATATTTTTAGATCAGATCTATAACAAGTGGTATCAGAGCACTTTCTTGGGCAAAAGTGGAGAATTTTTTATTTTTTTTTGGCAGAAACTTTCAGGGGCGGCGAGTTTGCAGATCAGATCTATGCATTTTGGGGCAAAATCTGCAAAATCTAATTGTAGATTTGGATTCTTTGTGAAGAACACCCAATTTAAAAAAAAAAAAACGGCCGAATCGGAGTCCGGATGAAGGAGACATCGCTGATCTAAAAATCAGTGGGGTTGTAGACAATTTTCAGGGCAACGAGTTTGTGGCGCAGATTTGGACGTCCCGGTGCAAGATTTGCAAAATCTAATTGCAGATCTGGATTCTTTGTGAAAAAAATACCTGATTAAAAAAAAAAAAAAAAAAAAAAAAAAAAAAAAAAAAAAAAAAAAATCGAATCGAAGTCCGGATGAGGGAGATATCGCTGATTTAAAATCAGCTCTTTTTTTAGAATTTTTGGTGATTACGGGAGAGTTGCAGTGCAGATCTGAAATTCCAGTGCCTGGATCAGGATTTCTATTACATGGGCAGATGCAGAATGGTTGTTCCATTTTCGAAAACAAGTCATAATAGGGATTTTGGAAATGTGTGATTCAATGGGTATTAAACTGGTTCATTCCACCTCATATTATCCTCAAGGAAATGGTCTAGCAAAATCTTCAAATAAAAGCCTGATAAGGATAATTAAGAAGCTGTTAGAAGGCAATAAAAAGAATTGGGATTTTAAGCTCAAGTATGCACTTTGGGCTGACAGAGTGACCATTAAAAAATCCACAGGGAATTCTCCTTTTAGGCTGGTATATGGCACTGAAGCTGTATTCCCAATTCAACAAACTCTCCCTGTGGCAAAATTACTTCAAATAGAACAGAATGAAGAAGAAGACATGGCAAAAAGGATCACTGATTTAGCAGAGGTACATCAGATCAAAGAATAGCTGGTTGAAAAGGCTGCAGCACATCAGAAGAAGATCAAGGAAGCTTTTGACAGGAAGACAAAAGCAGATAATTTTCAGGTTGGAGACTTGGTGCTGAAGTGGGATGCATTGAAAGAGAAGAAAGGAAATCATGGGAAGTTTGATGCATTCTAGACCGGGGCTTTTATCATTTCTCAAATTCAAGGGAACAACACCTTCATACTGAAAAGTATGGGAGGAGAGGCAGTTTTTGATGGCCCAATTAATGGGCGTTTTCTAAAAAATTATGTTGTTTAAGGTCTTTGGCCTTAAAAGTTGTAAATATTTTGTTTTATGAGTTTTGTGTAGACAAAGTAGACTCCATGCCCAATGGAACACTAGGAATTTTGGCTAATTTGTTTTCATCAGGAAGGCATTGATCTGCAGGTTCTTTAGACCTCACAGGGAGGATCTCATCCCCACAAGGAGCCAGTGTTAGCTCTGCTACAGATTGCTGATAATTCAAAAAAGCCGGAGTAAGCTTGGTCCTCTGTTTTAGCTCAAAAGAAGCCTATGCCAGGGTTCCCGCCACCCTCCACCTTGTTCATCCTCATTTCTGCTTTTTCCCAGGGTTCCTTTGTTTAAAACCGCATATAAGAGCTTTTGCTCTTAGCCCCGAGCATAAAGTTAATGTTGCCATATAACTATTACCTCATAACTGTGCGCTTTTACAAAGTCAAATAACCTGCGGCTTTTCCCATCACATCAGTCCCGCTAAACCTTGTTCGTCTCGTCGCCGTCCAATCATTTGATGCGCGATTGGACGGCATTTGCATCTCTCGTCGCTGAAACATACACGCACAATAGCCAGCAGGGAAAGCGGTTTCCCGCGAGTCACATCCACCACGCGTCGTCACTTGAATGGAATCACGCCCCCACTGTACGTTCACCGTCCATTCCGATAAGCGGTGCGGGGAAAACCACTTACCGCCCATCTCGCTTGTCCCCGCTCGCTATCGCCCATGCTTGTTAGCCGCTTGTCAGCTGTTGGATCTGCCCGCCCGCGATTCGACGACCCTCGTTTGTCCGTCCACATGCCCTCCCGATACTCCTTATCTAGCGCCCTCCGTTGTTGATCATTACGCTCCAACGGTTGATGTTCGTCCTCCGCCCACTCTTACACCCGCCATGAAGTCTTCTCCACCTTTGACTGAGCTGTCCTTCCGAAGTACAACAACGATCAATTACCTATACCTAGCGCAGTTACTCCTCAGCGACTTCATTTAACAGTAGGAATGGTCGAGAAGAAAAGGACAACCTCGAGCAGTTAAACGTATTTATCAGTTGTGGAGCCTCTTGCAGTCAACACTCCACCTGCTCGAGAAGGATAGCAAAGTATCTCAAAAGGCCAATTTTGTTCATTAAAGCATGCAGTTTGTGGCAGAGACCCGTATTAGATAGTCAATGTGGTTGGTGGTCAATTATGACCCCTCCACGCATAGAGCAATAGAGCAATTTTGTAATCAAACTCTATATATACCCAAAAAGACAATGTAATGAGCATTGATGGTTGTTGTTTTGATGTAAGGTTCAACTTCTGGAGACTGTAACTACTGTGATACCTGCAGCGTCTGGTCTTCATTTTTAGCTAATATAAGCTTCTTTTGCTGTTAATTGCTCACTTTCCACTTCTTCTTTGTTCCAGGTTGTGCCTGTTATGCATCTTTCATGTGCTTTTGATGTTTAGCATTAGAGGGGTTGTCGTCTCACCTCTATGTTAGAATCTAGTATGTATCATTGAATCTATATGCAGGTTTCTGTTATTTTAATGCCAGAGAGCTGTCATCCTGTCTGTGCATTAGGAAATAGATTTACAGATCTTTTAACTGGTTGCAGCCGGCCATCACAGGGTCCTGTGCATCTGTTGTTGTGGTCAGTATTCTCCATCTTCACCTGTTCCTCAAACTGTGAGTAATTGGTGGTCTAAAGCCTTGTAGTCTGGGGGTGTTCACGCATGTTTGGGGTTATGTATAGTAGAAGTGGTTATCTGGCTTGAATATGCATCATTCTTTCCACTCATCCACCCATTTCCAACATTTTTGTTGAGTTTGTGATGTTCCCGAGCATCTCTGAGATACAACTTAGGAGAGTTTCTTGGGGTGATAACATTAATTGGCGCCATTGCCGGGGAGAGGAGATTGAAGCTCAGCTTCCCTAGGAGAACAACACAGTTGTAGATTTTGATGATAAACAAAGTTTGGGCACATTTTCTGGTTGTAATCATCTATCTGGCGACTCCACTAGAGGAAGACCAACTTTTGGCGACTCCACACTGAAGTTCTGGCTCAGCTTGTGAGGCATACACGGAGAAATACTCAGAAATCACCAGCTGAACGAGTGTCTGACCCTGAGAAGATTTTTAAACCAAGGAAAACATTGCAAAAAAGAGCATCAGGATCAGGTAAGCCCAAGAAATCTTATTTGTCTCTGCATGAGGAGTTTTTAATTGAGAATACACAATTTGAAGATTTAGAGCCTAGGGTTTCTAGTGAACAAATACCTGCAGAGATTCATAAAGCTCCTTGTCCATCTAGTTCCCCTTTGGATTTCAGTCCAAAGAAAACTTCCCATATAATCCATAACATCCCTTTGTCTCCGTCGTCTATTTCATTGTTTCATACTACTCAATCTGCTAGTGTCCTTCCACATTCCCCAGTCATGGCAGGCCAACAAGCACCTATGAAGATAGAAAGACTTGTAGCTGCCAGGTATGGTCCTTTGGTCTTGCCTGTTCCTTTGAACGTTATGCCTTCAGTAGAATATCAGAAATATATGCCCAAGTTCACTGGCACGGAGGGAGTAACAGCAGAAGAACACCTTGAGGCTTTCTATAGTTATGCTGATAACTTAGACATAAGTGAAAATGATGTATGGATGAGAGTTTTTGTCCAGAGCCTTGATGGAGAGGCCAGAAAGTGGTTTAGAGAACTAGCCCCTAGATCTATTGCTGATATTGAAGCCTTAGATGAAGCATTTTTGAAGCACTAGGGAGATAAAAAGGATTTGTTGTATTACCATACAGAGTTTGGTAACCTAAAGAGGGAAAATGGGGAATCATTGCCTGATTTTAATAAAAGATTCAATCGTATGTATAGTAAGATACCAGTTGAGGTAAAGCCTACCCCCACTTCTGCCAAACTCACTTATGCCAATGCTTTTGACTATGATTTCTGCTTGTTATTGAGAGAAAGAAGATGTGCCACTCTAGCTAACATGCAGGATGTAGCAATAGAGGTGGAATAACTATTATGGCTGCAGAAAAGCTAAAAAGTCAATCTAATAAAAGGAGGCAGAGAGGTCAGGCTTCTACTTCCTCTGCTTCATCTTTAGAACCCAAATTGGACAAAATGATTAAGATGATAGAGTCATTGGCTGTTGAAATATCTAAGCTGAAGGTTGAGCAGAATTCAGGGAAGACAAGGCAGTAGAACAAATTTGCTCCAAGAAATCCAAATCCATTCAGAAGAGCAAATGAACAATTGCAAAGAATTCAGAGGGGTAAAGAAACAAATGAAGAACAGAAGGTTAAATCTCCTTTCCAGAATGTAGTCATGGAGGAGGAATAGTCTGAAGATGAGGATGAAATTCACTGCATGTAAGATAAAGACAGTGCTGCTTTTTTGACATTGGCTGCATATGAAGAATCGCTGCTGTAGGACCAAATAAGTCAAGAATGGGACAGAGAGGTTGTTCTGCAGACTGGTGAACAACAGAGATACAATCTCAGGTCAAATGCAAAAAATGTCAAAGAGAATCCTGCCCAAAGAGCTGCTGTCAAAACAGAGTCACAGAATATCAGGCAAAGAAGACCAGCAGCTGATCCAGTGATCCTCAAAGCTCTAGTTCAAGAGCTAAGAGGTTCTGATAAGTTACCTTCGTCTTTCGGCTTAGAGTCAAAAGTCCAGAAGTTGAAAATATTTGTGCCTCTGGTAGAGTTGGTAAAGAGTGAAGTATTTAGAAAACCTATCCTTGACGCCCTTGAGCTGGAAACCACACAAACCTCCACTAACTCTGTCAATTTGCAAGATGACAAGCCTGCCATTGTGCTTAGCCCCATGATTGAACCTGTTGATAATAATTCTCCATCTTTTTATATCTCCTTGACCATTCATGACTAATTCCTCCACAATTGCCTGCTAGATACAGGGGCCAGCCACAATTTGATGCCTAACGCTGTCATGGAGAAGTTAGGCCTTGATATCACCAGACCATACCATGATTTATTCTCTTTTGATTCAAGGAAAGTGAAATGCCTAGGATTAATCAAAGACCTGGCCATTACCCTAACTCAGCTGCCCATGAAGAGTATGATGATGGATATTGTGGTAGTAGATGTCCCTCCTAAGTTTGGCATGCTGCTGTCGAGAGGATGGATTAAGAGACTAGGTGGGACATTACAGAATGATCTATCTTAAGCCACTGTCCCAGTCTTTGGAGGAGAAAGCAGGAGATTATACAGAGAAGCATAGCTGGCATGCATCATTAGTGATGAAAAGAATCCTTCTAATCATCCTATTTATGCTGTGCACACTGATTTTGGAGCATGTATCCTCCAAATAGAAGAATCCCAGAAGGCCTCAATACAGATCAGGAAACCAACAGTTCAGGCCGAAGAAGAGCAAGGAAGTCAGGTTTGGGAGATGTTTTTTGATGGAGCATGTTCCAGGGAAACTGCAGGAGCAGGGGTGGTGCCAGTATCTCCAAAACAAAAAAGCACAGATCTGTCTTTCAAGTTGGCTTTTCAAGTCACAAACAATATAACAGAGTATGAGGCTCTGTTATTGGGCCTTAATGCAGCAAAAGACAGAGGAATCAGGAACATAAAGGTGTTTGGAGATGTTGATTTGATCATTAAGCAAGTAAATAAAAACTTTCAGGCAAAGCACCCACGGCTGAAAGCATACAAAGATGAGGTATGGAGACTCAAATATTCCTTTGATAATTTATGTATTTCATATATTCCTAGAGCCCAAAATCAGCTTGTTGATTCCCTTGCTGTGTCTGCTAGTCTGTTTATTCCTCCCATGCCTCCCAGATTAGTTTATGAAGTCCAAATGAGATATAGACCATCCTTGCCTGATAATGTCCAGCATTGGAAATTTTTTGGAGATGATGATGAAATAAATAGGTTTCTACAAGTCATTGATGAGTTTTCTGAAATGAAAATTGACCAAGAAAATGAAGCCTTGGAAGAAAACCCCCAATCTGAGCTTAGGAGTAGAATTGGCAAAAATAGCATTGTCCAGCTTCCCAGCAATCATATTCCTAAGGGTTTAATTCCTCTTGAAAGACTGTTTGACCAGAATGATGTGCCTTACAAGGCTGCCCAAAAAGAATATCAATCCGCAGTCTGTAAGCATGATATAGGAAGTCCATGTCAGCCTAGATATGTAAATTTGTCCACTCACCTGTCTGCTGACTAGAGTTCTGAGTACTACAAATTAATGAAGCAATTTGCTGATGTGTTTCCTGGGAATATAGTGACCTGAAAACCTATGATAAAAGGATTATTCAGCATAAAGTCCCTCTAGAGAAAGACACCGTTCCTTTTGAACAGAAGCTGAGACTAATAAATCCTATGCTTCTTCCTTTGATTGAAAAAGAAATTAAAAAGTTGTTGGCTGCCAAGATCATAGTCCCTCTTAGATATTCCAAGTGGGTAGCCAACCTAGTAGTAGTAAGGAAGAAAAGTGGAGAAATCAAATTGTGTGTTGATTTCATAAACTTAAACAAATGCTCTAAGAAAGACAACTATCCTCTACCCAAGATGGAGCATTTGCTGCAGAAATCTCCGGGGCCAAAGTAATGTCTTTCTTGGATGGTTTTTCAGGGTTTAATCAGATTGTTGTGCATCCAAATGACCAAGAGAAGATTGCATTCACCACTTCTTGGGGCACTTTTTTGTATGCCAAGATGCCTTTTGGGTTGATGAATGTTGGAGCAACCTTTTAGAGAGCTATGGATATAGCATTTGTAGGAGAGAAGGATAAGTTTGTCCTTATCTACCTTGATGACATAATAGTATACTCCAACAGCCATCAAAACCATTTGCAGCATTTGAAAAAAGTGTTCTTGAAGTCTAGGAGGTTTTGGATTTCAGTCAATCCAAAAAAGTCACAATTTGCTTTAGAAGAAGGCAAGCTGTTAGGACATGTTGTTTCTGCTGTAGGTGTCCAAATTGACCCAGAAAGAATAAAGGCAATACAGACTTTGTCTGTCCCGAGATCAAAGAAGGACATTCAGTCCTTTCTGGGCAAAATAAATTTTGTGAGGAGGTTTATACCCAATTTTGCAGAGCTGGTCAAACATGTTACCTCCATGTTGAAGAAAGGGTCAGAGGTTAGATGGATTGATGCAGCAAGAAAATCATTTGAGTCTATTAAAAAAGCTATTGTGGAGGCTCCCACTCTAAGCAGTCCAGATTACAGCAAGGAGTTCTATATATTCTCATTTGCTTTTGAAGATACCATTGCAGCAGTTTTATTGCAAGCAGATGAAAAAGTTTCAGAGCATTCGGTGGCATTTTTCAGCAAAAACTTGAGGGATGCTGAACTGAGGTATGACATTATTGAAAAACATGCATATGCTCTTATCAAATCCTTGAAAGCTTTCAGAGTTTACATTCTGCATTCCAAAATAATTGCATATGTCCCCTCTGTTGCAATAAAAGATGTCTTGACACAACCCGATGCTAATGGAAGAAGGGCTAAATGGATTGCAAAGATGATTGAATTCAATATAGAACTGAAGCCCACCAATCTGGTCAGAGGTCAAGGTCTTGCCAAGTTATTGGCTGAAGAAAATTGCAGATCATTGGATATTGATTTCCTGTGCACAATTGCAGAAATTGGTCAGGCAGATAAAGAAGAAAAAGCAGCTGAACCAGAGAGAAAGCAGTCAGTGGCAGAAAATATAGCTTCTTGTGATTGGTATTCTACAATAATTAATTTCTTGCTGAAGCTAGAAATCCCTTCAGGACTTACTCAGAGTCAAGCTAGAACCATCAAGCTTAGAGCAGCCAAATATTGCATTAATGAAAATCTACTCTATTGGAAGGATCCATCTGGAATGCTTTTGAGGTGTCTGGACAAAGTGCAGTCAATAAAAGTCATGCAACAGTTTCATTCCAGCATGTGTGGAGGGCACCATTATTGGAAAACCACTGCCCACAAAATTCTCAGAGTTGGGTATTACTGGCCCACTTTATTTTCTGATGTATTTTCATTTGTTAAATCTTGTGACAGGTGCCAAAGATTTGAAGGAAAACAGCAGTTGAAATCCCTGCCCTTAAAACCCATACATGCAAAAGCACCTTTTCAGCAGTGGGGCTTGGATTTCATTGGAGAGATCAATCCACATTCCAGTGGCCAGCACAGATGGATATTAGTAGCCACTGATTATTTCACCAAGTGGATTAAAGCAATCCCTACCTGGAAGGTTGATCATAATGTGGTCATGAAGTTTTTAATTGAAAATACCTTTACCAGATTTGGTTGTCCACATAAATTAGTCACTGACAATGCAGTAGCCTTCGAAGCAAAGGAATTAGTGGAAATGTGTGATTCAATGGGTATTAAACTGGTTCATTCCACCCCATATTATCCTCAAGGAAATGGTCTAGCAAAATCTTCAAATAAAAGCCTGATAAGGATAATTAAGAAGCTGTTAGAAGATAATAAAAATAATTGGGATTCTAAGCTCAAGTATGCACTTTGCGTTGATTGAGTGACCATTAAAAAATCTAGAGGGAATTCTCCTTTTAGGTTGGTATATGGCACTGACGTTGTATTCCCAATTCAACTAACTCTCCCTGTGGCAAAATTCCTTCAAACAGAACATAATGAAGAAGAAGACATGGCAAAAAGGATCATTGATTTAGCAGAGGTACATCAGATCAGAGAACAACTGGTTGAAAAGGCTGCAACACATTAGAAGAAGATCAAGGAAGCTTTTGACAGAAAGACAAAAGCAGATAGTTTTTAGGTTGGAGACTTGGTGCTGAAGTGGGATGCATTGAAAGAGAAGAAAGGCAATCATGGGAAGTTTGATGCTTTCTGGACCAGGCCTTTTATCATTTCTCAGATTCAAGGGAACAACACCTTCATACTAAAAAGTATGGGAGGAGAGGCAGTTTTTGATGGCCCAGTTAATGGGCGTTTTCTAAAAAATTATGTTGTTTAAGGTCTTTGTCCTTAAAAGTTGTAAATATTTTGTTTTATCAGTTTTGTGTAGACAAAGTAGACTCCATGCCCAATGGAACACTGGGAATTTTGGCTAATTTGTTTTCATCAGGAAGGCATTGATCTGCAGGTTCTTGAGACCTCACAAGGAGGATCCCATTCCCAGAAGGAGCCAGTGTTAGCTCTGCTACAGATTACTGATAATTCAAAAAATCCAGAGTAAGCTTGGTCCTCTGTTTTAGTTGAAAATAAGCCTATGCCAGGGTTCCTGCCACCCTCCACCTTATTCATCCTCATTTCTACTTTTTCCCGAGGTTCCTTTGTTTAAAACCGCATATAAGAGCTTTTGCTCTTAGCCCCGAGCGTAAAGTTAATGTTGTCATATAACTATTACCTGTTGTCTTTTACAAAGTCAAATAACCTGCGGCTTTTCCTGTCACATCAGTCCCGCTAAACCTCATTCGTCTCCCCACCGTCCAATCGTTTGCCTCGCGATCAGATGACATTCGCATCTCCCGCCGCTGAAACATGCACGCACAATAGCCAGCGGGGAAGCGGTTTCCCGCGAGTCACATCCACCACGCGTCGTCACTTGAATGGAATCGCGCCCCAACTGTACATTTACTGCCCATTCCCGTAAGCAGTGCAACAAAAACCACTTACCACCCGTCCCGCCTGTCCCTGCTCGCTATCGCCCGCGCTTGTTAGCCGCTCATCAACCGTTGGATCTGCCCGCCCCCGATCTGACGGCCCACATTTGTCCGTCCACGTGTCCTCCCGATACTCCTTATCTAGCGCCCTCCGTCGTTGATCACTGCGATCCAATGGTTGATGCTCGTCCTTTGCCCACTCGTACACCCGCCATGAAGTCTTCGCCACCTTTGACTGAGCTATGCTTCCGAAGGACAACAGCAATCAATTACCTGTACCTAGCGCAGTTACTCCTTAGCAACTTCATTTAACAGAAAGAATGGCCGAGAAGAAAATGACAACCTCGAGCAGTTAAAGGTATTTATCAGTTGTGGAGCCTCTTCCAGTCAACACTCCACCTGCTCGAGAAGGATAGCAGAGTATCTCAAAAGGCCAATTTTATTCATTAAAGCATGCAGTTTGTGGCAGAGACCCGTACTAGATAGTCAATTTGGTTGGTGGTCAATTATGACCCCTCCACGCATAGAGCAACAGAGCAATTTTGTAATCAAACTCTATATATACCCAAAAAGACAATGTAATGAGCGTTGATGGTTTTTGTTTTGATGTAAGGTTCAACTTCTGGAGACTGTAACTACTGTGATACCTGCAGCGTCTGGTCTTCATTTTCAGCTAATACAAGCTTCTTTTGTTGTTAATTGCTCACTTTCCACTTCTTCTTTGTTCCAGGCTGTGCTTGTTATGCATTCTTCATGTGCTCTTGATGTTTAACATTAGAGGGGCTGTTATCCCACCTCTGTGTTAGAATCTAGTATGTATCATGGAATGTGTATGCAAGTTTCTATTATTTAAATGCCAGAGAGCTGTCATCTTGTCTGTGAATTAGGAAATAGATTTACAGACCTTTTAATTGGTTGCAGTCGGCCATCACAAAGTCCTGTGCATGTGCTAGTGTGGTTAGTATTCTCAGTTTTCACCTGTTCCTTAAACTGTGAGTAATTGGTGGTCTAAATCCTTGTAGTCTAAGGGTGTTCACCTATGTCTGGGGTTAAGCATAGTAGAAGTGGTTATCTGGCTTGAATATGCATCATTCCTTCCACTCATCCACCCATTTCCAACATTTTTGTTGAGTTTGTGATGTTCCCGAGCATCTCTGAGATACAACCTAATAGAGTTTCATGGGGTAATAACACTATCAATATTAATGTGCATAAGAAATTCCTGAAGCTCTAGTAGAAAAAGAAGAAAATTACATTGCAGGATATTTCCATTAATACCCAAGCAGAGACTATGGAAGCAGAAGCACAAAGCTCTAAGGACACTTACACATAAGATGATGAGCAGTTGATGGTCGACAATCAAACACAAATAGAGACTGAAGCAGAAAAGGTTACAGGTGTTGACACATCAGATGAGGGCTCAGTGGTTGAAGTAATATTGGAAAATAAGACACCACAACAGGCACCATAACATGCACCAGATAACAGTCAGGCTCCAGTAAGGGGTGAATTAAAGAAAAAGACACCGTGGGTTAAAACTTCAACATATCATCACCCACATCACCCTGCAAGAAAACAACCAACAAGATGGCAACCAATTAGCCACAAGGACAACAACCCCCAAATGACAGATAGAGAGGAGCAAAGATCCACTTACTACACATCAACATAGAAGAGTTGCCAAGGTCAACTTCCATCTCAAGCGAGCGAGGCACCAGCGAGATCGAGGGTTCACCTTTCTCTTGGATGGCTAGATGCACGTGCATGGTACCAATGGACTACTCTTTTGAGTAGATCTTATTATTTGTGTTCTTCCCATGTTTCGGGGACGAAACATGTTAAGGGGGGTGGAATGTTATATACCTAAGGGGGATAATATGGGGTACAAAGGGAGGTACCCAAGGGAATAATGTAATAATGGGATGGGCCATAGTAATAAATAAGGTGGTTAATCAGTATCATGTAAGGAACCACAAGTAGTTAGTAATAATGTAATGGGCCCATGGTATTAGATAGATGGTATTGAGGGAACCATGGTAATGACCCATGGTATTGTATGTATGAGGCCTATATAGAGGCTAGAGACTCCACATTGAGAGATGTCAAGGATTATTGTATGAACAGACATATGGCTTTTGGAGTGTTCTCCTTCTTTAAGGAGTGAATGTATGGTGTTGCCCTACCTTAAGGGTTTTGATTAATAAAAAAGAATTTCTATCTATTCAAATCTTGTTATTTCTGGGTTTATTTGCATTGTCTTATATTTTCAAATCATATCTATAACAGCCTCTTTCCAGAGTTTTCCATCCTCTAAATTCACTGCCTCCCTGATAATTCTCGGACCGTCATCAATAATAGATAAAGAAAAATTTGAATAGAAAGCAAATGAACTATACCTCTCTGGTTTCCTTCTCTCTCAAACTTATCTCCTCAATACTGGAGTGTGCGGCTCTTCCTCTTATGATTCTTCTTATGTTATAGAATATGATTCTTCCTCCTTCAACTCAAACTCTATATTCTCATATTTATTTGGTAAGACTTCATGTTTAATAACATCTTTCACCTCTCTAAATACCACATCTCGATTGTACACAACCTTTCTTGTTTATGGGTTCTAAAGATTATAACCTTTTAAACCATCCTTATACCCAATAAAGATGCACCTTTCAGATTTATTATCCAACTTGGTTCTTTTTTCCTTTGGAACGTGTAAATATGCATCACAACCAAATACCATTAGATGTGAAAGAGAAAATTTATTACTAGCCCATACCTCATGTAGGGTCTTATCCTCCAACGTTGATAAAGGTGATCAGTTAACTAGGTAACATGCAGTATCCACTGCCTTTGCCTGGAATTATTGTCCTAACCCAACACCACTGAGCATGCTTCTTGCCTCTTCCATCAATGTCATATTCATTATTTTTGCAACTCCATTTTGTTGAGGGGTGTATGGAGTAGTCTTCTGTCGTGGTATACCAAGATTCTTACATAACTCTTCAAATTCCTTCCTGTAAAACTCTCCACCATTATATGTCCTCAACTAATCTTCTTTTTTGTCTGATTTTCCACTAGAGCCTTAAATTCTTTAAACCTTTCAAAGACTTCAGATTTATCTTGAGGAAATATATGCACGTATTCCTCAAGAAGTCATATATAAATGATACATAGTACATAGACTTCCCCAGTGATAGAACCGACACAGTTCCAAACACATCACTGTGCACAAGCCCTAATATCCCTTTCTTCCTCTTAGCACTAGAGGGGAAACTCACCTGATTATGCTTCTTAGATACATAATATTCACAAAAATTGAAATCCAGAGATCAATTAGACATACCTTCTACCATACCATTACCATGTAGTGTTTGATGGCCCTTCTCTCCAATGTATCCAAGTCTTCGATGCCATAGCATGGTATTTTCTCCAGAGACCACTGGATTTTCAACTCCACTTTCAAGAACCACAAAACTGTTGCACCCATCAATAACAATGCTACCCATAAGCTTGTACAGAGTTCCAATCTGATATCCCCACATCAATACCATTGCTCCCTAAACCATCTTGCAGGTATATTTCTCGAACGTTATTTTTACACCTGCATCATCTATCTTGCTTATATAAATCATATTTATGGCCAATGCAGGAATATGCAGAACACCATGAAGTGTTCTAATCCTTCTACCTTGCAACTTCAACTTGACTTTTCTGCATCCCATGATTTTTGCCTTTCTGTCATCGCATAGGAAGACATCACCACCATCATATTTCTTGTACTCGCAAAACCACTTCCTGTGGGGAGTAAAGTGAAAGGATGCACATGAGTCAATCAACCATGCCTCATGATCTACATGTATACTTTAAGATGAATCTGAGTACACATCCCCAACTTCATCTAAGGTGGTTTTCACCTCTGCAAAAGAAGTGTCATCAGATCACTTTCCTTTCTCATAAACTTTAGATCTATAGTCCTTTTTGTAGTGCCCTTCATTTCCTCATTTCCAGCATACCTTTAACAAATTTTCCTGGAGATTTAGATCTCCCTCTAGATTTAGATCTCCCACTTGAGGACTTATTTTTGTTTCTATTATGTGACGATCCTATCACAGATAAGGCATCTCCATTTTGGCTCTCCATATTTTTCCGTCTCATCTCCTCTGCAAATAATGATGAGACTATTTCATCAAACACCAAGGTAGTTGTATTACTACTTATAGCAACAACTAAACTATCCCACAAATCTAGTAGAGAACATAATAGAGTGATGCACTTGTCTGAAATTTTAATATCAACATATAACAACTAGCTTCCCACAATATTAAAGACGTTCAAATGCTCTGTCACCGAGTCTCCATCCTTCATTCTCAAGTTGTACAACTTTTTCTGTAGTAATAGCTTGTTCACCGGAGACTTAGATTGATACAAAGTCCCTAACTTGTCCCACAAAACCTTTGTCGTAGCTTCCCCTGATACATTCAACAATATTGAATCTATGAGACACAATCATATTGTGCTCCTTTCCTTCCCATCTAACTTCACCCAGTCTTCTGTGGACATTCCTGTTGATGGCATACCTGGATCTACAATGATCCACTGATCTCTATCCACCAACAAATCCTCCAGCTTGAGCTTCCGCAACTTAAAACTTTGTCCATTGAATTTCTCGATCTCTACCTTTCCACTATTCGTCATCTCCTTTTACCATAAGAATTGATCTCATAGGTCTCCCACTGTAACAAGGTCTACCACATGCCACACTTTAGCAGCATGATGTATGCAGAGGATGTACTTTGGGGAAGTACACAAAATCCACTTTCCATGATCGTGACAACAAAGCACATGCAATCCTTGAAAGGATCCACTCTGATGTCTGTGGAAATAGCCTCCACTACCAGGTACAAATATTTTGTCCTTTTTATTGAAGACTTCTCACGAAAATGTTGGATCTTCTTCACGCTAAATAAAGATGGGACATTCTCCAATTTCGTAGAATTCAAGGCACTAGTTGAGAAAGAAAATGATAAGTAGGTGAAGGCTCTCATGAGTGATAATGGAGGTGAGTACATGTCGAATGAATTTAAATTTTTTGTGTGTAGGAGAAGGCATTCGATGAGAGTTGACAGCACCCCACAACCCACAAGAAGATGGGGTGGCTGAGAGAAAGAATCGTAGCATTGTGGGAGCAACGAGGGCGATGTTGCATGACCAAGGTCTACCTCTACACTTGTGGGTTGAGGCATGTGATGCAAAAGTATATTTGCAAAACTAGAGTCCTCATCAGATTCTGGGCATGATTACACCAAAGGAGGCTTTCTTGGGGAGAAAGTTAGATGTGTCGCACTTCAGGATTTTTGGAGCCTTTTTTTACTGCCATGTCTCCAAAGAATCAAGGAAGAAGCTAGAGTCAACAACATAATTGGGGGTATTTGTGGGTTACACATAAACTCCCCACAACTATCGTGTGTACTTGCCATCCCTCAGAATGATAGTTGTGCGAAGGGATGTAAAATTTTATGAGGAGAAAGTGATGTGGTGCTCTCTTGAGAGGGAGCTTCAGATCCTACCAGAAGAGGAGATTTTAGCTCCAAAGGAGGAACCTCAAGAAGTTGTGGAGCAGCCACAAATTGAGGAGTGGAGAGTGGAGACAACTGCTCAAGCAGAACCATTGGCTCTAATGACTAATCTTGTAGAGACTAAGCCATCCTCTTTCGAGGAAGCAATAAAGCAACTTGTATGGGTTGATGCAATGGTGAAGGAATACAAATACATTACAAAAGAACAATGTTTGGGAAGTCGTCCCAAGACTAATAGATAAATTAGCTGTGGGTTTGTGATGGATCTTCAAGGTAAAGAAGGCATTAAATAAAAGCATAGAGAAGTACAAGGCCATATTTTTGGCCAAGGAATACTCTCAAGTTAAAGGAATTGACTATGAGGAGACCTTTGCTCCAGTATCAAGGTACTCATCGATTAAATCAATTCTTGCTATGGCTGCACAGATGGGGTGGAAGATCTACCAGACGGATGTAAAGACAACATTTCTTAATGGAGTTATTGAGGAGGAGGTGTACATTGAGCAATCAAAAGGCTTCGAGACTTTTGATCGAGAGTCTCATGTGTGCAGACTCAAGCAAGCATTGTACGGTCTTAAGCATGCACCTGCTGCATGTGATGTAGGAGCATCCAGACATAGCCAACAATTGTATGTTCACATGTTGTGGCTAACAAGAGATGAATTTCATTGACCTGTGTAGTCAAAGTCAGTTTTAGTAGAGAGGGTTGGACCTCTCGAAAATGATCTTTACTTCATTATTGTAATAATTAGAATATTGTGTTATTTTTAGACTAAGAGATAAGTTGTTAGTATAGGTGTGTAATAGAGCTTGAGAACAGAGATTTAATTGTTAGATTGATTAAAATAGGGATTGAGTTGTTAATGCAGTTAGGATAGGATTTGATTCGTAAAAGAGAAAAGAATGTAATGACAGAGATATTAGATGATTGAGAGATAGAGTGTGTAAGCGAGAGTTTGAGTGACAGAGATAGGGTTTGAGATTGAACAAAGGTCATACAAACTGTTGTAATCGAGCCTGTTGAGTAATTGATTGAAGTGTGGTGTTGCGTGTTAATCCTGGTGCAGAAGTTCATTCATATCTGTGTATCGGCGTTCTGGACCCTAATCGGGTATTTTCCTCTGTTTAAACGTTTTATTCGTAAATCACAGTCGATTAAGTGTTAAAGGTTAGTATTGTGGTTAAGCATTAAACTTTCCTTAAGCACCTTTATTAAAAGGTTTAATTTAAACATGTGGTTAGTATTTGATAAGCGGGAAATAGTATATCGTGCGCTCAAGAAGTGGTAAGTGGTATTGTTACAAGTCCGTGCGATTAGCCTTAGAGATCGACATGTAGCACACCAAAACTGCTTGTCTCGCATGCTTCTGAAATGATAACGATTGTGCTAGAGTCCACGCGAGATTGCACGACCACTGTTAGATAAAGCGAGGTCAATCGACGGTGATGATCGTTCAACCAGTTAGCGCATGATACGACGCGATAGCCGTTGGATCTGAAGGAGCGAAATCAATAGTGCAGATTGAAGCGCTTGGTCAAAGGAAGAGTTAAAGTGGGATCGATGTTGATAGTAGAGCAAAGGAGGACCCTCAGGGGAAATTCCACATAAAGAACATTTGTTTGCGTGCAATTGATTGGTTATAAAGTTAACCATTAGCCTATTTTATGACTACCACCTCATTTCGTCAAGCTCTTGCGTCAGCATGGTACACCAATATCAATAGCTATCTCACCGGTTTGGGCTTCACCAAAAGTGAAGCGGGTGCAAACCTCTATAATATTTTGGTAGAAGGTAAATTGTTGATTATTGTCTTATGTGTTGATGACTTGATTTTAACTAGTGATGAATAACTGATCAGATCTTGCAAGGAGGACCTTTCCAAATAATTTGAAATGAAGGACATGGGCCTCATACACTACTTCCTCAGATTGGAAGTATAGTAAGGTGACGGGGGGTTGTTTTTATCTCAAGGAAAGTATGCAAATGAGATACTACATGGGTTTTGCATGGAGAGTTGAAAACCCATGGAGACACCTCTAGTGACCAAATAAACGAAGAAAGATGCCACTTCAGGTGAGGAAGTGGATGCTGCCATTTATCGGCAGCCAATGGGTGCACTGACGTACCTTGTGAAAACACGACCAGATATATGGTTAGGCCAACCAAATTATTTTGGAGGGCAGTTAAGCATGTTCTACGATACCTCAGAGGCACTGCCCAATTTAGACTATGGTACAAACGAGCAAAGGGAGTGAAGTTGTGTGGATTCATAGATGCAAATTAGGTGGGGAGTCCATCAGGCCGAAAGAGTACATCACGTGGAATTTTCAGCGTTGAGTTCGCAACTGTTTCCTGGTACAACATGAAGCAAAGACATGTGGTGCTCAGCTCGGCAGAAGCAGAATACATGGTTGCAAGTTAAGCAACACGTGAGGCGATTTGGATGAAAAATATACTTATTAGATTGTTTGATCAGATGATGGATCCAACTATGATCTACTATGATAATCAGAGTTGCATCAAACACTCGGAATCTTGTTTTTCACGATCGATCCAAGCATATAGATATCTAGTATCGCCATTGAGGGTTGCAGTACATTCCGACAGAGGAACAAGATGTTGACATTTTGACAAAGGACTTGTCAAGAGGGAAGTTTGAGTTCCACAGGCGCAAGATAGGGGTGGTAGATAATCCCTTTCTTAGTGAGAGGGAGTGTTGAAAAATGCAGCGAGAAATTCTCAATTTGATTTTGTCTTGGTTAAATTGAGAAAATTCGAATTTCCACATCAATGGACAACTTAAATGATGTTAGCTTATGTGACATGGCGTGTGTCACCTAATTTACTCAATAAATTTGAGTTGGAGGAGCTAGAGTTTAGTTCTGCATGTGTGATTGCTAATTCATAGCAATCAAGGTCAGTTATCTCAGGGCGATTTCAATTAAACTAGTTCCAACTTTTGGAGGAACTAGTGGAAGGTCAGTTAAGCAGTGGGACTTCAATGAAACTTGGTGATCATCTAGTTAATCGATCAATAAGCCAAAAATAACTAGTGCACGCAGAGAATTCAAGTTCCCCGGGCTTGACGGAGATTCCAAGGCAATGTAACATCAGTTGTAGAATAGTCTTTAGTGTACAGGCATTGCATGCAGTTAGAGGACCGACCTAAAGGAATTGCACAATCAATTTGAGGAATTTCCTAAATAATTGTGGCCTAATTCCTCAAGGAACAATGCAAGGAAATAAGAGCTCAAGCAAAGGCAAATTTTGACTAAGCTTGAGTCAGAGCCTTTCAGTGAGCATAGGGATAGGTTATGCACTTGCAGGTTGTGCTCAATTGAGCAAAGCATTTATAATACATCTCTATTCTAATGATTTAATGCAAGTAGGAATTGGGGTTTTTAACAGTTTTCTTTCCCCGGGAGAAATAGTTATTGCATGTGTATGATTTCTTATTGCATGTCTAAAATTCTTGTTCTAGATTGTGATTTACTTTTCATATAGCAATAGAGTAGGCTTGTGTCTTGTGATCTTGATTAAAATTTCATGAGCAGTTGTAGATCTACATCGTAATTTCTACACCTCTAGCCAATGATTTGTCGATCAATGCATCAAAACATAGGGTCTTTTGTTGAGTTATTCACAACTTCGTTTGTGAACAACTCTATACTGCCCACTCCTGCTCCTCAACTCCTTTGGGACTTCTTCCCTTTATTGCCTTCCCGCACTGATCCAATGAAGACAATCTTTGGCCCGAAGGGCTGCCACTTATCATTGCAAGATGTCCTTCTACAACAATGAACTTGGGGTGATCAAACTACTCACTTAGTTGTCCTTAGTCTTTCAAGGTGTCAACACTTGAGCTCTCCAAACTTCACCCTCCTTACACTTGTTAATGTCCTTCTTGCTAACTAATCTAAGGCTGCTTTAAGAACCTACTTGTTGCCCTTCAAAAACCTTAAGATGCCCAACAACAATCTGTCTAACCTGGACCTTCTATCCATTAGCAATAAGACAACTTATACACATCAAACAACATACCTTTTCCTTACTTATGGGATGTTGTATGCTACTATAGAGGTTGATGCGTAGTTACGGCTTTTAACAGTCCCTGATAGCCCTCTCCTTATGCTCCAATAGTACCCCAATAGTTGTAACCTTCCCTCCACAAGACTTATGTACCTTTAGCCTTCTAAAAGAAGGCTCTCGACCCTTTAGAAGCTGCCCAAACAAGGCTCAACCTCCCTGCAATACAACAGATTCCCTACGGTCCCAAACCAGAGATAAATATGCCACAAAACCACACCGAAAACCACCTAGATCTATATTTGTAGCCTCTACTTGCACTCCTGATCTACTCGGCCCTCAAATAGTAGTGAAAAAAGTCACTAATCCAAGTTCTTTTCCCCTTCGCTAGGGTCTCCTTAGATCTGCGACAACTTCAGATGTGTATCACATGAATTGTTTCTCTTTGGATGTGCTCTTTTAGCCTCAATGTCACCTTCTATTTATATGCTTCCTTGGACTTCAACAAACTATCCTTGAGGGCACATTCTAAGCCTAACCGACTTGTTATTTGTGCCACAAGCCCACTTGAAACACATAAAAAAAATAATATCTCATGATCCACATGGCCTATCTCGGTGCTACAAGTGGCTCCTTGTTCATTTAAGGATGCCCTACAATCTCCAAGTGCTAAGTGTCTAAAACTCCTTGTGGTTTCACACTCGTAATCTTCGGTGCAAAGCCCACATGCTTGGGTTCTTAGCCCACAAGTCGATTTGTGGTGCCAATTCCTCCAAAACGCTGAACCATATGGCTTAAAGTAACTCCCAAGCTACAAATCACAACATAGCCCAGAACCAGAGCCCTTAATAGCCAAAAGGAGCCGACAAAGAATTATAGGAGGCATTGATAAATGGGCTTCAACGACCATGATGCTCATAGCTGGTGGGGAATAGACAAGACCCAAATTGGGAGGATTGAGCCAATGAAGGGTCCATTGAAGAGCTGCAAGAGTTGAGCAACACAAAGGAGTGCCACAAAAGAACTTCGAATAACAAAAACCCACGAACTAGAGCCCATGACAACCCATGGGAGACAATGATGAATGGTGGTAGGCTTTGATGAACGACCTTTGTTCATTGTGATGCTCAAACCAACGATATGGAGTCGAGTCTTGAATTGTGAGTAAGGAACCATTGAAACCTAGCAAGATAAGTACTATTAGACTGAAGCTTGATCAAACCATCCCGCTGATCAAGAGGAAGCATAATACTTTGAGTGAGAGCTGAAACATCAATGAGAAACTTGGGGTCCAACTGAGACCCCAAAACCACCATGCAAAAACGACAGGCTGTGGATTACCAATCGAGAGGAGGATGGTTACACTGACCCTCTCGTTTTGAGAAATCCACTGTAGACCGAGATATGGGCCAACCAAAGAATGCATGGAGACTATCAAAATTGTAGGCATAGTGGCCATTAGCAGGCAGGATAAAGACACGAGGCATCGTTCACATCGATAAAAAATTTACATAACTACCCACTAGGTCCAGAGACAAGCTTGAAGAAGGATGCCAACGATCCATGACACGACCTCTAACCATAATTGAGGTAAGCCTCTTCACACAATAATTAGGCGACATGATGACTTAGGGAGTCGAGTGAGGGATGACGTACGATGACCATGGACAAGTTAATGTAACCATCACTCGAGAATTAATCAAAGTGTGCCAACCTGTAGGAGAATATGAATGATGGGTCAAGTGGAAACCTGCTCCATGTGTCATCGTCATGGCATCAACGGGCATTGAGTTCAAGCACCCTCCATGGGGAAATAACAATAATATTATTTTTTGTTTGTCAAGTGGTCTGAATTGATTAGAGATTACATCAGGCTTGACCAATGGCTTGAGCAACCGTGACCCAGGGGCATCACTGGATTTTTGTCCATGAAGTTTTGAACTGGTGACCTTCACATCACATAGTGACTTAACAGTATAACCCATCATTGTCTCTTATATACCTCGTGGGCAAAATAACAATAATATTTTAAAACACAGTTATAATTAAATTAAATTCCATGCTTTTATTTATTTATTTAAATTTTGGTAATGTAATATGTATCATGAGGTAATTGTTTACCAACCATTTAGTTTATATGGTTCCGCTACCAATAAAGTTATAATTTAGGTGATTTTTATGATTATTTTATTTTATTTTAACAACGTGAGATGTATCATGAAATAAGTGTTTTGATGCTTATCATGAATTGATACCTATCAATGCTCACTAGCCATTTAATTTATATGGTTGATCTAAATTCAAAACCACGGAAATCCAACCACACATTACCATGAATATTCTTAACTTATAAATAGACTTTGTTACAATGGGCTAATACCACGGCTTATTAATACCACATGCGCAAAAAACCATACCTTATGTCCATATGAGTTTTTATTGTTGTTGTTGTTCAATTAATCGATTTAATTAAAAGAACATAACTACTTTGAAGATAAATCCAACTTTTAATTTATGAATACCACTGAGAATATTCTAACATTTTTTGTGAAGGTTAAATCCCTATCATCACTTTAATAATTGTTGATAATTGAATTAAAATTTTAGAAGCTTATTTCGAAATAAGCACTCCTTTTTGATTTCCTAAAAAGACACAATCCTTTTGACATAATTAAATATGCGTGCTCTACCTACTATATCTATCTCATTTTAAAGTTGACTTGAATCCACTATACATAAATCAAAACCCACTATGCTGTACCTTCACAATTTAGATCATTTAAACTATCACTTAGTTGCAAAAGGATAACTTCCATAACAAATGTGATCATTATTCTACTTAATTCGTACTCATTCCACTTTGTAGGGTTTTGAATCCCTAACTCTCCAACTATGTTGGATGGACAAAAAGGGGAACTCGAAAAAGTGCACAATCTTCCATGGCACCAAAGGTCCTTTCATGACTATGGCTATCTTTGCAACTCGTCTCCTTCTGATCCGTCATTCTTGTCTTCGACTTTCTACCTACCCTCTCGTTGCTTTTGCTATTTCATTACTTTGAAGCGGTGCGAGTGATTGAGGTATATAAGAGCTGTATGTTGAAGTAGGTCAAAACTTTCTGAGGTGGGCCTTGGGTAATTCTGTTGACTATGTTCTGGTTGAATTCTGAAACTGTGCAATTAATCTTTGTGGTCTCGTGGACAATTATTGAGTAGTCCACAAAAATGTTGGCATTATGACACAGGTTTGGCGCTATGACACAGGTGTTGTCCTTGATGGCAACCCACTCAGATGGCAGATCACTGTTCAGGCTCTCAGAATGAAAGAAAGAGAGGTATACGCAAGTTTCCTCTGACGAAGTCGCGTATACACACGGTATTGCCGATCAAAAGTCGCGTATACACACGGTATTGCCGATCAAAAGTCGCGTATGCGTATGCACGCACTTTCATGCATGGAAAAGCGCGTACATGTGGGAAAGCTTATTTTTAGATCCATGGTATTTGGACCTATGGTTTTGGACCATGGTATCTTGTCTAAAATGTTGAACCCGGATATTTGGTCCAAGGTATTGGTTATTTATGGTTTTGGACCATGGTATTGAGTAAGGCCTAAGACTATAAAAAGGAGGAGATCATTTGGCAAAGGCATTGACTCAAGCATTGAATATCTTATGAAGAGGAAGATCTGAAATACTGGTGATTGGTTTATGGTGCATAGCTGAATCTGAATCAAGGAGGAACTTGAGCGCAAGAATATGGATAAGTTTTATTGATGGGTCAAAACTCAAGTCTTGAATAGTAGTATCTTTGTGTGATTTTGATATGTTATAATTGGTGCATGTCTTGATCTATAAATCTGATAATCTGGGTATAACTGATGTCTGAATATTTGAAAGAGTGAATTATCTTTTATAGATCTATATGCAGGTTCTACACATCAGAGGCGCATATACACGCTAGTTCAGTAAATCAAAACAGCGTATACGTTGGTTGGCCTTAATACAGAAGCATATGCACATAGGTTTATGCATATTGAAGTAGCGTACGTCTCTTGAAATACGTTTTAGCTACTTTTCTTTATTGCTACAGTGTTCTGGGTTCAGAATTGGTGTTTGGTTATTGTTATTGTTTTCTAGGTACAACATTCAGAGAAGTGACTATTTGATTCAATTTGTTTGGTGCAAAGGAGATTGGTTGATGCAGATATATTTGATGTTTGATTGATGTTATTCATGGATCCAGTCTGAAAATTATGAAACGTGGTCCCTGGAAGAAAAGAGAAGGTTGTAGCCTTCTGTAGGTCAGCACCTACGTACTAGTACCTCAGCTAGTACAAGAGCTAAGGGGGTTGTAGCTCCCTTCCAGGAGAAGCTAGAGAACGAGAGAAGGTTGTAGCCTTCTGCAGGTAGCAGCCTGTGTACTGGTATAAGACTGCACCAGTACAAAATCACTGTAAAAAGAAGTTTCTAATTAAAAGAAGATAGAGACGAATTGCAACAGGTGGTTTTCACCCACATTGGGTTTCCACCTTATATCTGTGTGTCCATGTGTGTGATGATCTGTTCTGTTTTACTGCTCCTGTTTACTGTTCTTATGATTAATGAAGTCCTGATGCACTGATTAAAGATCAACAATTAATGAATATTAAGTTTTATGATATACGCTGGTTTCTTTAGACACAATAGCGTATATACGTAGTTTCCCATAGCTGAAGTAGCGTATACAAATCTGATTGTGAAATGAAAAATAATTGATTTAATAATACTAATTCACCCCCCTCCCGGTATTATTTCCAACAATTGGAATCAGAGCCCGTCCTTCAGAAGAAGCTTGATCGCTTGAAGGAAGATCTATCATCATGAGCAACTACGAGAAAGAAGCATCGATCAGGCCACCAATTTTTGATGGGAGAAACTTCGTCTATTGGAAGGTAAGAATCACAACATATCTTCAATCTCTTGGTACAGAAGTCTGGGATATCGTGGAAACAGGATACACATTTCCATCAGCAACTCCTACAGATACGGCTGGTAAGAAGCAGTATGAAACAAATGCAAAGGCTGTCAATACTCTATTAGGGAGTCTATCTCAATCAGAATTCATCAAGGTTATGCAGCTCAAAACCGCAAAAGAAATATGGGACAAGATCATTCTGAGCTATGAAGGAGATGATCAGGTAAAACGAGCAAAACTACAAACTCTCAGAATTCAATATGAAAATCTCAGAATGCACAATGATGAAAGTGTGGCTAACTATTTCCTACGTATAGATGAGATTGTTAATTGTATGAAAAATTTGGGTGAAGAAATAAAAGAAGTTGTTTTGGTTGAAAAAGTTCTAAGATCTTTGTCTTCTAAGTTTGAATCAAAAGTTTCTGTCATAGAAGAAAAACACAATCTGCAGAGCATTACCATGTCACAGCTACATGGAATCCTAACCGCTTACGAAATGAGAAAAGGGGGACCATCAGACAAGAGAGAAGCCGCATTCAAAGCCTCAGGAAAAGGAGATTATAATGGCTCAGGACATATGTCGGAAGAAGAGGAAGAATCAAATTTTGTCAAGAAACTTCAACGGGGTTCTGGAAGATTCAAAGGTAAGCTACCTTTCAAATGTTTTGCTTGTGGAAGAGTCGCTCACTATGCTGCCAAGTGTCCTCATAAAGATAAGCTTTACAAAGGTAAGGAACCAGTTAGATGGAACAGAAAACAGAATGTAAGTAAGAAGAGTTATTACACACATGAAGACAATGATGGATTTTCAAATAGTGATGAAGATGAACAAGGTAATGATTATAGACTTTTGATGGCTTTTGAAGATGATGATTTCTTGGATGCTATAGATGAAGAAGGTATTTATGAAGAAATTTCTAAACTCAAAATTTGTTTAGAAGAAAAGAATATGATTATAGTACTCTGACATTCCAACTTGATGAAAGGGAAAAACACAATGAAAAGTTAGAATGTGAAATTGTGGTTCTTAGAAAGGACATTGAGAAAACAAAAGCTCTTAATCTTAGATTTGCTAAAGGATCTGAAACTTTAGATGAGATTATCAAAGTGCAGCGTTCTCCTCTAATCAAGACTGGTCTTGGGTATACTGAAGAAACCATCTCAAGCACAAAAGACATCTGCCTCCAAAAGCTAGCTTGAAGCAGCAAGGAGAAGTGAACAGGTTGACAATCGATAGCAAAGGCACAATGAAGATCATCAGGTAAATCAAGGACAATTTACTTCAAGAATGAACAGAGATCACCAAGTAAATCGAGGGCAATCTACTTCAAGGATGAACAGAAGCTACAACCAACCGCAAGTAAATCATTCTCAATTTGCCTCAAGAACGAATGGCTATCGCCTAGACGGAAGGTTTGATGATCACAGGAATTTCTTCAATGGCCAATGTTTCTCTTGTCATAACTTTGGACATAAAGCAGCTCAATGTGTTGCCTACAAGACCATCATGACCAGAGAAGCACGAAATCAAAGGAGTGTGACTGGAATCATGAAAAGAACCTACAATAACTTTTCTGCTCTTGAAAATGAAATAGAATGTTCTATTTGTAACAACTTTGGTCATAAAGATTCTGAATGCAGGAGTAGGTTTCGGCAAACAACTCAGAAGGAGCAAGCTTCATTGAGCCCCAAAACATGGAGGAAGAAAGAACCGCAACCAGAAAGATGTGGTATAGCCTTATATGCGGAAGGGCAGGAAAACCAATGGTACATCGACAGTGGATGCTCGAAACATATGACAGGTGATAAAGAAAAACTTCAATCATATAGTGCTTTAGAAAAGGAAAAGAAGGTCTCATTTGGAAATGACACTCCTGCATTCATAAAAGGTAAAGGTTCTATTCTTTTGAAAGAAAAGGTCAAAGCTGGGAATGTTATGTATGTTGATGGCTTAAAGCATAATCTATTAAGTGTCAGTCAAATGTGTGATCAAGGAAATGAGGTAATATTTCGATCAAATGGATGTATTGTTCGTGAGCTTGATACAGGAGAAACAGTGATCAAAGGCATAAGAACACCAAATAATTTATACATACTCAAGGGAGGACAACAACAATGCTATCTAAGCAAGAATGATGAACATTGGCTATGGCACAGAAGATTGGGGCATCTAAGCTTCTCTCAAATAAGGAAAGCATGCAAATATCAGGCAGTTCGTGATCTCCCTGACATCAGAATTCCAGACAATACAATATGCAAATCATGTCAGTTTGGGAAGAAAACCAGAACTAATTTCCCTGAGAAGGAAGGATCAGCTAGTAGGCCACTTGAACTTGTCCATACTGATGTATGTGGTCCATCTAGGAAAATGTCACCTCGAGGAGAAGAATACGTTATATTGTTGATTGACGACTTTTCCAGGATGTGTTGGATAGGAATTATGAAGCATAAAGACGAAGCTTTCGAAAAGTTCAAAGCATTCAAAGCCTTGGTTGAAAATGAATTAGATCGCAAAATCAAATGCCTCAGGTTTGATAGAGGTGGGGAATTTACCTCGGATGGATTTTTCGATTTTTTTGAAGAACATGGAATTAGAAGGGAATTCTCTACTGCAAGGACTCCTCAGCAAAATGGAGTAGTGGAAAGGATGAACAGAACGGTTCAACAAATGGCTCGTGATATGCTTGATGAGTCTGGAACTCCCACAACCTTCTGGGGTGAAGCCGCATTTTCTGCAGTTACTATTCTCAACAAGACAAACGTCCGGGTAAACATCACTCAAACTCCTCATGAACTTTGGTATGGTAAGACTCCCACAATAAAATACTTCAAAATTTTTAGAAGCAAATGTTACATTAAAAAGACTGATGAAAACCTTAGTAAGTTTGAACCTAGAGTAGATGAAGGCATTCTTCTTGGTTACTCTCCCCACAGCAAAGCATATAAGTGTTATAACAAAAGACTTGGAAAAATTGTTGAAAGTATTGATGTAGTGGTTGATGAAGAAGGAAACATTCCTAGGCAAGTAAAATCTAAAGATTTCGAAGATGATGAGGACTATCCTTCAACAACAAATCAGACTCATGATGAAGAAGAAACCCATGAGGCACCAGAAGAACAGATAAGGATAGAAGAAAAGACTCCATCCAGGTACGTTCAGAAGAATCATCCAGAAACTCAAATTTTGGGGCAGAAAGAGGCAGGTGTACAAACAAGAAGAACTATTTCAGAAGCTTCAAGCTACCTAGCATTGCTCTCCTCCACTGAACCACAAAATGTAAGTGAAGCATGCAAAGATGAATGCTGGGTCAAGGCCATGAATGAAGAACTGGAGCAGATTGAAAAGAATAACACTTGGGAGTTGGTTCCTAGACCAAACGATAAAAATGTAATAGGCACAAAATGGATATTCAAAAACAAACTGAATGAAAATGGAGATGTTATTAGAAACAAGGCAAGACTTGTTTGTAAAGGGTATGCTCAACAAGAAGGCATAAACTTTGAAGAAACTTTTGGACCAGTTGCTAGACTTGAGGCCATAAGAATGTTCCTTGCTCTTTCTAGCTTTCAGAAATTCAAAGTATTTCAAATGGACGTGAAGTCTGATTTTATAAATGGAGACTTGGATGAAGAAGTGTATATTGAGCAACCAGATGGGTTTATCCTTGGAAATGATCCAAAACTTATATGTAGACTCAAAAAGGCTCTCTATGGCCTTAAACAGGCTCCAAGGGCTTGGTATTATCGTTTGGATAAGTATCTCCATCAACATGGTTTTACAAAAGGATCAACAGGAGGCAGCCTTAGCGCAAATGATGAATCAGCAGCAGTGCATCAACCAACCTATAGATCCATGATTGGTAGTCTGCTATATCTAATAGGTACCCGACCAGACATTATGCATGCAGTGGGAATAGTTGGAAGGTTTCAGGCAAATCCAAAGGAAACTCATCTTCAGGCAGTTAAGAGAATTTTCAAGTATCTTCAAGGAACTCAAAACTATGGCTTATGGTATCCTAGAAGTACAGATCTCACACTTCATGCATATACAGATGCAGATTGGGCAGGAAGCGTGGATGACAGAAAAAGCACTAGTGGTGGTGCATTCTTCATGGGTCCTAGATTAGTATCTTAGTTCAGCAAGAAATAGAGTTCAATTGCATTATCTACAACTGAAGCAGAATATGTAGCTGCTGCATCTTGCTGCACACAACTCCTTTGGATGATGCAAACATTGCAAGACATGCAAATCACTTGTACTCCACCTATCTCCATTTTTTGTGATAATACAAGTGCAATCAGTATTTCAAAGAATCCTGTCATGCATTCAAAGACCAAGCACATACCTATCAAATATCATTTTCTCCGGGAACAAGTGCTTGAACAAAAGGTTAAATTAGAGTATGTTCCCTCCAAGGAACAAGTTGCTGATATACTCACCAAACCACTGCCCAGGGAAACATTTGAATACCTCAGACAGAAGCTAGGAGTAATTGATGCATCATATTGCTATTGAAACTTGTCTGTTTAAGAGAAAAGTGGGTGTACGCGAGTTTCATGAGGAGGATCCGCATACATACATCGATTTATGTGGGTACAGTCGCGTATATGTTGGTTTGAAGACAAACAATGGGCCAGGATCAGGATGAAAGAAGTCTGACATGGGTCTAACAGAGACCATCTGGCACAGGTTCAAGGGAAGCATATATATTCTTCTAATAATGCATTGTTGGCATTATCCAAGAAGATCTTGGTTCAAGATCACAGTGTTTTGGTTTCAGGGGGAACAGGTGCAGAAGGAGAACATGGTTGCTGGTTTGAATGATGATTGACAGATGCTGCTGATGATAGTTGTTGATAACTATCATAGTCTGGTTGTAGATATTTCGTCTCTATGTCATGTATTTCTTTTCTTATCAAGGTCATGTAACGGCCTTCTTTGATTTCCCCACTATGCTTGGGATGGATAATGTAATGTTCTTGTTTTATCTTGTGTAAACTTTTGGTGTATTCCCCTTTGGTTGGGAGATGGATGTATGTATGAGTCTTTGGTGATAGGAAGGTCACTTATGATGTATAAAGTTATGTATCTTCTTGTAGAACATCTTCTTGCAGACCTTGCCTACAGTCAGGGGGAGAATGAACAGCACAGCAGAGCAGAGATTTCAACATGAACTCAGGGGGAGCATAATCCTTTTCCCTTAATGTCAAAGGGGGAGAATGACTTTGAGTGACTTGGGGTTGCCATCAAGTCCAAAGGGGGAGATTGTTGGCATTATGACACAGGTTTGGCGCTATGACACAGGTGTTGTCCTTGATGGCAACCCACTCAAATGGCAGATCACTATTCAGGCTCTCAGAATGAAATAAAGAGAGGTATACGCAGGTTTCCTTTGACGAAGTCGTGTATACACGCGGTATTGCCGATCAAAAGTCGCATATGCATATGCACGCACTTTCATGCACGGAAAAGAACATACATGTGGGAAAGCTTATTTTTAGATCCATGGTATTTGGACCTATGGTTTTGGACCGTGGTATCTTGTCTAAAATGTTGAACCCAAGTATTTGGTCCAAGGTATTGGTTATTTATGGTTTTGGACCATGTTATTGAGTAAGGCCTAAGACTATAAAAAGGAGGAGATCATTTGGCAAAGGCATTGACTCAAGCATTGAATATCTTATGAAGAGGAAGATCTGAAATACTGGTGATTGGTTTATGGTGCATAGCTGAATCTGAATCAAGGAGGAACCTGAGCGCAAGAAGATGGATAAGTTCTATTGATGGGTCAAAACTCAAGTCTTGAATAGTAGTATCTTTGTGTGATATTGATCTATAAATCTGATAATCTGGGTATAACTGATGTCTGAATATTTGAAAGAGTGAATTATCTTTTATAGATCTATATGTAGGTTCGACACATCAGAGGCGCGTATACACGTTGGTTCAGTAAATCAAAACAGTGTATACGCTGGTTGGCCTTAATACAGAAGCGTATGCACGCAGGTTTCTGCATATTGAAGTAGCGTACGTCTCTTGAAATATGTTTTAGCTACTTTTATTTATTGCTACAGTGTTCTGGGTTCAGAATTGGTGTCTGGTTACTGTTATTGTTTTCTAGGTACAACATTCAGAGAAGTGACTATTTGATTCAGTTTGTTTGGTGCAAAGGAGATTGGTTGATGCAAATATATTTGATGTTTGATTGATGCTATTCATGGATTCAATCTGAAAATTATGAAACGTGGTCCCTGGAAGAAAAGAGAAGGTTGTAGCCTTCTGTAGGTCAGCACCTACGTACTAGTACCTCAACTAGTACAAGAGCTAAGGGGGTTGTAGCTCCCTTCCAGGAGAAGCTGGAGAACGAGAGAAGGTTGTAGCCTTCTGCAGGTAGCAGCCTGCGTACTGGTATAAGACTGCACCAGTACAAAATCATTGTAAAAAGAAGTTTCTAATTAAAAGAAGATAGAGACGAATTGCAGCAGGTGGTTTTCACCCACATTGGGTTTCCACCTTATATCTGTGTGTCCATGTGTGTGATGATCTGTTCTGTTTTACTACTCCTGTTTACTGTTCTTATGATTAATGAAGTCCTGATGCACTGATTAAAGATCAACAATTAATGAATCTTAAGTTTTCTGATATACGCTGGTTTCTTTAGACACAGTAGCGTATATACGTAGTTTCCCATAGCTGAAGTAGCGTATACAAATCTGATTGTGAAATGAAAAATAATTGATTTAATAATATTGATTCACCCCCCTCTCAGTATTATTTCCAACAAAAAATTCTGAAGTCACTTTCCGAAGCAGATAGACCACCAGTTTGTAATATTATTGGGTCGATTAAATTGGAGTTAGGTTATTCTTTGTGGATGCAATCCAAAATAGCTCTAAAATATTGGAGCAGTCATAAGTAAAACAAAATTTCATTGGGCATTAGCAGTTGGACTTTCTGAGCAGACCACAGATATCCGTGGTAAAAAAGGATAGTGGAAGACAAACTTAGAGGACCCATTGGGAGTGAATAAAGCCCAACATTTTTCGGAGACATTTGATAAGTACAGTGTATGAGAAAAGCATTCAAACATGACAACAAGACAAGAAATTTCAGAACCTCTAGAAACAAATGATCTAGGATAAGTGAAAATTTCCTCATCAACCAAAGTTGGGAAGTGGGTTTAGGTCAATGCCAAATGAAGAATAACCCGTCTAAAGTGGGAGCAGACAAGGAAAAAATGGTCTCACCTGATCAGGAAGATAGAGACATAATTTGCCTCATAGAAACACATGAGCATGAAGGGTGTAAGACACTTTTGTTTGAAGGGTACTAGAAGATGGCAGTGTGGAACAAGGCAACCAGTAATGGAAAAGGACAGACGGGGTATTATGGTATTAGTGAGAGAAGAAGAAGGTCGTTTTATTTGGCTAGAAAAAGGGAGACTCAAATAAACAATTCTTATGGTTTAAAATATAAGAAAATGGAAATTAAATCAGAATTGCAACATGTTATTTTGCGCCACAAATTTAAAAAATCTATAGAAGTAGAGGGCTTGATCACAAAGATCCCTTTGCACCCTTAAAAGCAGTTATTGCAACATATTCTCAACTAGGTGAAGTCCTTATAGTGGGTGATTTCAATGCTAAGTCTGCAAGTGATCAAGCTAGCATTCTTTGTTGTAAAGAAGACTATGACCCTATTTGGCTTATAGAAGAGAGTAATCATCAATGCGAATGAATTTAGAGGACAAGGGTTGCAATCTCTTTGGTGAACAATTGTTAACATTATGTGGGGCTTTCGATTTAGTCATTTGTAATGGTTTGAATAGATGGAAAAAGTCTAGTAATTTCACTTGTAATACTTACAATGGAGCAAGTGCAATAGATTATGTAATTTCCTTGCACAGTTTGTGTGAGAAAATGGAGGAAGTTTGATTGGAGATTAATTTTGGGACTTAAAATTAGATCACAAGCCAATTTATTTAAGTTTCTCTTGGATCAGAAAGAAGCAGTTAGGGTAAAAACTCAATGTGTTCAACAGAATCTCCCAAAGGGTAGAATTCTTTTGACTCTAGAAAATTATAATACCTTCAAAATAAAGCTAGAGAGGCTCTTCGAGAAGGAGAAAATTGCATTTCATGACCTTCATAGTCACAAATTAACACAAGCGCACTTGCAGAGTGCAAAAGAGCAAACATTAAGAAGTCTGAAACAAATTGCTTCTCGATTAATGTTTGGTTTGACGAGGAATGCAAAAAGGCAAGGAGAATGTGGAAAGAGTCAAACAATGGTAACATAAAGCTCAAAGCTTACAAGTAGATATTAAGAAAGAAAAAGGTTGATTTCATGGTATTGAGGAGAGAAGAACTAATCTTCCTTGGGAAAAATAACCCCAAATTATTTCGAAAGGAGCTCCAACTGAGAAAGTTGCAAACTGAAAACAATATTACAACTTCTAAATGGTTTGACTATGCAAGACAACTTTATGAGCAGGATCCCAAGGTTGACCCTCCTCCCTTAGGCAACATTGATATAAAACTGTTCACGATGCAAGAGGTAGAGATGGGTATCAAGAAGTTGGGTGTTGGAAAAGCAAAAGGCCCAGCTGAACTCCAAGCAGAGTATCTAAAGTGGGGCTTAAAAATTCTTACACCTCACGTTACAAATTTTTTCAATAACATCATACAACAGGGGTTCCCTGCCAATTGGACAACTAGTCTGGCAATACCTCTTTTCAAGAGTGGTGACGTCAATAATCCCTCCAATTATAAGACCATAATGATAAACCCCTCATTTGCAAAGTTAGTTGGAAGCATGTTAGAAAATAAAATCAGCAAGTGGGTAGAAGAAAGAGATAAATGTGCTAAAGGGAAAACAAGTTTTAGACCTAAACATTACACAGTTGATCATGGCATAACTTTAAGGCACATCATTGAAAAATTTTGGGAGAAAAAGGAAGAATCCTTTTGTTGCTTTGTTGATTTCAGAAAAGCCTTTGATAGAGTTCCTAGGGATAAGCTTTGGCACAAAATGAAGGAAATTGGGGTTCCTAGGCATTTGAGAACATTGGTGCATAGGCTGTATGAAGAGGTGAAAGTCAAAATTAGAAATTCAATAGGCATTTCTGAAAGTTTTAGAAGCGATATCAGGGTCAAGCAAGGTTGCCCACTGTCTCCTACCTTTTTGGTTTATATATCGACAAGCTTGAAGCGTGGCTAAATTCGCAAGAGGGTGACGATATCCATTTGAGCAAGTGTGTTATAAGGCTCCTTTTGTATGCAAATGACCTTAGTTTGATTGCTAAATCTGCTCTTGGTTTGAAAGAGCACTTACTTTTCCTTGAGCATTTTTGTAGAAGGGTGGGGATGCAAGTCAATATTAGCAAAACGAAAGTATTGGTTTTCTTTAACAAAGGAAATAAGTTCTTCTTTGAAGGCAACATTATGGAAGAAGTTGTGGATTATAAATACCTCATAATTGACTTCAACAGAAATCTAAATTGGGATGATTGTGGAAAGAAAAGAACTTTGGGGGGTTGGAAAGCATTTTATGCTTTTCAAAATAGGTGTAGAGAGGCAGAGTCATAGGACTGGAAAACCACTCTAACACTTTTTGGGCTTTTAGTGATTTCGGTGATTCTCTACCATTGTGAACTGTGCCAACAGTACATCTGACATGTAGTGGAAACAAATTGAGAAAATTCATAGGCATTTAACTACAAACAAATTCAAAATTAAAAGTGCAGTTCCTTGTTAAGTGAAACAGGGGGTGCTCCTATTGAAGCAATTGCTATGGTGCGAATCATAAGATATTAAAAAAAAAAATAATTGAGCAAATGGAAAAGGGCAGATGGCCTACGGTTGTGTTTAATGACATATTGTGCAAAAGAAAGAAGACTTGGATGTGGCATAATAACAAATGATTTAGTAATGTGGTATTTGCTTGAGCATGTGTCCCACAAACAATAAAGAGATAAAAGCCTTTGTTATGGATAAGTTCCACAAATGTACTTGGGAGAAGGAGAAAGAAGAAGTACTATCCTGAAGAGTTTAATCCCACTCATAATCATCAACAAAAAGTGTGCATAGGGGCCAATATTTATTGAAGAGCCAAAATTCTTATTGCTCGACTATCGACCAATTCTCATAAACTCCATTGTGAAACAGAGCGCTAGAAAAGGCCAAAAGAAGTGTAGGAGGAAAGAGTATGTATTTTTTGCTCTTCTGGAAAAGTGGAAACAGAAAAGAATTTCATTTTAGAATGCGAGGCCTTCGAAGGCAATAGGATAAGTTATGAAAATATTCTAGCAGCTAGCTCTTGGGATAATCTATTTAGCAAGGGGTTTGTCGAGAAGCTGAGAACATTTATTATGAGACTTCACAGGAAAATGGCTGAATACAAGAGCCAGATGGAGAAACAATTTGTCCCATAAGTTATCTAGCCTCATGGACATTAATATATATATATATATATATATATTTATTTATTTATTTGTCATACAACTTTGTAAATGATCCATATCAACAATCTATTGAATGAAATTCCAATAGATACCTATAAGAAAATATCTATATATTAAGACATAAAAAAAAGACATGTAATGTAACTAATAACTAATAAATAAAATAGTCTTTTTTCTAGACATTTTTGCCCAAAATAAAATAGAGAGATTTTTAAGAATTTGTAATTTAAATAATTTAATATGCAAAGTGTAAATGCCTATGCATTCATAAAAAACGAAAGAAAGAGAAAAGAAAAAAGAAAAAAAGTATATTAAAAAAAAACAAAAAAAAATATATAGTTTTGGTGCGAAGACAGAACTTTCATTAAACAGCCCAATTCCATAGCGGAACCCACAATAGGGTTAGACTGCGCCTAATAATAAGCGGCTAATAATAATAATGCCCCCTACTCGTTTTGGTTAGTAGACGGAACGTTTTCTTGATAAGTCCAAATCTATGGCGAAACACACAGCAGGAGAAATCTCAGCTTCATATCCATCTTTTGAACCATCTGCGACACATGCACCCACCAACTCCTCCGAACCAGGCAGTCATGAGCACTTCACATTTTCCAACGGAAGGAACCACAGACCCAATGGTGCTACTGCTCATACCCACTACAAAATACCAGCCGAAGATAACGATACAGGAAATGGGCCATGGATATCACCTTATCACCAAGACAGCGAGAAAGTCCCAGGACTTCGTTTGGTCGATGCACTGGCTGGGGCTGTGGCTTCATTGTTGAGAGCTTCACAGACAGTTCTTCGACTGGATTTCTGTAGGTCTGTTGCCCGGGAAAGCCCAAGTTTGTGGAGCAGACAAAGGAGAGAGCAGTTTTCTACCCGCCCCCCGTTACATGGGGATTCAAGAAACAGTGAACGGGAACCAGAAAAGCCAACTAGTAGATGGGTTCAAGGAATTGAGGGTGCTGGTGTTCGAATGAAACTCATGCAGGTATCCCATCTCGTGACTGTGTCTTGTGTTGTCGAATGCACTGTGACTGCAAATTTTCAATTATCCTTTTGCTGTTGTTGTATTTGGTTGTGCGCAATGCTGCATTGGGTGAATTGAATATGGACACTAGCCCGGTTCTGATATGTCTCAGGGTTGCCAAGCTCGAGGATGTATATCTTGAATTCACACAAATGATTAAAAAACGAAAATTGAACCTGGAGATATGTAATCTGAGCTTTGCAACCTCGATGTGCATATAAGACATGTTTTAGATGGTTTTGGGCTAGTACATAAATTGTGTGATTGCGCGTGTTTGCTCGATAACCATGTTTATTATATGCACATTAGGCTTGTGTCGATTGGGTGGGTGATTGAGATAGGGTAGCAAAGCAATGAAAAAAATGGTAAAAACATGCTTCAATCAAGAGGAAATTTTTTCAATGTAGGGAGAGGATAACAGTAATAAGAGAAATTGAGTGGCTATTCTTCGATTCCAGATATGGTACTTTCCTAAGGAGGAAACTGGAGAATCAAGTCTTCCTTGGGGATTGAATGTTGGATTCGGAGCCTGTATAAACATGGATAGATCTGGCTATCTTGCACTCAAAGCAAGGTTGCAGACTAAGTATGCAACTCTTCATATCTTGCCCTCACCATGTCTTGAGCTGCGGAGTAAGTTTCCAATTCCACTAGGCAGCGCGCCACTTGCTGTTAATATCAGATACAGGTATTGATTGGACAAGACTTGCTTTTGCATTTATGTTGTATTTTACCATTTTGAAAATTTTCAGCACTGGTAATAAATAAATTTATTGCACTGAAGTTGGGACATTGTACCAGTACATAGTTAGTATTCATCTAAGTCAGGCATACTGCAATCGGTTTCTTTGTTTTTCCTTTCTGATGGAATCAGTAGGATTTCTTGTTGCATGCATACTTGGAAAGTTATTGCTAGACAGTCGTTGTGACTCAAAATATAGTCTCTTAGATGAAGTTGTTTTTGCAAAACTTGGTTTGCTAGCTGAAAATATTGCAGTATGTGAATAACTTTGGCCAATAAAAAAGCAAAACATGGCATATAGAATCCAAAACATCTTATTGTAAGGGAGTGAGGGACCATAGCTGAATCATTTCTTGTAGCAGATAGTAGTAATAGCATGGCTCTCTGGCATTGCTGCACTGAAAAGTGATTTGTTTCTGTCAACATAGATATATTTGATTTACTGAAGAAATCTGAAAATTCCCTTATTACGATGGCAGAAGGCCAAAACCTTCCACCGCAAAATGTTGTATGAGAGATTGTAGTGGCCTAGGGCAATTTTTGACTAGGGTTCTCAAATAACTAGAGTTTGTATTCTGATTGGGGTATCTTAACCATTCAACAATTTTACTTTTATTTACAAACTAACCTGTCATTCCAGCACAAAGAACGTTTCTAGTATCACATTCATCAATATAATATATTATTAAACTTCCATTAGTCAAAGATGCAATAGCAGTCATATAACCCAATTCCACTGATAAATGAGTTCAATACGAATTTCAATTACTCTTGAGTTCTACCAATTTAATTATTACACAAATCCAACTATACAACGTTGACTTGACCAGCTTTGAATATATATTCGACTATTCTGAAATTCAATAGTTTCAACAATAAACAAACCTGACTACACTATGCGAATTTGAGAGAATCTTGTTAATATTATAACAATTCCTTGGCTCGAGATATTGTACCTCAATCTCACTTCGTAATTCCTGACTTTGCAGGCTCCTATCTGCCTTTAGGGAACTCCGACTCTTTGGAGACTGCAAAATAGTTCCTACCGAAACTTCCAGGATGTTCGGCCTCACTTCTTGTTACAAGATGCCCCACACGGAAGTTTTCAATCTTATCCTATTTACCTTATCATACAAAATTCAGTGTTGAATCATAATTTAATCATTGGATTCCCTTGCCCTTCGCTGCCCTTATGGAGTGGTTTTCCTGCGGCCAAGACAAGAAAATAGAACAGAGAACCTTCGCTGCAATTAACCACAGATCCCTTTGCCCTTTGCTGCTTCTATGGAGTGGGTTTCCTACGACCAAGTCAAAAATGGAATAGAGAACCTTCGTTTTAATTAATCACGGATCCCTTTGCCCTTAGCTATTTCTATGGAGTGGTTTTCCTGCAGCCAAGACAAGAGACAAAACAAAGAATCTTCACTGCCTTCCCAAAAGTAATTTTGTGCTGCAAAGGATCAAGGACAAACAAATATTCGCTGCTTCTCCAAATGGCACTCCTATGCTAGAATAAGAACCATGACCAAACAACACTTCATTGTCTCTCCAAAGCAGAATAAAGGACAAATAGAGAGGGGTCAACTAGGGTGGAACCTTTCACCACCAAAATTGACAAGAAGAAAGAGGTCTCAAAACCCTCAGAGCTAATGCTTAAGAAAGAAATGAATTGATCCACACTTGATGATCCAAATTGAATTCAATCCTCCTATATTTATAGATTTCCAAGAGGGGTCTCTTCTACTTAATTAATTGAGTAAATTTTACTCCAAACCTCAAATTTGGGTTTCTTTTCCCAACTACCCCAAAACTCGTGCAAAATTGGATATTTTGGGGTTTTGCCCTCTATTAAGGATTGTAGCGCACAGGGATCGATAGGCTATTACATCTTTCATTCATCCTCAATTCGTAGAGGACATTACAGTCCCCCCCGACTAAAATTGCTTGCCCTTAAGCAATTGCGGATTCGGGTGTTGCGAAACTCGTTCTCCTTCCCATGTTGCGTCCTCCTTCGG
Organism: Pinus tabuliformis; assembly: GCA_031772625.1. Classification (NCBI taxonomy): domain Eukaryota; kingdom Viridiplantae; phylum Streptophyta; class Pinopsida; order Pinales; family Pinaceae; genus Pinus; species Pinus tabuliformis. The sequence continues at coordinate 745,698,547 of CM062815.1, forward strand.
TAGATTCTTCCATTTGATAAGGTTTTTTTGAATTGCTCTTCCTCTTAACTTCTTTTTTCGCATGGCCATGACTATTGCCGAAATCGATTTTAGTTGTCCTACTTTGTCTAATGGTGGCAATTTGATAGAGGTGGTGATGTACTGTCCCACAACGTTCTTGAGGCACAACACATGGAATACATTATGGATTTTGCTGTCCCTCGGTAGTTCTAACTCATATGCTACTTCGGCAATCTTCCAGAGAACTTTGTAAGGCTCATAAAACTTAGGTTTCAGTTTTTCTGCGATGCTTTTCTTGAGTGTAGACTGCCTATAAGGCTGCAATCTCAAGAAACTAGGTCTCCTACCTCAAAGTTGCGTTCTATTCGATGTTGATTTGCGTACATTTTCTGCTGATTTTGAGCAACCTGCATATTTTCTTTGAGTACCCTGAGAATGTCCTGGCTCTCATGTATCCATGTTTTAGGAATAGGTGCCTTGTTGTCTCCAAAAATCTTCTTGATAAAGGCTAGTGCATTATAGCCACATAGTGCTTTGAAAGGTGTCATCCCAATGGATAAATGGTTGGTGGTATTATAACAATGCTCCCCAAGGTACAACCATTTGAGCCATGCTTTTTGTTGTCTGGTCACATAATTATGCCAGTACCCTTCAATCCACTTATTTACGATCTCTGTTTGCCCATCTGTTTGTGGGTGATAACTAGTGCTAGGGGTGAATTCTGTCCCCACTAGCCTAAAGAGCTCCTGCTAGGATCCTCTGATCCAAGTGGATGTTGGTGGCCACCCACCTATCCCATTTGGACCCCCACAACTATCTCTTTCAGTCTTTTCAGTTTCCTAAATTGCAGCACAGTTTACTATTTTTAGCAGTTTTTTCGGGTCCTGAACTTCCGAAGCCGTTTTGAGGCCCTAAACAACGTTTTTTTGGGAATCTAATGTTGCCTCCCAAAGTGGTAGTACTCGGATAGATCCTTCTAACGAGCTATCGTACGCGTCAAACGGAGATCGTATGCCAAAGTTACGACCCCGGGAAATTGATGTACCAATTTACCCAAATGGGGCCCACAATTTGGCGTTTCATCTTCTAGGGTTAGGTTTTGGGATGTGAAGGGTTTTCCATTGTTTCTCAACAATAAATAGGCCTTTGAGCCTCATTGTAACATAGTTCAGAACAGTTCAGAGGCATGTAGCCGACACATCTCTTCTCAGAGATAAGCTACCATCGCCCTAGCTGGTTTATTTCCATTTCTGGTTGTAAGCATATTTCGGTATTTTCCATTAATGAAATGAAGTAGTATTTCCGCTGCATCTCTGTATTTATGATTATCGCACCTCTGTGTTTATGGTTATCTCTGTAATCTATTGCGTTCCTGTTTAAATCCGGATCAGTGGTATCAGAGCGGTCTGCTTTTTCTCTGTTTTTCTTTGCATGTCCCCAACGAGGTCGGGATATAAGGAGTTAGGGCTTGAACTGGTTGAACCTTTGCAAGGCCAGCCTCGCAAATCCCGACGGCCTCCCATGGCGGATGAGAAGAAAGACGAGGGGGCAGGAGATGCTATCAAAATCTTGCTCGAAGAAGCGCGCGATGATGGATAGCTTTGCGCAGATCCTTCAGCGGCTACCCAGAGGCGACGCATTGGCTTCCAACATCGACTCTGGAAACGCCACGCCATTTAAGGTACAAGTTAATTTTGAAATCCCCATCTTCGAGGGTCAAATAGATGCAGATGCCGTAGATAAATGGTTAAATCTGCTAGATGGGTATTTTTTTGTTCATGAATTTTCAAGTCAGGAAAAGATTGTTTTCGCTCTTCTCAAAGCAGCCCCCCACGTCAAAGACTGGTGGGAAACCTATTGCGAGCAGAAGGATGAAAGTACAGACTCACTATTTTCAGCCGCACCCACTTGGAATGACTTCCGGGATGCCATCAAGGAGCAGTACTACCCTGTCGGAAGCTATGAGGACAAATACATCAAATGGACCACACTGCGTCAGGGACGAGACCAAGATGTGTCGGAGTTCACAGACATTTTTCATACCCTTCGCACATAGTTGGGTATCAAAGATTCTGAGCTGCATCTGGTACTGAAATACCGCGGCTGCCTACATAGATACATCCAGGAAGAGATGGGGTTCTTGAACATCTCCTCACTCGGCACAGCATATTGATATGCTGTCAAAATCGAGCAAAAGTTCAAACAGAAGAAGCGCGACTTTGGATCTGCAAATCCGAAGCCCAAAGGACAAAGCCAAGGCGGGGTGACCCAAGACAACCCGTCAAAGCCGCAAGAAAAGAACAACACCATGAAGCCGAAGAAGGACACAGGGAAGTGGTGTGAGTTCCACAAGAGTCCCCCTCATAACACAAGTGAGTGTCGGACCAAGCAGTCGTTGGTGGCTGAGTTGAAGGCTTCCTAATCAGATGCATGTTCCGACCCTGAGCCAGAACCCGACAAGGGGAATGGCAAAGGGAAGCAGATCATTGATGCGGATCCCAGCGCCATTGTTGCCACCACCAAGATCCAGAAAGATGAGCCCGAAAATCTAGAGGAAGGGGAGCGTCTTTTCCACTCACAGATGTGGGTGAAGGGTTCGCCGCTACAATTCATTGTCGACAGTGGCAGCCAAAAGAACCTCGTTTCAGCAGAGGTCGTGAAGCGGTTGGGCCTATCGACTACACAACACCCACAGCCGTACAGTATCGGGTGGCTTCATGAAGGACGAGATCTCAAAGTTCGCCAGCAGTGTCGCCTTCCCTACAGCATCAAGCCCTTCACAGACGAGGTATTGTGTGATGTTACACCTCTGGATGTTTGTGATGTATTATTAGGCCAACCATACTTGTGGAGGCGACATGCTGTGTATGAGTCAAGGCCTCGTGCTGTCATTATTTCTTTAAATAATTCATTATACAGGATACCGGAGGTAGCCCCACCTACTGCCACATCTTTGATCACTGCTAAGAAAGGCAGCAAGCTCATCTCCCAGACCAGGAAATTTATCTGTCTGGTTCACTCCCAAAGTAAGGGGAAGATCGTTGCTACATCCATGACCCCTGCAAAGGGTTCCTCCATGCAGCAACAACAGCAAAGGGATACGGTCATGATAGAACACAGGAACAACTTCTCCTCACCCACAGAGATACCACACAAGTTTCAGGTGGGCAACAAAATCTCGTTGCATCTGCAGAGAGAACGCCTTACCAGAACCCATCAGAAGCTCAGACCACTCCGACATGGTCCTTACACCACTACCAAGGCTACGGGCAACAATGCTTTGAAGCACAACATTCCTCCATTCCTTCGCTTGCACCGAGTGTTCAATGTAGACCATTGTCGACCATGCTTTCCACCATTTCTGGACACATCAGAGATTGCAGAACAGCTCACCAGAGACCCAGCTCAGCAGAAGCTTCCTCATCTCAGGGAGGAACTCAACGCAAATGGGGACCATTGCTTCCTAAGTGGGGAGGAATGATCCAAGTGGATGTTGGTGGCCACCCACCTATCCCATTTGGACCCCCACAACTGTCTCTTTCAGTCTTTTCAGTTTCCTAAATTGCAGCACAATTTACTATTTTTAGCAGTTTTTTCAGGTCCTGAACTTCCGGAGCCGTTTTGAGGCCCTAAACGACGTTTTTTTGGGAATCTGGGCCAAGTTGCCTCCCAAAGTGGTAGTACTCGGATAGATCTTTCTAACGAGCTATCGCACGCGTCAAATGGAGATCGTATGCCAAAGTTACGACCCCGGGAAATTGATGTACCAATTTACCCAAACGGGGCCCACAATTTGGCGTTTCATCTTCTAGGGTTAGGTTTTGGGATGTGAAGGGTTTTCCATTGTTTCTCAACAATAAATAGGCCTTCGAGCCTCATTGTAACACAGTTCAGAACAGTTCAGAGGCATGTAGCCGACACATCTCTTCTCAGAGATAAGCTACCATTGCCCTAGCTGGTTTATTTCCATTTCTGGTTGTAAGCATATTTCGGTATTTTCCATTAATGAAATGAAGTATTATTTCCGCTGCATCTCTGTATTTATGATTATCACACCTCTGTATTTATGGTTATCTCTGTAATCTATTGCGGTCCTGTTTAAATCCGGATCATCCTCCCATAACCCTGCTTTCTTGATTGTTGACAATATTTTTAGACAATCTGTGGAGTTTGAAGACTTCTTTGAAGAAGAGTTCCGCTACTTGTTTGGCTGAGTAGTCAGCTAAGATTGCAAAGAAGTGTGTGAATTGCGTCAATGTATCCACCACAATATAGATACAATCTTTTCCTTGCGTTTTGGGTAGCCTTGTGATGAAGTCCATTGAGATGCTCTCTTAGTGTTGTTTTGGAATTGGTAGAGGTTGGAGAGGCCCTGCAGGATGCGTGTGCTCGTCCTTATTCTACTGGCATGTCACACATTCCTTGACGTATTTCATCACATCTTCCTTGAGACCTTTCCATGAAAACCATTCCCTAATCTGTCGATAGGTTTTGAAGAACCCTTGATGTCCAACTGATGGAATGTCATGCATAACCTTCAAAATCTTCTCCTTGAGCGCAGATTCAGGAACTAGGTATATCCTGTCTTTGTAGTAAATAATATTATTGACTATTTTGTACTTGTCATCTTGAATGATTCTATTGGTTAGTGCACATGCAAACTGGTTCTTGGTGTATTCTGCTAAGAGATGAGCCTTCCAATCTTCTGCGAGTTCTATGAGGGAACATGCTGACGATTTTATGGAAAGTGCATTGGCCACAACATTCCTCTTCCCCTTCACATACTCAATATCAAAATCATAGGCTTGGACTTTACTTACCCACTTTTGTTGCCGTTCGTTCAAGTCCTTCTACTCCAAGAAATGACGTAAGCCATTGTGGTCTGTCCTGACTATGAACCCATTTCCTATCAAATATTGTCTGAACTTTGCCAGAGCGTGCATGATAACCAGCATCTCTTTGTCGTATATGGAGTAAGGTCTCTCTGCTTCCTGAAGCATCCAACTTTCAAATGCAATGCAATGGCCCTTTTGCATTAAAACAACCCTTATTCCTTCCCTTGATGCATCACATTCTAATACAAAGGGTTGACTGAAATCGGGAAGGGCCAAGACTGGACATGAGTTCATCATTTCTTTGAGCTTGTTGAACATTTTGTCTACTACTTCTGTCCACCTAAATGGTCCTTCCTTTGTCAAATTGGTTAATGGTGCATTTAATTGAGAGAACCCTTTGACAAATCACTAATAATAGCTGCAAATTCTGAAAAATCCTCGCAACTCTGTCAGATTCTTAGGTGTGGGCCAATCTAGTATTGCTTGAATCTTCTCTTGATGAACTTGTACTCCCTTTGCGCTAATTATATGTCCCAAATAGAAGACTTTTGTCATTCCAAATTTGCATTTTGACGCTTTGGCATAGAGTGACTGTTCTTGCATGATGCTCAAGATTTTATCAAAATGTTCCAAGTGGTCATCCCATGTCTTGCTGTAAATGAGAAGGTTGTCAAAAAATACTAATAAAACTTCCTTAGCTACTTGTTGAAGATGCTGTTCATGCAAGTTTGGAAAGTGGTGGGAGCATCGGTTAGTCCAAATGACATGACCAAAAACTCAAAGTGTCTGTAGTGGCGTTGGAATGTTGTTTTCAACGTCTTGATCTCAAACTCGAATTTGATGATACCCTGATCGTAAGTCAATCTTTGAAAAATATACTGCTCCATGAAGCTTGTCTAGTAATTCATCGATCCTGGGAATAGGATACCTATTTTTGATGGTTTTCTTGTTGAGAGTTTGGTAATCAATACACATCCTCCACATGCTATCCTTCTTTTTCACCAAAACCACGGATGAGGCGAATGGACTCGAACTAGGTCTGATACCATATCTAATAATTCTTGGATGGTCTTCTCTATCTCGTCTTTGAATTTCTTTAGATGTCGATATGGTATGGTGATTATGGGCTTGGTCCCTTCTTCTAGTTCTATAGTTTGTTCAAGTCCTTTTTTAGGTGGCTCTCAAGGGAATATCACCAAATACCTGACCATGCTTGTCCAACACTCATTGAATGTTTGCTTTGTATTGTGGTTTGTCATCGCTGGGAGTCTTTTGGCTCGTAATCCTGCATTTTGCTGCATATGCTACATCTCCATGCCTAAAAATGGCCTTCATCCCGTTGAAAAATGTAACTAGGTTCGGTCTTCATAAATGTATTTGAGTCACAATGAAATGTATTTATTAAAAGAATGAAGAAAATATTATTATTATTATTATTATGACTTATTAAAGCATGGGTTTCATGCTTGGGTCATCTTGTTTTAGGTCAAAGTCCCCATTGAGGACTTCTAGGATTTATTCTGAGTCATTAGAGTCATTGTCCATTTAAAGAGACCCTTCTTGGGCTTTTGAATCATGTAAAAAGAATTAATATTGAGTCAAATATGCTATTTGTCCCCTCCACACCAAGTCGGCCTCAAGGAGATCAAGTCGGCTTCAAGAAGGGTAATTCGACCTCACTAGAAGGCTATATATACAGTGCAGTGCAATTCATTTGAGACACACAAGTTCGACTTACAAGCCAAGGCAACTAAAAAGTGCGAAGTTGGAAAAGAGTTGGAAAAAGGGTACGAAATTTGGAAGGAAGGAAGAAGACATCAAAATTGAAGTTTTGGGCCATCTATCTCTCACACGAGTGGAGTATCTAAGAAGATCAAAGTCTTTATTGCCAAGTCGAAGTTGTTGCTGTTGCCAGTTGTTGGGTCGAAGTTGCTGCTAGGTCGAAGTTGTTGTTGAAGGGTTATCATTTGCAAGAGGGAAGAGAGGGCTGACTTGGTGTGGAGGAAGTCTTTGTTTAGGTCAAGAGTCTTGGATTATCTCGTGAAACTATTGAAGGAAGAATTGTTGACTAGGTTTTCCCCTAGATAGGGGTTTTGCCTTAGCTGTCCGCTTACATCTGGTGTCTTTGTGCTATTGTTTTGTTAATTGCTTGATGAACTAAAAGATAAAGGAAGAACATACAAATAAAAGAATCACAAGTAATTATCTATATAAGAAAATCTTTTTGCCTTTCTGATTTTCTAACATGGTATCAGAGCTAAGGTGAAGAAGGAAAAAGGCAGTTTGAGGATCTACTGAAAGGAGTCTAAGAAACCTCAAAAGGATTGAGCAAGGGATCATATAAGGAGAGTTTACAAGGAAAGAAGCTTACTACCTTCAAGCACAACGTCTAACACAATAAAGGGAGAGAACAAATTAGAAGTAGCATCAAATTACAGGTCATGGAAAAAGAGAATTGACCTCATTCTTGAAAAGAACAAAGCCTTGGACTTGGTCAAAGGAAAAGTAAAGAAACCTACCGAAGGATCTAGTGATGCAGATAAAGTGAAGTTTAGAGAGTTAGAAATATTGGCTATGACACTGATGGTAGAAAATATAAAGGACAATCTTGTCCCATACATTTCCAACATAGACCATGCTCAAGAAATGTATGAAGCCTTATCAAAATTGTTCACTATCAAGAACATTGGTCAAGTAGCAAGTCTGAAGAATGAATTAAGGACCACAAAAATGACAAAAGATGACACTGTGGCTTCCTTCTTTGTAATGATAGCTAGGATTAGAGATGACCTTCGAGCCATAGATGAGATTGTACTAGAAAAAGAGCTAGTGATTACTGCATTATTGGGATTGCCACCTGTGAGAATTTCTGAATCTACACAACATAAATCCTATTGCAATCACTGGTTTATCATCTCCTACTTGTTTTTACATTCAACAAATTGATGAAAAACACTACTGTAGACTACATTGACATACAGATCATAAACTAAAATAGATATGAGACAAAGACACAAGGGACATCGTTATTTTTGGACAAACATCCCCAGAAAAATCAATGCAGGAAAACTGGTGCAACAACTTTGAGGGTTTGCTATTATTAAGTAGTAGTTCTGAATACAACTCTGTATGCCCTCTCGGCTACCCAGTTACAGAGATAAAATATACTGGCAGAAACCTAAGTGAGATTACCTCACTTCACCTGGCAAAATCCCTCTGATCCGACAACTAGACTAACTATCCCCGGCTACAACTGGCTACAACTGTGCTGCCCCTTCGCAGTAGCTGCGTGGGCCTACGTGGAGCACTCCGAGACACTGCTGTTGGAAATACTGAGAGGGGGGGGGGGCGAATCAATATTCCTTTTCAATTGTTACTTTTACCCGTTAGATCACTTATAATTGGAACACAAAATGAACAATAAGAATGAATACTTTTATTAATCTTAATAAATCAAGTACAATATTTGTGTAGGACTCCAACCCTAATTGAAGACACCAATATTCAATCTCTCAGGGTCCGACCTGTGTTTTGCCAAGCACCAACTTGGACTTCCCAAGGCTCCAACCTTGTCACTTTGAGGCACCAACCTCTAGGGCTCCAACCCTATCTCTGGTACAGGCACCAACCTGGTCTATTGAGGACTCATATCCTCTAGGGCTCCAACCCTATCTTCTTCTTTAGGCATCGACTTGGATTCTTGAGGACTCCGATCCTCTAGGGCTCCAACCCTATCCTTCAAGGCACCAACCTTGTTAATTCTGAGGCACCAACCCCAAGGGCTCCAACCCTATAGCTTTACTTTGTCAAGGTATGTTTGGTTGTACTTCACGGCTCCCTAGGTCTTCTTCACCGAGCCTTGTCAATCTTCAGCTTCACTGTAATCTTCACCCTACACCTGCATTTAGTCTCCACATGACATTATCAATGACAACTGTGTCTTCACATGAAGGAGTCTCCACTATTCTTCATGTTACCTAAACTGAGTCTGCAAAGTTACCTCATGATGATTTCAACAATGCATCATGATCTTCAATAATGTCTCCAAGATCTGCTGAAGCTTTTCAACAAGATATATTTAATAGACTGCACTAAGCCTCAATGTCTGCACAAAACAATTCTCTGTTTCGAGCCTCTGTTCTTACTATCGTGGTAACTGCTTCAGGAGTGACTGCTTCATGAGTAACTGCTTCAGGAGTGACTGCTTCAGGAGTAACTGCATCAGGAGTGACTGCTTCAAAAGTGACTGCTTCAGAGGAGTGACTGTCGTGGTTTGCACTTCTATGGATTAATTCATTACATGTCCGAGACTTTCAAAGATTAACCCAGTCAAAAGAATTTCTTTTCCTGCTCGACCTTTGGCTTCCTTCTGTTCCCGCTCGACCTTCGGCTTCCTTCTTTTCCACTCGACCTTCGGCTTCCTTCTTTTCTGTTCCTTCAAGTTCACGAGTTGTGAACTGTCACTTCTTCTCTGTGATAGATGCCCGATTCACCTACTTGAAGTGAAGCGTTTTAACTTGTATTTATACGAGTCTCACCAATAACCAAAAGACACGTTCATTGGGAGGAGAGGCCGACTTATGAGGTCGCATATTAAGAAAATATATCGGAGGGGCCTTTTGTTAATATTCATCAATTATAACATAAACTTCGTTATTTACGGAAATCACATAAGAGAGGCTATACCCATATTGGAGGTCCCATATGCCACGTCATTCCTTTAATCCCGCAATCACAACTTTCATGAAAATCGGAGGTTTTACAAGTTGTGCACATGCTCTGTCTTCCGATATAACATTGTCGATGCCCCTACTTCCGACGGAGCGGATGCGATATTATATTAAACCCATTTTGATAAATCGTCGTGTCCACAACCTTATCGCAATCGGAGGTTTTACACGTCATTCCTTTGAAACTCACGATATTGCGGATGCGATATTACATTAAGTCATGTTATAATGGTGCAGCGGGTCCACAATGCTATCGCAATTGGAGGATTTGAATGTAACATCCCTTTATGAATTGTGATATGAAAGTTTCGATATGTGGATGCGATATTACATTAGGGTTGTTACCATAAACTATTCGGGTCCACATATCATATCACAATCAGAGTTTTAATGTGACAAGCCTTCATAACTTACAAAGGTTCCGATACGACGGATGCGATATTAATTAGGGCGTGTTATAATGGGACCATCGGGTCTGCAACTCATATCGCAATCGGGGATTTCAGTGTAACAAGGCTTCAAGATTCGTGATGCAATGGATGCAATATTTCAATAAAGGCGTATTGTAACAGAACCATCGGGTCCACAATGCTCCTCCGCTGTTTCTTCCTTTCGACTCTTACTCTTGGCTTGGCTTTCTTATGGATTTCCAATGGCTATTCTTTAATGGCTTTCGATAGCTTTTCTTTGACTTCCGATAGCTCTTCTTTGATGGCTCCTGTTCTTGACTTCCAATGGCTTCCCTAATGGCTTTTCTCCTTGGGTCTATTTCTTCTATTTTGTTTGTATATATATATATATTCAATCCACTTGGGTCCTCCATCTTATAATATCATCATATATCAAACTTTCATCACTATGAGTATTATGACTAATGGGCATCAGTGGGCAACATCACGTATCACAAGAATTTTGCATCACAAACACTGCCATATTGACATCAATGACAACCTTGATTAACAACTGCGTCAACTTTGCGCTGCCTCCTCTGCTTCCTGGAGCTTTGACGTCAGCCTTCTCGACTGATCTGCTGCCCCACAGCTAGAATTTAGACTTTTGCAGGAGGGCAACTCTTCCCTTGTGCTGGCACTGCGTCAAGCAATGCGTGGGCCCACCTGGCCCAACGTCAACCTCCCTTGGTTCGCGCTGCCTCCTCTGGTGTATCTTTGCCTCTCTGCTGAGTATTCGGGGTCTCGGAGAAGATCTTCCAACCCCAACTATCCCTGCCCCTCTGCTGCAACTCAGATCACCTGTTCGACTTTCTTAGCAAACCTCGCCCCAGAAAAATCGAATTGACTGATCAACTTGGTGTATCTCCAACTGAACCTCAAGCCTCCTCTTATACTTTTCCTATTGATGAATCAACGACCGAGATTAAGTCTCTAATCAACGACTAAGATTAAAACAGACTTGATCCTCGTCCCTTAGAAGCTTCTCACCCATATTTTTATTGATACCCATCAATATTATTCTCTTCCTAAGTTTAGACTTAGGAACCCCATTAAAAATATTAATTATTTTAATAACTCAAAATCTGAGTGGAATTTCTCCAAACGATTTCTGGGTCTTGGAGATCTTATGTATTCTAGTCCCTCCACAAAATTTCAGAGCTAGAGCACATTCGATGCTACCCAAAATCAACACTCCCTCTTAGCGAGAAATGTGCTCTAGCAATACTTCCAATAGAAGCATCACCTTGATCCACAACATCGGTCCTCTGTGCTACTCATGCTTGGCTTGCTGCCCTTCATCCGCTGTACTGCTGCCCATGACACTGTCACTGCCACTGCTGCATCTGTTCTGCAACTCCCTCTCAATATGTTGCATCATGCTGCCCATAGCACTGCCACTGCTAACTGCTGCACTGCAACTCAGTTATTGAGAAGTAAGCAACTGAAAAAGCCACCCAAAAACTGACATGTGGGCAGTCTGGATACGTAATGATGCTGAAGCTACCTCTGCTGCTAATCTGTGTTGGCCCTCTGCTGCTACTGCGTTGCTGCAATTTGCTCTGTGTTGACCCTTTGCTGCTGCAATTTGCTCTGTGCTGACCCTCTGCTGCTACTACGCTGCTGCAATCTGCTCTGTTTTTCCCGCATTGTTGCAACCTCCACTTTGCTGCTTCAGATTCTGGCACTCTAGCTCTGCCACTATTGCTCCATCATCCCTCACACCAACTGACTCTCGTCATTCTGCTACTATCGTTAAGGGCTCCCGTGGCCGTATGTGATCAAAAAGTTTGGCCACCTCAAGAATCCTGCCCCTTTTGTAGTCCTCCTGACTACAACTCGATGTCGCCCCACCTCTTCCCCAGAGGTGCATGAACACTCATGGCACAATCCTTGTCATCATCCTCCTTGTCAGCTTTCGCTGGAGCAACCTTCGAGTCAAAAGCCTCTTCTTGCTCTTCTTCCGGGGGCACTGAGTGGTGAAATATCCTAGTTCCCCACACCTGAAGTATCTGACCTTGGATATATCCTCGGCTACAACTGCGCTGCCCCTTCGCAGTAGCTACGTGGGCCTGCGTGGAGCACTTTGAGACACTGCGTCAGCTTTGCGCTGCCTCCTCTGCCTTCTGGAGCTCTGATGTCAGCCTTCTCGGCTGATCCTGCTGCTTCTCGGCTAGAATTCAGACTTCTGCAGGAGGGTAGCTCTTCCCCTGTGTTGGCACTGCGTCAAGAAATGCGTGGGCCCTCCTGGCCCAGCGTAAACCTCCCTTGGCTCGCGTTGCTTCCTCTGGTGTGCCTCTGCCTCTCTCTGCTGAGTATTCGGGGTCCCAAAGAAGATCCTCCAACCCCAATTATGCTTGCCTCTCCGTTGCAACTCAAGTCACCTATTCGACTTTCTCAGCAAACTTTGCCCCAGAAAAATCGAACTGATTGATCAACTTGGTATATCTCCAATTAACCCTCAAGCCTCCTCTTAAACTTTTCCTGTTGATGAATCAACGACCGAGATTAAGTCCCAAATCAACGACTAAGATTAAAACAGACTTGATCCTCGTCTCTTAGAAGCTTCTCATCCATATTTTTATTAATACCCATTAATATTTTTATTTTCCTAAGTTTAGACTTAGGAACCCCATTAAAAATATTAATTATTTTAATAACTCACAATCCGGGTGGAATTTCTGGGTCTTGGAGATCTTATGTATTCTAGCCCCTCCACAAAATTTCAGAGCTAGAGCACATCTGATGCTACCCAAAATCAACACCACCTACTTGGAGTACTTTTGCTTTAGGACTCAATAGCTGTATATAAACTCCATCATTTGAACAATTATGGAATGCCTGCAGCCAAGAACAGATGAGAATCTCTTTAGTAACCAACAATGAAGAAGAGAAAGTTTCAAATGCATACTTCGCTTATCACAAGAAAGGAAACTTCAAGAAGTCAGAAGGGCCGAGAAGGAAGGTAGACATGTCCAAAATAGAATGCTACCAATGTCATAAACTAGGTCACTATAAAAGTGTCTATCCTGACAATCCAAAGAATAAGAAGAGGAATAGGGACCAAGCTAATGTTGTTGAAGAAGGATCTCCAAAGTCGAATAAAGCTGAAGAACTAGATATAAGGGACTTACACTACTAAGTCCTTTGCTCTAAGCTTTAGCTATTTCATTTTTTGATTTGTAGTATTTGTAGGTATAACATATTTTGGAAAAACATTTTTGAATTGTTTTTGTAAGGTTATAAGTATCCCTCAAGCTTGGAGGGAGCCCTCACCAACTTCCAAACATAAGTATGTTATTACCTTTTCATTTTTAGTTTTCCTTACTTATCTAAGTTTGTTTGCATAAAATACTAATCACATTTCTATTCATATTTTCCTTGTTTAGGAAAAACTAGCCGAAGACTCAAGGATTATGGAAGAAGGCCTCACAAAGACAAAGCATTGGAGTTACAAGGTTTGTTAAGAATCAAAAGGTATGCCTTAGACGATAAGATTTTACTCTTTTCATGATATTCATTCTTGATAAACTATTCTACATTACTAACATTATTGTGTGTAGCTCTCTTGAATCATAAAGATTCTTGATCAGGTGATTCATCATTAGATAAGTCTACCTTCCTTGTATCTTTGATTGTTCATATGGAACCCTAAAAAGGTTCTTTGTAAAAACCCTAACTTAAGGGTATGTCGATGATAATGTGTGAAATCCTAGCCTACTTAGGGTTATTGGTAAAGTTTAAAAGAATGCTATTCTTAATGTTTGAAGTTTTTAATAATGTCATGTTTGGGTTTTGGTATGATTATGAAAACCCTAACTTGTTAAGGTTGAATGGTGATGTCTGAAATTCTAACTTTTGAAGTATTGATAAATTAGGGTTTGTTGTGTTATGTATTGAAACCCTAGATCATTAGGGTTTGGTAGGTGTATAAATAAGACCCTTATACTGTCCTAGAAATGAAATTCTAGGTATATGTGTGTTTGTCTTATCAAAACCCTAGTCTGATCAAATTTGTTATATGTCTAACTTTGTGTCATTGGGTTTGACTAACACATGTTATGAGATACTTATGCATGATGATGGAATCTTAGATATATTTGTTGATCTAATTGTTGATGGTCATAAGTCCTAGGGTTTGGAACTAAGTCCTAGTCAAAGGTTGATTCTCTAGGATGAGTTTTTTGTGAATTCTAGGGTTTTGTAACTAAACCTTTGTAGAAGCTCAATCCTCTAATATGTGATGACTAGTGTGATAATATGAGATTTGTGAAAGATTTTTGAAATCTGAAAATGTTAAAATTTGGGTACTAGAGGACAAGTGGTTCCCTAAGGCTTTGATCTTTGGCCTAGGGAAAAGTGTCCAAATTTATTTGTACTTTTCTCCTAAAGTGACTTTATAAGTGGTAAAGTCAATTTAATTTAAAAGTGACTTTATAAGTGGTAAAGTTACATTCTAATTTAAAGGTGACTTTATTAAAGTCAATGAAGAATTAGAAAGTGAAAAAGTGACTGTGGAAATAAAAGGCTAAGAGGATCTTTATTTAAGTGGGTGAGTTAAAAAATAGAAAGTGAGAATTAAATGCACATTTATTCTCATCCCTAGATCTAAATGAATCTCAACCATTAGATCTTAGGGTAACCCAAAAGGTCATTTAGAGAGTAAAAGGAGAAGAGGAGAAAAAGATAAATTCATTCTTTCATGAGCATTTGAGAGAAAGAGAAGAGAGAGCAAGGAGAAAATTTCTGAGTAGTGAGGAAGTGAAGGAGAGCAGCAAGAAGACATTTCAACAAATCTGGGCAACAACATTTATTGGCATGCATCCCAAAGCAAAACTGTACAGCAGGAGAAAGGCACAAAAATCGAGGAAGAGGGACATCAACAAGGGCACGAATTTCGAGGCAGCTATATTGCTGAAAGCCGTATAGTCCATACAACAGGTTTTAGGCACAATTTTCGAGGCAGGCCGTATAACATTTAATGCTGTTTTATTGCTGGAAAATTTTCTGTTTTGGCAGTTTGCTAATTGGTATGATTTTCGAGTCGGAGTTCAAGCACGAAAATCGAGATAAGTTGTAATTTGTGGTTGCTGGAATCTTCACTGTGTATTTCAGTTTCTTTGTAAAAGCATTTTCAAAAATAAAGAAGAGCTCTAAGGGGGTTTTTCCAGGGTCACATTGACCAAAAATCACTGTGTTATTTTCTATGTGGTTGTCATAATTTCACTGTGTTTTATTTCTGCAATTTCCACAGTTGTGAAATCTCTAAATTTGTGTTTTCAGAAAATATTGTCATTTCCAGATTTTAGAATTTTTATCATGCTTGGATTTAAAACTAAATGCATGGAGTGATAAGGAAAACTGATAATTGGAGTGGGGGTTGAAATTTTTCATTTTATCAGAGCTTGGTTGGTTGAAAAGTGCAGTTTGGGACAACAAAGTGAAAATTACAACACGCTGATTTTTACACAAAACAAAAACGTGTACCACAAATGTGAAAATTTTAGTTTGGTAGGACAGTGAAACACGTCTTTGGGTTTGAGAGTTGAAGACAGGTTGGATGGGCCGAACAACTACAATGGATGGAAAGAGAGAATCCAGAGCATCTTTGAGGAAGTAGAAGTCAGGCATTATGGTAAATACCACACAGAATCTAGTAGCAGTACCTGCTGACCCTATACAGTTGGCAGAATTTAACAAAAAGAATGCTAAGGCAAAAAGATTGATTATGGAAGGAGTCAAAGATCATGTCATTCCTCATGTGGGAGGAAAGACTTATGCACATGAGATGTGGATAGCTTTGACTAGTCTTTACCAGAGCTCAAATGAAAACATAAAAACGGTCTTAAAGGGGAAACTGAAGGCCATTAAAATGACTAAGACTGACAGTGCTACATCATACCTCACAAAGATCACTTCAATGAAAGATGAATTCGTAGTCGTAGGTGAGATCATTGCACCCACTGAGTTGGTGACGATTGCTTTGAATGGTCTTCCCAAGACTTGGGAGAATTTTGTGGATGGCATTATTGCACGGGGTAATCTTCCGAGATGGGAGAGGTTGTGGGATGATTGCATTCAGAATGAGATCAGAAAGAACCATCTTGGAGCAGCCAAACAGGTGGAGGAGGCTGACAATGTGGCATTGTTAGCAAAAGGCAAGAAGGGCAGAGCAAAGAAGCAAGCTTCCAACAGTGGAGGCAAAGGCAAAGGTAAGGGCAAGCAACAGAACAAGGAGAAGGACTATTCCAAAGTCAAATGTTGGAATTGTCAAAAGCTGGGACACTATGCTGTTGTGTTTCCGGAGAAGAAGAACAAGGAAGGGAGAGACAAACCCATGGCAGCTTCTGCAGAGATAGAGAGCTTCTCAGAGAGCTTTGATCGGGAGTTTGGGTTCATAGCTTGTGAGGCCACTAGTGCAGGATCACTGCCATACAGGTTCAGAGGGAGTGTGCACTCTCCACTACTAGCAGAGCATCTTTTAGCATTTGGTATGTTGACAGTGGCGCTTCCGCCATATGACAGGAGTCAGAGAGTACTTCTTAGAGCTTTCAGGGGATGATACTGATATGGAGGTAGTACTTGGTGGTGACAACATGGTTAGAGTAGTTGATGTGTGGACATTGACATTTGATGGGTGACCCAAACCTCCCTTGAAAGTGTCAAATGTTCTATATTTGCTTGGAATGAAGAAGAACCTGATATCCGTCTCAGCACTTGAGGATAGAGGGTATGATGTGTTGTTCAGGAGAGGGCAGGTGCTTATATATCCTAGGGGAACTCCAGCTTCTTCAGCTAGAGTGATTGGTGTGCGCCAGTGTACAAGTTCCCCTTCTAGCCCCTGATGGCATTGAGTAGCAGCACCCGAGACAGGACCAACATCAGATCTAACAGTTCAGAGTTGTGTGAAATTTGTTACCACAGGATGGGGCACATGTATCATGGGGCCTTGAGTACATTGCGGGAGATCACCACTGGTGTGCCAGATTTCAGTTCTGATCACCTTGATGTATGCAGAGGATGTGCTATGGGGAAGTTTGCCAGATCCCCTTTTCCCAGCAGTGACAACAGAGTGACCGAGATCCTTGACTTGATTCATACCGATGTGAGTGGTTAGATGTCTCATGTATCCTTGAGTGGCTATGAGTACTATGTTTTATTCATTGATGACCACTCGAGGAAGACCTGGATTTATTTCTTGAAGATCAAGAGCGAGGTCTTCAAGCGGTTTCAAGAGTTCAAAGCTCTTTTGGAGACCCAGACAGGTAGGAAGATCAAGGTCCTCAGGTCGGACAATGGAGGGGAGTATACCCTTGGTGAGTTTGTTGATTTTTGTGCTGAGGCAGGCATTAGGAGGGAGTTCACAGTTCCTTACAACCCCCAACAGAATGGGGTTGCGGAGAGGAAGAACAGATCCATTGTAGGGGCTGCCAAAGCCATGCTTCATGATCAAGGGTTACCTTTATTTTTGTGGGCAAAGGCTTGCAACACTGCTGTGTACTTACAGAATAGGAGCCCACATCGTGCCTTGGGGAATGTGATTCCGGAGGAGGATTTTTCTGGGAAGAAGCCTGATGTTGGGCACTTTCGTATCTTTGGGTGCCTTACATATTCCTATGTCCCCAAGGAGAACAGGACCAAGCTAGAGCCCACTGCAGACAAGGGCATCTTTGTGGGTTATAGCGAGACCTCGAAAGCTTATTGGATTTATATTCCTGTGCAGAGGAAAGTGATTGTCAGGTGGGATGTGAAGTTCGAGGAGGTGAGAGCTTTTAGGAGGTCACGAGAGTTAGAGTATCCAAAGTCACCAGCCCCTTAGGAGCAACTGAGTTAGTCACCAGGGTCCAGTGGTCAGGGATCAGGAGGTACATTGATTACAATGTCAGGTCCATCAGCGAGCAGTGGCTCTCAGATTCAGGTGGGTGGTTCTTTGGGCAGCATGCAGGGTAGTCCGCAGAGCAGTTCACAGGGTAGTTCACTAATGGACAGTTCGCATAGTACTTCAGCATCTACAGGCACAGATTCAGGCATGAGGTCAGTTAGCAGGCCTTCAGGAGTTCAGGCTTCTGATGATGATGAGGATTCTTTCACTCCGGTGGGAGAAGTGTGCTCAAGGAAGTGGAAGCCCAAGTGGCTTCAAGATACTTTGCGCGAGGCCACATCAGTTGCTGGGCCAAAGAGACAGGTTAGAGAGAGTAAACCACCTGAGTGGTTTTGTAGTTACATGGCATTGGTAACAAGCATTGTTGACTCCGAGCCTTCTAGTTATGAGGAGGCAGCTAGCCAGCAGGTCTGGAGAGGCCATGATGGAGGAGTATTCTTCTATTATGAAGAACGATGTTTGGGAGGTAGTGCCGAGGCTTGGAGGTAAATCAATTGTTACTTCTAGATGGCTCTACAAGATAAAGCATGCTGCAGATGGCAGCATCGAGAAGTTCAAGGCTCGATTTGTGGCGAGAGGGTTCTCATAGGTAAAGGGAGTTGACTATGAGTAGACCTTCGCTCCCGTAGCTCGGTATACATCTATTCGCTCCATTATATCGATTGCAGCAGAGATGGGTTGGAAGATCCACCAAATGGATGTGAAGACTGCATTTCTCAATGGCTTCATTCAGGAGGAGGTTTATATTGAGCAGCGGCAGGGCTTTGAGGTGCATGGGAAGTAGTACCATGTATGTAGATTGAAAACGACACTCTATGGCCTGAGGCAAGCTCCTAGAGCTTGGTACTCGAGGATTGATACATACTTGCAAGAGTTGGGTTTCACAAAGATTGAGGCTGATCCGAACCTATACTTCATTGTGGTGGGTGAGGAGCCTCTCATTCTGGTGTTGTATGTTGATGACTTGATCATCATTGGTGCAGAAAGACTCATTGAGGGCTGCAAGAGAGATCTTGCTTCAGAGTTTGAGATGAAGGATATCGGCTTGATGCATTATTTTCTGGGATTGGAGGTGTGGCAGGAGGAGGGGCATTTCTTCTTGGGACAAGGGAAGTACATTGTGGATATTCTTAGCAGATTTCACATGGAGGATTGCAAACCCATGTCTACACCTATGATCACTAACTGGAAGAAGCTTCACGCTTCTGATTCCGAGTTGGTGGATCCTACTCTATACAGACAACTAATTGGTAAATTGATGTATTTGGTCAACACTCGATCATATATATGTTTTGCAGTTAACACTATGAGTTACGTCATGTGTGAGCCTAGGAGAGTGCACTAGGTGGCTGCAAAACACATTCTTCGTTACTTGCAGGGCACTGTGGATTTTGGTCTGGATTATAGACAAGGTGATGGAGTGAGACTGGCAGGGTACACGGATTCAGGTTGGGCAAGTTGTGCTTCAAATAGGAAGAGTACTTCCGGGTGCTGTTTTGGGTTGGGTTCGACAGTTGTGTTGTGAATCAGCCGGAAACAACAATCAGTTGCATTGAGCTCAGCTGAGGCAGAGTATATGGTTGCTATTTGGCTAATTGTGAGGCCATATGGCTTCGCAAGATGTTGTTTGGTTTATTTGGTTAGGCATTGAGACCTTCAGTAATTTACTGTGATAATCAGAGTTGCATAAAACTCACAGAGAATCCAGTTTTTCATGACAGGTCAAAGCATATTGAGATCAAGTATCACTTCATTAGAGACTATGTCCAAAAGGGAGCTATCAAGCTTGAGTATATTTCCACAAATGAGCAGGTAGCAGACATTTTCACCAAAGCCTTACCACGGGGTAAGCATGTCTACTTCAGAGACAAGATGGGAGTGGCGAGGAACACTTTCCTCGGTAAGAGGGAGTGTTAAAAATTTGTGTACCAGAGGACAAGTGGTTCCCTAAGGCTTTGATCTTTGGCTTAGGGAAAAGTGTCCAAATTTATTCGTACTTTTCTTCTAAAGTGACTTTATAAGTGGTAAAGTCAATTTAATTTAAAAGTGACTTTATAAGTGGTAAAGTTACATTCTAATTTAAAGGTGACTTTATTAAAGTCAATGAAGAATTAGAAAGTGAAAAAGTGACTATGGAAATAAAAGGCTAAGTGGGTCTTTATTTAAGTGGGTGAGTTAAAAAATAGAAAGTGAGAATTAAATGCACATTTATTCTCATCCCTAGATCTAAATGAATCTCAGCCATTAGATCTTAGGGTAACCCAAAAGGTCATTTAAAGAGTAAAAGGAAGGAGAAGAGAAGAGAAAAAGATAAATTCATTCTTTCATGAGCATTTGAGAGAAAGAGAAGAGAGAGCAAGGAGAAAATTTTTGAGCAGTGAGGAAGTGAAGGAGAGTAGCAAGAAGACATTTCAACAAATCTGGGTAGCAACATTTATTGGCACGCATCCCAAGGCAAAACCGTACAACAAGAGAAAGGCACAGAAATCGAGGAGGGACAGCAACAAGGGCACAGATTTCGAGGCAAGTTTTGGGCACAAATTTCAAGGCAGTCATACTGCTGAAATTTGTATGGTATGTACAACAGGTTTTAGGCACAATTTTCGAGGTAGGTCGTACAACATTTAATGCTGTTTTATTGTTGGAAAAATTTCTGTTTTGGCAGTTCGCGGACTGGCATGATTTTTGAGGCAGAGTTCAAGCACGAAAATCGAGATAAGTTGTAATTTGTGGTTGCTGGAATCTTTACTGTGTATTTTAGCGTCTTTGTAAAAGCATTTCAGAAATAAAGAAGAGCTCTCAAACTGGTTTTCCTCAATAATTGTAGGGGGTTTTTCCAGGGTCACATTGACAAAAAATCACCGTGCTATTTTCTGTGTGTGGTTGTCATAATTTTACTGTGTTTTATATCTGCAATTTCAGCAGTTGTGAAATCTCTAAATTTGTGTTTTCAGAAAATATTGTCATTTCTAAATTTTAGAATTTTTATCATGCTTGGATTTAAAACTAAATGCATAGAGTGATAAGGAAAACTGATAACCAGAGTGGGGGTTGAAATTCTTCAAAAATTGAGCTGTGATTGGTTTTTGATTATTGAAGCTTACTGGCTCATGTATGCAATCTAGGATCTTGCACTAAATCCTAGTGGAAGTCTAACATTTAGTTTCTATAGTTGTTGGATGCATTGAACAACTATATTCATTTGAATTGCTTCTAGGGTTAGCAATATATTATAGTAGAGTATGTCATATTTCTGGAAGAAATTTTGAAGCCCTAAATATAATGAAGGTTGTTATCTTGTTTGAGATGCTCAAAGTCTTGATGATAAAGACTAGTGCTTATGACAAAAACACTAGCAAGAAGTTGAAAAGTATGTGTCTCTTGTTTGTGAACCTAACTAAATTTGGGTATTTGATGTTTAATGTCGAATGCTTCCTTTATTATATGATTCTGATATGGTTAACTTCATGCTTCTATAGATTTGGTTGTACTTGCTATCTAAGTTGTGTAGATAAATAATTTTCAAGATGGGGAAGATGCTCATAAATAAAGTTGATATGATAAGCTTGATAAAGAAAGTTATATGAATGATGATGGTTATGATAACTTTGATGAGATGGATGGAAGGCAAGAAAGATCTCCAATTTCATAAGAAGAAGTTGATCTCCCTAAGTTAAGAGGGAGCCTGGATAAAATAAATCTCCGTAGTTAAGAGGGAGGGCATATCATAGTCATGGTGGACACCTTGAAAGAAAAAAGTGGAGAATGCACTTTGAGAGGCCGTTGAGATAGGAAAAGTAGGACCTATTTGTAGAATATTATGTTACATGTGAAGTAGGAAAGGAAGATGTATGATTGAGGAATCTTCTGTCAAGATTTGTTTAAAAGTCTTACTGTGATAAGTTGAGAAGCAACATCTAGTTGTTTGAAAGACCCCAGAGGTTTATGTTTACTTATGTACATTTGAAAGTTTGTTACTAATTGGGGATGTGTTTGTATAGGTAAATCTCTCATAGGTTTGATAGTGTGCTGGTTATAAGAGAGAGATTGTTATCGATCTGTTTGATCTGGAGGATTTGCTACAAATTAATCGGAGTGTTGAGGCTTTGTGTTTTGAGATACATTGCCTAGGAGGACATCCGACCGACACTACGTGTTGATGTCTA